>BDMV01000011.1:25408427-25796583 GCA_008326285.1 Oryza officinalis | reverse complement strand
CCTACTGGGTGATGCAGTTCGACGGCTCCCTGTCTCTTCAGGGCGCCGGTGCGGGGGTCACTTTGACCTCGCCGAGCGGAGACGTCCTCAGATACCTGGTCCGCCTCGACTTTCGGGCGACCAACAATATGGCGGAGTACGAGGGACTCCTTGCGGGACTCAGAGTGGCGGCTGGACTGGGGATCCGCCGCCTCCTGGTGTTAGGCGACTCCCAGTTGGTCGTTAACCAGGTCCGTAAGGAGTACCAGTGCTCTGACCCGCAGATGGACGCCTACGTCCGCCAGGTGCGGCGTATGGAGCGCCATTTCGACGGGATAGAGCTTCGGCACGTGCCCAGGCGGGATAACGCGGTCGCCGACGAACTCTCAAGGCTCGCTTCCTCGCGAGCCCAGACCCCACCGGGCGCCTTTGAAGAAAGGCTTGCCCAGCCGTCGGCGCGACCCGACCCCCTAGGGGAGACGGACGCGCCTGAATGGCCCCCGAGGCCCGTCGGAGTCCAGGCCTCGGGACCCGAGGGGAGCGCTCCCAGCTCCCCTAGATTGATTGCTTGGATCACTGAGATCCAGGCGTACCTCACAGATAAGACTCTACCCGAGGACCGCGAAGGGAGTGAACGCGTCCGTCGCATCTCCAAGCGCTACGTGCTGGTGAAAGGGACCCTCTATCGGCGCGGGGCTAACGGAGTCCTCTTGAAGTGCATTCCTCGGGAACAAGGCGTCGAGCTTCTCGCCGATGTCCATGAAGGCGAGTGCGGAGCCCACTCCGCCTCGCGCACCTTGGTTGGCAAGGCCTTTCGCCAGGGTTTCTATTGGCCGACGGCTCTCAACGATGCGGTCGACCTGGTCCGGCGGTGCAGGGCGTGCCAGTTCCACGCCAAGCAAACGCATCAGCCGGCCCAGGCCCTGCAGACCATACCTCTTTCGTGGCCATTTGCTGTCTGGGGGCTCGATATCCTGGGACCGTTCAGGCGGGCCCCGGGCGGGTTCGAGTATCTGTATGTCGCTGTCGACAAGAGATTCGCTTTAGGGTTTATGCCGGTATTGACTAAATCACCTTGCTAGATTAGATTGGCTAAGGTATCCACCACCCTGAAAATCAGTCAAGGGCTTGATTGTCTAGGTCTTGCGTTTCTGTTCATACTTAGTGCTGCATCAGACCAATTTGATCTACTAAGTCGTGATTAGAATCGTAATCTCTAGCCTGCTTGTTGGCTGCCAATAAAGGTTTCACCGGGGTTTCAGCCGGTGAGTTATCTAGACGTTGCATCGGCCCAAGAGTTTTACGTATAAATTGGATCTGGCCGATGACAACAGAGTATTTATTGTTTATCTGCTTGTTGAGAGTTTATGCCATCGGACTTCTGGCCGATGTGTGCTTTAATCTTCATATCAATGTTTATCTTATATTTATCTAGATTATGCTATATCATATCGCTACATCATCATGTTATCGTCAGCCGATCGTCTCTATATAGATATCTGTTCAGTACATCGGCTGGAATTGTGCCATCGGCTCATCGGCCGATCGGTTGTTTTGGCCATCGGCCTATCGGCCGATACGTTTTTGCCCTATCGGCCTATCGGCCGATAGACTTTCTGTTATGTTGTTTTGCATATCTTGTCAGTGGCAGGATCAAACTGACTGGCACGCCCGCGCTTCATCAATTTTAGGACCTGCATTGGAGCTAAGCAGATCTCCCAGGCCTTCGTGTGTCCGCGCGCTGGATCCTCATCGGCAGTACGGATTTGGCGTCAACATCTGTGACCGGTCACACACCGCGACCGGTCATGGACCGGATGAGCGTGCGCTGCGCCGCATTAAATGCGGCGTGGTGCGCTCGTCCGATCCGCTATAAATGCGGTTAGGTGTGCCCTGCTGTGCTCACCTAACCCGCACACGTGGCGCCAAAATCACAGGGGGTCGGGGCGCCCCAGCCCTCGGGGCCGAAATGGGAGCGGCCCGACCCCTCGGGGAGACAGAGGGAGGGGTGGCCACGTCACCCTCGGGCCCGACCCCCCCGAGGGGGTCGGGACACGTGGGTGACCGCGGCTACCCAGACCTCTAGTCACGATACCCCCGGTCCCATGTCACCGACACCTATGTACAGGTGGAAGCTATGATTAAATATCGAAGATCTGCATAGTAGCAATAGTAGTGTTCATAATTAATGACAGTTGAATACATGGCATTACATGTCTATCACTTCAAAAATCTTAGTGAAAGTAGACTCTGGTTTATCCATTGAGTCATAGACATAGACCCCGTCGGCAGGATGTCTCAGCATCCTGTTTTGTTGACGTTCTTCTGCATGCCAGCGCATCATGCTAGCATGCTCTTTGTTACTGAACAAACGCCTGAGCCGTGGTATTATAGGGAAATACCACATTACCTTAGCAGGAACTCTCTTCTTTGAAGGTTGTCCGTCCACATCACCTGGATCATCTCGTCTAATCTTGTATTGTAGTGCTTTACAAACCGGGCATGCTTCTAGGTTCTCGTACTCCTCACCGCAATAGAGGATACAATCGTTCGGACATGCGTGTATCTTATGTACTTCTAGTCCTAGAGGGCATACCACCTTCATAGCTTCGTACATTGTTTCGGGCAATTTGTTTCTCTCCGGAAGAATGTTGTTGACGAGTTTCAATAACTCGCCAAATGCCTTATCACTCACACCTTTTTTGGCCTTCCATTGCAAGAATTCTGGCGTCGTACCCATCTTTTTGCGCCCCTGTTCGCAACCTGGGTACAACGAAGTTTTGTGGTCCGCTAACATACGGTCCAATTTTTGGACCTCCTTCTCACTTTCGCAGCCGCCCTTTATGTCCCGCAACATCTGACCAAGATCATCTACAGCGTCGTTATCTTCAACAGCTCCGTCCGCCTCGTCTTCTGGATTTTCTTCAAAACCACCGTATTGATGAACTCAGTCCGGAATATTCTCGTCTTTTACTTCATCTTCTTCCATTGTAACCCCTAGCTCTCTGTGCGAGGTCTAACAATTATATCCAGGCATGAATCCAGACTCAAACAAGTACACATGAATAGGTCTTGACGAAAAATACTCCTTCTGGTTACTGCACTTTTTGCATGGACAACACATGAAACCGTTATACTTGTTAGCATTGGTCACATTCAAAAAATAATGCACGCCTTCAATAAACTCTTTCAACTGTCGATTCGTGGTGTACATCCATTGCTGATCCATCTATACATCAAATAGTCCAATGTTACTAACGAAATCCACACAATTGAAACGAATTAAATAATCATATAATAATTTAAAACATCATGATTCAAAGTGAAACTAATTTCTAGAAAAGAGCTACAAAGATGGCGACGAGAAGGAAGAGAAGTTTACAATTATTTTTAAATTTTTATTAAAGTACTAAACATATTTTTTATTGTACGAACAATATTTCTAGCTATATTACATATTTTTTAATTACCTTTGTTTTCTACTCTTTTTTACAAATAATCATACAATAATTTTACAATAGTCCCACATATTATTCTTTTTTATTGTTTGTAAAGTTGAAAACATATCTTTACTGAATTATACTTTTTTCTAACTATTTTATTAAACTAACTTAGTTTTCTATTCTTTTATCTTAGTTTTCTATATTTTCCCTCGGTCATCTCTTTTATAACATATGTATCCAAATTTTCTAATTTCAAAATCAACCTCATTTTGCCTACACATATTTTCTCTCTCATCATTTTGCATAAACCTTATTGGAGACAATATTTTAAAGAAACAAAGCTATAAATGTAATATGCTATGCATACATTATTAGAGAATAGATTTGCTAATCTTTTCGATCTGTTCGATTTGTATATTATCACCAAAATAATTTTATCAAAAATTTCGGCAGCACCTCCCTTCTTCCTCCTCCTCTTGGCAACAATGGCTTGGGCTGGAGGAGGAAGATGTATAAAGAGGTAGATCACTTTAGTCCTGGTTAATAACACCAACCGGGACTAAAGATCTAAATCATCTTTTGTCCCGGTTTGTGTTACCAACCGGGACTAAAGTGAGGATCTATAGTCCCAGTTGGTGTCCCCAACCCCCTGACATGTGTCTGACACGGTCGGTGAAGGTGTGAACCGGGACTAAAGATGATCTATTACCAACCGGGATTAAAGATCATCGCGACTCGTTACACTTTTTAACCAGGACTAAAGATGATCTTTAGTCCCGGCTCCTATTCGAACCGGGATTATTCCGATTTTTGTGAACCCGAGCAAAAATCAGTTCTCTATTAGTGTTATCCATGCATGGGTGTCTCTTCTGATGTCTAGCTCTCTCTACTCATGGCAAACCATCAAGCAACATAATAGCAACAACGAGGTAACGAGATGCATACGCATACGTTTATCCAAAGGATTAAGCAAATTAATTATCTTTATTATTTGCCAATCCTGTACTTGCACATGGCAAAAGTATAGTTTTTATTTTCCTCTATCTCTTCAAATTTGATGAATAAAATCACATTATATAATTCCGGAAAGGATCCTATCTGAATGACCAATGCAAGGACTAAATATCGGACAATTGCTCCCCACCCGCTTCTTATCCATTCCTTCATCCCGTCTTTGCTCTGCACCATTTCTCTTCACGAGGAGCTCAGCGGCGTGGCAGCCACAGGGACGCAGCCGAGCTCCGCGTGGCATCGACGACGGCGACCACGCTGTTGTGGCCGACGCGGCCGAGCTCAACATGGCATCGGCAATGACGGCCACGCGGTTGCGTTGCATCGACGATGACGTTGCAGATCGACCACAGGAGCATGTGATAGCGATTCTAGGATACGCTGGTGCCACCTCCTCACCCACGGCAGCATCCCAGTCGATGTGGTGGCTAACCACCGGAGCGGAGGAAAAGGTAGATCTAGGTTTTTCTCTCGAATTTTTTGATGTTTCAGCCCATGTACCATGATGTTTCATTAGTTAGATTGAAATGTTGCAGTGGGGTTTTTGATGGTATTCATTCTTCTTTTTGACATACTCGAATGTATTTCATGTTTCAATATATTCGAAACCATTGTTTCATACATTGTAGCAAAATGTTTCATTGTGTGATTCGATTGTGTTTCACCATTTTCAGTACTAAAACATTTTTATGTAAGGGGTGAAACAGCGCCCGATTTTTATGGAAAAGATTAGGCGCCTGATTTATAGTCGCCTCGAGAATTCTTAGTTTGGTGAGAAACCCGTTGGTTCAGGGCTCGCACAATTGTACATCTTGACAATTGTTAACTAAAATTAACTAATGAAAATAGAGTTGTTCCACATGCTCGCTCAGGTGGAGATTGACTACCCGTTGTCACATTCAAACTATGTCAGGGGATGCAGGAAGTTGCTCAACTTTCTTATTGAACATCATCATAATACACATATCCCTGTCGATGTAAAAATTAACCTCAATTATGAGTGGTTTCTGTTTTTTCACATATTTTGGACATATAAATTGTAAACTAAAAGCTTAGTGCACTTTCGTCACCAAGCCAACAAGATCGGCCTATTTCATGAGCGAAGTGCCCAGATAGGACGACAAGTCATCGCCTATCCAACCGGGGTCGACCCCCAAAGCTGAAGCCGAAGTAGGCTTGCACGGCGCCATCCAAAAGTATAAGGAAAGGACGAAAGGAACGCTGCAAAGGGAGGAAAGCCGAAGCAAAGCACTTATAGCCGAGAAGGAAGGAGAGCGGTGGCGGTGAGAACAACGTGGTGAAAATGAAGTGATGGGAGGGGGTAGAATGGCTGGCCAGGACGGCTTATATAGCGCCGCCTACATGAGGGAAGCCACTCACGATGCGACACGTGGCCATGTCCCTTCTGAATGGTCACATCACACTCAATTGAGCTATTGAGACAGGCACGACCCATGGGCCGTACAGTGAAAGGCCAAAACAGGGAACAACACTAGCAAACCCTCAAGGTCCTCTGTGCCACGAGTGTGGGTTTGAACCGATGTGGCTGGCAAAGATTTGCGTGACGCACAAGATGAAAGAATAGTGGTAAAAATAGACAATGCCAAATTTGTGTTGTTTCGATAGGAACCTTAGCCGAAAGGGGACGCCTTATACCATACCTGGTATGGAACACGGTCTTGGCCGAAGATCCCTACTCACCCTTGCCCATGAGGGGCTTGTTGGAGGCATGTCATGAGAACCTTCGGCCGACGAAGCACCTATCAAGTCACAAGGCAAGACGCCAAAGGGCGAAGTCTGCACAGACGACGAAGGCAAGTGACAACTGGCGAAGGCAAGTGACAAGCGGCGAAGCACTTATTGAACAACGAAGCGAGAGACCTTCGTCAACATGCGATGAAGGAACACCAGGTGGTTTGTAAACCTAGACTATAAAACTATAAATAGGCCCCAAAGTGTGTGTAATGGGGGATCCAATTTTTGAAGAAATCATTATATATTCCATTTTACATTTTCCACATACGTGAGTGAAGCATGCCCTTCGGCAGATGCGTTCGTCAAACGACAACACTTTGCAAAAGAGGGAGCAAGATGTTGTGAATGCGATGGATCTTCTTGCATTCACAAAGGTAGAACTAGATGTTTTGAGAGAAGATGATGGATGGCGAGAATTTCTTGGGAAGGTCACTTCTTTTTGTGCGAAGCACAAAGTTAAAAGTTAAAGTTGTTTGCATGGCTGGGAAGTATAAGCCTTTACAAAGATCAAGGAAGTTCTATAAAGATGCCATTAATTACCATCGGTTTCATGCTGATATGTTTTTGGGTGTCACTGATCAACAACATCAAGAGCTGAATAACTGGTTTGATGAGGTAAACACAGAACTCCTTAGATGTATGGCATCATTCAATCCAGCCAATGGATTTTCAGCTTTTAATATTGAGAGCTTAGTTAAGCTTGCTAGGTTTTATCCTCATGATTTTGATTTCGATGAAATGAACCAGCTTACTTTTCAACTCAACTGCTATATTAGTGATGTGAGCAAAGATGAGAAATTCACAAATTTGAGAGGTCTAGCACAACTATCTATGATGCTTGTCAAAACAGAAAAGGTATGAACTTATTTATAGACTTCTCAAATTGGTTCAGTTCTCCTTGTTGCAACTGCTGGTGTTGAGAGGGTCTTTTATTCAATGAACTGCATCAGAAACATGTTGAGAAGCAAGATGGGCCAACAATATTTGCATGATTGTTTAGTTACATTCATTGAGAAGCAACAGCAACAGCAGGCACAGGAGGATACCATGCAGGCCAGGGTAGCAACTTGACCGGAGGTCACAGCTCCGGTGATAGTGTTGCCTTTGGCACAGGTGGTGGCAGCACCTTCGACCTCACAAGCACAAGTTCGCCTCCAACCAACCCAACCACCTTCAGAAGCGCGTGTCTGCCTTCAACTGACCCAACCGGCTTCGGCACACCCTGCCCAAGCCTTGGCTCCCCAGTCCTCAATCGACACTACTAAGCTCTCCAAGCCCAATCCCAACCATTTCTCAAGCAGCTGAGTTTAGGCCAGCCCCACACACAATTACCGCCATTGGTGGCCCTCCCCACCATGGCCCCGGCCACAAACAAGTCAAGGCACGGCAGCTTGGCAAGCGACGAACCCACCCGTTGCACGTTCGCCGTCTCCAACGTCCCCGCCAACCTTTCAAAGCGCTTCGACTGGACCTGGCTACTTGGCTCCGTCACCACAGGCAGCACTACAGGGTCAGCCACAAGCGCAAATCCAAGGGTTAGCCTCACCCTTCGCCCTGCCATAACCAAGCCTTTCACCGCAGTGCCAACAAGGTTCGTCGTCGGGAGTAGGAGGTGAAAAGAAGTCGCCTCTGAGTCGGGTATTACGAAATCATCCGATTCCACCGCAATTCAAGTACCCGACGATAACAAGATATGCAGGTGAATCAGAACCAAGTGAGTTCTTGTCAATCTACGAGTCGGCAATTGAGGAGACTCAAGATGAGGAAAACACCAAGGCCTAAGTCGTACATCTCGCCTTGGATGGCTTCACCCACTCGTGGTATTTCAACCTCCCCCCAATCAACATTTACTCCTGGGAACAGCTGTGAGATGTATTCATCATGAACTTTCATGGGACGTACAAAGATCCCAAGACTCAGCAAAACACGTTCGGCATCTGGTAGAAACCTGGTGAATCAACACGTGAATACATGCGAAGATTCTCACAAGCAAGATGCCAGGTCTAGGACATCACAAAGGCTTCAGTCATCAATGCTGCTTCGACAAGGCTTTGGCCAAGTGACCTGACAAGAAAGATCGCCACAAAAGACCCGCAAACTATTGATCACCTCTTTCGCATTGTTGATGAATACACAAGGGGAGAAGAGGACACGAAACGCCAAATCGAAATACAAGCCAAGTACGAGAAGACCGCGACACAGGCCAATACAACCGCACAAGAAGTAAACGTTGCCCAACCTCCAAGACAAGGCCAAGCTCCCATGACATGGAAGAAGTTTTGAACCGACAAAGGAAAGCCAGTGATGGTGGTGGAAGAGGTCCAGAACCTCCGCAAAAACTTCAATGCAAGGAAAGGGGGCAATCATGGTCTACCACAAAGGAAAAAATACAAGGACAAATATTGCCTGTATCACGGCAAATCGTCTCACACAATAGAACAATGCCAGAATATTCAGCATCAAGGCCAATCCCAGCCACCCACGATGAACATCCAAGCGGACAAAGACACGGACAAGCCGCTACAAATCGAAGTAGCAGCTGATGGGCAGCGAAGGGTCATACAAGTAATCATGCGGGGAAACCCCAATGACCGCATGTCAAAGCGCCAAAAGAAGGCACACACTCGAACAGTTCAGCACATCTCCATTGCTTCAACGGGAGGCGGAGAGCCACAGTACCGTTCGTCGGAAATCGCTTTCGGTCCAACAGATGTAGAGGGAGTGAGTTTCTCACATCGGACTACTAGCCGATAAGTTATCATTATTTTGGGCTTCAGTTATCAGATATATCGGTTAGTTAGCCAACATACACTTTAATTTACTTACATCGGATCTCCAACCGATGTATGTTTTAACTATCGGATTTACATCTATCACATTATATCAGTTTTGATCGATTGGTTCATATTATATTATCTCATCACATCTTCTGAGTTACATTGGCTTATACTCAAACTTGTATAATCTTTAGTTAAATCTATCTTTATCAACTTCAATCTTATACTGTCTCGGTTTGGTCTGATCTTTCAAGATTATTTTTTATAAACAACGGTTTATTGATGATTATGCATAGTTTAGTTCCAACCGATGATAACATAAATCTCATTGTTTATCTGATTATTTGAACCTAGATTGGATCTATAGCCGATTGATGAAAACCCTATCGACATCGGCTGGCTTCGCTACATACCATCGACTTATTGGCCGATCTTGATCATCAATATATTTTTATCTTGTTAGTTGCAGGATTAAACTAACTGGCATGCTGTGAACCCAATTGATAGGACCTGAAGTGGTAGATCTCCCAGGCCTTCATGTGAACGATAATTTTCATATCAACAGGGGTGTGTTGCATATATGGTGAATGGATCATGTGTTCACGTGGGTATTGTTGTTATATTTGTGCTTTGTTTGTAGTAGTGTAATGTACTAGTATGACTATTGGAATTTTTGTGTTTCTGTGTTTCGTTCATAATGAGGGGCTTCCGCGCACTTGTGAAGGAGCTCATTGGACAACACGTGCGCTCGTGCAAGAGCTCACCCACCGAAACATCGACATGTCCAAATACCACCCTACAGGCACCAGCGCGGCTGTTAACCTCGACGAGAGAGGGCGGCAGTGAAAGCGATAGTAGCCCGATAGCAATACACGAGGACGGATCATGGTCGCGGTGACCTCTTCCGTGAGCTCCATCGCAAATCCTCTTCTGATTCAGCCTTCGCCACTCTGATTCAACCACCATCTCGATCCTCTTACGTGAGCTCCATCGTAGATCCGCCGGCTTCTAGGGCTAGATCGACGTGGCTGCAGCACGGTGGAGAGAGGCAAAAAGAGGCCGCGGTGTGGTGTGGAAGGAGATGAGAGTGTTCGTGGATGCAGGAGCTTGGGGCGACGGCAATGGTGGTCTAGCTCCATCTGCATCCTCCTAGGTTGTGGCAATGGAGATAGAGGAGCTCGACAAGGTCAGGCACCGCTAGTCCCTTGCTCCTGGACTGTCGTGGACTGCTGCGGTCCTCTCCCCCATCCTGTCCTCCTCCGATGTTGCAGACCACTACGCTGCGGCCCCCTCCTCACCGGCGTCTACCTTCTTTGCCACCTTCTTCGGCTCCATCACCTTGCAGCGAACAGGATGGCAAGCTCAAATTTGCTGGCTCCCTCGTCTCCGTCCTCTCCTCCGCCCCCGTGACCCCCTTCCTCGTTGGCATGGACCACCATTATTGCCTTCATCATTGGCCACCACTGCTGCTGACTTGTCATCGGGAGAACCAGAGAAAGGAGAGGAGAGACGGGGATATAGGGAAGGGATACACATGTTTCATTAACACATGGGGCCTACCATGTTTTTCCTTTTTTTCTGATTGGAGTGCTACATAGATGCCGCATTAGTCAAAAACCGCTATTTGTAATGTCATGGGACTAGATTTACCCTGATTTTAGAAGTTGGAGGATCCTCTATATCTAGGTTTGTTGTTGAAGGACATATATTGAACTCGACCTATACTTGAGGGATCCGAAGTGGACTTTTTCCTTGTCCGAGCGTCCAACTAGAGCGGGTTGAAACTAGGCCACTGTTGGTATTTATTACGAACACAGAATAATCTGCAAGTGCACAAATACCGTTGTAGCCTTTACCCAAGAGTATTCCAGGGTATCATATCCACAGGGAACATGTGTGAATAATGTAAGAACAGGATTCATCCAAGGACAACAACTAAATGATAGGCTTATGATGAAGAAGATTCCTATGGGTTAATTATCTTAATTAAGTTAAGATAAAACTCTATCAATTGTTTTGGGCACCGGCTTACCCCTGGTCTGCCAAGGAGACTTCAGCCTACAGCTCTATGATGTACCCTAACGTGGAGGACTACAAAGGACGGACAGAACTGTCACCACCTACCGCTTACCTCTACAACCCCTGGAACCTTCAACCTAGACACCACGTCTATGCTATTGATTACTACTCTAATCTCGGTGCTAGCTTAAGACTAAGGTACTCTACCTAAGCAGAGCAATGAACCCACAACGATGAGAATATATCTTACTTAAATAAAAAAAATAAATACCAAAGGAAATCACGAATACTTATAAAAGAAGCATCCGTTGAGGTACATGATCGGAGAGAGTGCCGACATCTCCAGCACTCCTCCAGAACTCCCCTAGAAGAATGCCAACATCTCTGGCACTCCTTCGGAACTCTCAAAGATAACTCCAACATTTGGGGCACTCCTTTCGGAACTTTCCCTCACTCTTTTCCTACCCTACTAAAGCATTGCCTAAGTATACAAATGAGTTGTACTTCTCTTGTTGTGCAAATTGGAAGTGGGTGTGAGCTCCTCCTTTTATAGGGCAGGTATGGCGGTTGTAAGGCCATTTCCAATGTCGGTTCACCTGTAACCATCATCACCATCCAACAGGGAGTTGCCACGTGCAAGGAGGAAGCGGGGGCGGCAAGTTTGGTTTGGCCGAACCAGGCCAGCCTCCCCTGCCCACCAACTTTCTTCACTGATTGACTGGTGAGTCTCTATGGCGGTTAAGGATGGTTTGGTCCCACTCTAAGCTGGTTTTGACTATCATGTGGGCCCTCCAATCTTTGTGCTCGTGTATATGTATGATTGGTCGGAGGTTCATTTCGTCGCATGGCAGGCGTATTTTCTCCTAAAATTACCTGCATACATATATTTACCAAAGCTAGTGAAAATGAATAGTAATAAACCCCTACCATTAAGTTTTGATATTATATTTTATTTCTTTCAAGCAGGAGTTGATGATTAAAGTTTGTACTTAACGACCATCAATAGCCACGCCAAGTGAACCATACTGCCGGATCTCTAGAAACGGTGTTAGTTTTTCACTCCATACGATCCAGACCGAGAAAGCGGATTGAAGTGTTTGTTTCACAAATTGTTTTGTTTGCTGCGTATGCAGATTAGGTAACTCATCATTCTTGGTTTTTTCCATATATAATCCCTCTCTGTTCCCTGAAACTGGATTATTGCGGTTCACATCCTTGGAAAGACCGAAGGAATTAATGCTTTTATGTCCGTTGCTTTGATTTATTGCAAGTACAAAAAAAGTAGTGTACAAGTAGAGGTGTAGGAAGATATACGTGTGTATGTTCATGTGGTGTTTGTTGAGCGTGGGTGTCCGTATATACTCTCTTGAATAAGGTACAGACCCGTAAAAAGCACCGTAGTGGTGCTCTTTTAATAATGGAATATATATCCTCCGCACCCAAGCTAGAGAGCAAGTGCCATATGGTAACAAATTTACAATGTTTCGCGATAATCTGTCTTATGGTTATAAATGAAACAATAACAATCTAATTAATACAAAAGAAAAATATCAAAGACTGTTATTAAAAATTAAAAAAAGAGTATACATCTATTATATATTAAAATCTATTAAACTTTCTCAAAACACTCTCAAGCCGGCAAGTGGCACTCTAATAGATTAGAGAAAGTCCTAGAAATTCTCAAAAAAAAAAGCAAATTAAAACAACTAGCCCTCAATTTTCACTTAAATTTATGGACCCGTTGTTCCGGACCATCAGATCAGATATATTGTAAAAAAAAACCCTCTATTTTGGTGCACGAACTGGGGAGAAAAGTACATACGTATATCTCATAAAAAAAGAACGAATATACATACAAACATAACGTACTATCAAAAAAAGCCCAAAAACCATAAAAGACATAGATTACATCAATCTATACCTAATATAAAAATAAGTAAGGCTTCCATCACTTTTTTCGTCTGTCAAGGACGCGAATTAGACTTTCGGTTTTGGTTTCTTGCGCTTGCGGGCTGAGACGAAGGAGAGAAGGAAGAAAACTGAAAAGAAGGGAGGTTAATTAGACTTTTGATTCCTTGCTGGGCTGAACCTGGCCCAAAGAAAAAAGGGGGAGATTAATTAGACTTTCGATTATTTGCTGGGCCGAACTTGGCCCAAAAAGAAAGGAGGATTTTTATTTAGATTTTTATTTAAATAAATATTAAAATGGTGTTTGTATTATTAAAATTAGCAATTGACCTCTGAAAATTCCGAAAAAATTTCAAAGAGTGTAGTTAATCATGGATAATTTAACAAAAATTAAATCTAACCATGTAATTTTATTTCTCACACTTACTTTACTTTACTTTACTTGTAAATTAATTTAATTTTACATCTACCTACTTAGAAATACCCAAGTATTTCGAAAAATTTGTATTTTAATTAATTACATAATATAAATCTTTCTTAACTCTTTTTAATTTTCTTTTATTTTTTTCCCGTTGCAACGCACAGGCAGTTTTTCTAGTATATTATAAATATTCGTAACTTTCTATTTGTCATTGTTTTTTCGTCCGTTAGGGAGGCAAATTAGACTTTCGGTTTTTTTTTGGGCCGAAAGTGCGCTTATGGGCTGAGGCGGAGGAGAGAAGGGAGGAAAGTGGGCTGACAAAGGACATCAATTAGACTTTCGGTTGTTTGCTGGGCCGAATCTGGCCCAAAGAGAAAAGAGGGTTTTTATTTAAAGAAGGAAAGTGGGCCGGCAAGAGTTGTCAATTTGACTTTCAGCTGCTTGCTGGGCCGAACCTGGACCAAAGAGAAAGAAGTGTTTTTATTTAGATTTTTATTTAAATAAATATTGAAAAGATGTTTGTATTATTAAAATTAGCAATTGACCTCAGAAAATTTCAAGAAAATTTTAGAGAGTGTAATTGATCACAGATAATTTAACAAAAATTAAATCCAACCATATAATTTTATTTCTCACACTTTTTTTACTTTACTTATAAATTAATTTAATTCTACACCAACCTACTTAGAAATTTGTATATTAATTAATTACATAATGTAAATTTTTCTTAACTTTTTCTTAATTTTCTCGTCTTTTCTTCCCGTTGCAACGCACAAGCAGTTTTTCTAGTATATTATTAAAAATATATGCATCTGCTTCCCTCACCTTCCTTCTTTCTTGATGTATATTGGTTATAATAAACTTTAAATAATTATAATTCTTACTAAGATTATGTATCATCATATGACTCTTTACAAAACGTTTGTAACAAAATTAGCAATTAGCTGTACAATGTTAAAATAAAGTTTATAAAATTATATTTTTACACATTAAATTAATAATAAAAGATTTTTTTCTAAATCGGTGGATCATTTTGTACTAATATTTTCAAATAATGCACTATTTAAAACAAAGTTTACAACATTATATTTTTTGTATCCATTAAATTAACAATTTATGATCTATATTGACTAATTTATACTTAAACAATAAACCTACTATTTTAGAATAGTGTTAATAAAAATATTTTACCATTGATTTTGATTTAAACAGATGTATCTATTATTTAAGCTGCCAAATCTATCCTTTTAAAAATAATAAAGCCTCTAAAGACCTTCCTCGGGCTGTCCGCACAACGCAAGCACGTGTCATTGCCTTCTACATGCACGGTGAAGTGTGGTACCTAAGGTAGCTAAGGTGATTTGCCAAGGTGATCACAATTGCCACAGTTCTACCGCTTTGCTAAGGTGAAGACGTGTCAAATCATACCTGGATAACGATTGGGTTTGTTAACAACATGAAAAAAATGGAAAGAGTGAGTGAATGATTGTAGACCCCCGATTTTGGAATTCGGAAATCCTATGTGTTTATCCGTACCAATCCCTGGATCAGTAGTTGGTACACACATATATAGCCGAATCACAACATATCACGGATGAATTCAGGCTAAAGGGGTTAAGTGCTTACATTAGGGTCAGGTAGGCCAACAACTATCAGAGAACAACAGCGGAAGACAAAGCAATACGAGGGCCTGGTTGACATGCCACAAGCAGTCGACTGGGGAACGAGACCTAGAACGAGACCGCACTCCGACCATCTTGTTAGGTACACAAGCGTACTAACAAGGGCTTCTCTTCAAGCACTTTGCTAAAAGATATATACATAGAGCAACAATGAGTACAAAAGCACTCAGCAAGTCACCACACAAAGAATGCATATGATAGGGGATGGCCAAAGAATGGTTATGGTTCTTTTGCATAAAGCTAGTTTTGCAATTCTTTTCACAAGCCTAAGACCTAGCATAGACTGATCAAGTTTTAATACCATACTTCATTAATCAACGACGGTTCTGTCCACCATCCATTGTGATCCAAGGATAGCTTCCTGCCATTGTGTCGTCATGCTTTTCTAGAGCCTACCCCTTCTCGCTTCTCGAGAAGTTGAACCACCAGCACATAAAAGTCATTATGCATACCCATCCCAATCAATTTAAGAATTTAGAGTCTAACCAAGTGTAATACATGTCCCGGCACTCAGTAACCGCAAGCACGGCTATTCGAATAGATTTGATTTACTCACACTGTAGTGGATGTACACTTTACCCGTACTCCATGACTTTCCCAACACATGAGCTGAAGTCCCAATGAATGAGACGTGTCACGGCAAAGCCTTTCAATAACCTCATATTGGCAGTACCCGCTCCATGAACTTACATCCTCATGCACTCTAGGCGTACACGGTTTCTAGCAGTGAGAGGAGTTCTGGCGCTCCCGGGAGGGAAGACTCACACATACATTAAGTTATAATTAAGTTTAGGTTTACACATGGCGGTCCTACCAGTGGCGACTCCACTATAGGCCCTGCCTCTAATACACATCAAGAAGACCACTACGCAGGGATACTGCCTCCGCTAGGCTATCTACTCTGCTAGGTCTATGCCCATTCGAGAAGTACGGTTGTACGGGGGTCGTTTCATGCTTAGCTTCATGGCTCGGTCCTTAACTGACCAGGGACGGCACTAGCCTTTATCGGACACCATCCAAGTCATCCAGCCGCCCCAGTCGAAAACAGTTGTTTAGTTTTATTTTCCTTTCACAAATCATGTCATCATTGTCATGGCAATGTGGCGCTCATGTCTCCACATGCCGCATGTCAATTACCTTTCCTAAGGTAATTGTCCAAGCATATAGCATTTAATAAATATGAGAATGCATGAGTCTAAATTAGCATTACTAAGCATTTGTCATAAATGACTAGGGATTCACACGTATTTATGGATACAAGGAAATAAGGTAAACAATAGTCAAAGGTATGGCATAATAACAAGTAGGATATTCATCATCGCATGCAATTTTATTTGTAAACAAAGTAAGTTCGCAACTTGGGATCAATATGTTCAAGGATTAGTGATGACTTGCCTGCTCAAGATAATCTTACTCTATAATCTTGATCAACCTTCTCCTCCTGGAAGTTGCACACGTTGCCTCACAACTAATCGATACACCAATACTATAATACGCGAGAAAAACCAATATTCAACCAACGATCAAACATGCGCAAACTAATATAAATGTTGGAGTCGTACCTAGGACTGCTCATATTACTCGCTCCTATCTAAATACAATGGTCATAGTATCAATGTCGGATCAATGAATCACTTCGGTGAATTATTTGATTATTTTATCAATAGAGCCATTATTTTAATTATGGATAGATTTTACCCGATATTATAAAAGGTTAATAATTATCCAAGCTCTATATGATAGATTTATGAGGTTGATAATACTAGAAGTGCAGATTATAATTTTACAATGAATAATCCTAATTCACCGCTGGGCTACTATTATATGAGGTCAAGATTTATAATTAGTATTTTATCTAACTCAGATATTCTATCACATAATTTACATTTTAGTGGGTACAACCAAATTATATATACACTACTCTATACAATATGGCATTTATTAATTTCGTATCAGTGATTTAATCATATTAGCGCTGTTATTATTTCTCGAAAATATTCTATGAACTGACCTAAGTGTACTCATATTTTACCTATAAAATTACAAGGCTAAACTTATTTAAATAACCTATAAGTCATGGGTTTAATCCTATATATATATATATATGGTTAGTGATAATAAATGGCACTGGTATTTTCCTACATGCTCTAGCAAGTTTTTGAAATAATACTTCCAATTAGTTTACATGGTTTTCATAGTGAATAAACATGTTAGAGACAAATATTATTATATCTACTTTACAGAATAATCTCACTTTTATTTATTAGCACATTTTTAAGTTAGTTATTTATCCAATCATTTGATATTAATTATTTTATAGATATAAATATATTTTATTAAATAGTGAATGATATACTATTGGAAAGTTCATGAATTTAGATGAATTTAGGTTTAACTCTCACTCAAATTGAAGTTAAAATGAATAAGTTATGATTGTTCAAAGGTTCAAATTTGAATTAATTTGAGAAATTGTGAAATGGTATTATTTATAATTCATTTATTTTTAATCCATTTTGTCCTAATATATTAGCGTTAGCCGATTAAAGTATTAGTTCATTTTAATTTACGCGATTCCGAATAAATTAGATTCCAATTAATACTAGTTAACCCTAATACTTTAATCCGAAATAAGATACTCCGTATATTTAATACTTAGGTTCCGATAATAATCAACCCTAACGAAAGACCAAATAACCACGTTGAATAATCGGGTTTCTATTCTTTTTCCCTTTTTCCATTTTTCTTTCTCTCCTTCTCTTTTTCTCTTTTTCTTTCTCTCCCTCCAGCGCGCTCTCTCTCCCACTGCCTCCTTCTCCCTTCTCTCTTTCTTCTCTTTTCTTCTCACTCCCTCTCTCTCGGGCTCTCGCTCCCTCGGCTCTAGCGGGCGGCGACGGCACAGGGAAGGCGAAGGGGGAGGGCGGGGCTTACCCGGCAGCGGCTTGGCGGCGACGGCGCGGCGGTAGCAGGACGGCGACGACCGGTGCCGAGCGGTGGAGAAGCGAAGAAGAGGGAAAAATGGAGGAAGGAGAAGGGGGAGCGGGCGGGGAGGAAAGGAGGCCGCGGGGGGATTTATAGGGGCCGGGGGGCGGCGGCGCGGGGCACGAGGGCGCGCGGCAGGCGGCAGCAGGCGACGGCAGGCGACAGCGACAGCGCGCGGCGCGCGACAGCCGGGGCGGACGGGACGCGGGGGCAGCGGCGCACGGGGCTCGACACGGGGTGACAAGCGCGGCGATGGCGACGGCTGGCAGCGGCGGCTCGGGGCGCGAGGGCGCGCGGCGCGGCAAGCAACGACGGGACGGGCTAGGTCCCCAGTCGAACACTAGGTGGCTAATGAACAGAAGCTTTTTGCATTTTTTCGATTTTTGAGTGATTTTCAATTTTAAAATTCCTCCAAAATTTTGTAATTTCACCCAAATGAATATTGTTCAATATTTTCATTGTTCCAAGAGATTTCACTCCACATTTCCATGTTTTCATAATTTATTTTTATATACATTATATATACATATATATGTCTATATATATTTATGCCTAGAATTTATGTTTATGCCCCTATATATATATATATTTGAGATATTCATTGAATTTATATCACCATAACCTAAAGAATGGTCAATATTTTATGTCTCCAAATTTTATATCCATACACAACATATATATATATATATATATATATATATATATATATATATATGTATACATATATATATGCATAGGTGTAGATAATTATATATTTATATAAAATTTCCTATTTTAAATTTATATTTCTCAAGTAAATTGATGACATTTATATAGAATGTTTCCTTTACTACAATTTTGCCCAAAACTTATTTTAGTTTACTTTATATCTTTAATTGTTTATTTATCCAATTTTCCTTTTTAGGGTTTAGGGAGAAATTTTAAATAGGAAAAAGAGAATAGTTTAATCCGTAAATTTTCTAGGCAACCAAATTTAATATTTAGTGTCCAAAAGTCTAAATTTTACCCAAAAGTTGTGATGGCACCAATATATTTTTATTGCACTATTCAAATGAGGTTAAATCCCAAAATTAGTCTAGATAATTTGGAGGCTCTTGATAAATCCCAAAATCCAGCATGATGCAAAAATTTTAAAAAGTTCAAAATTTTAGTGATTTTCATTATTATGGATTTTTAGGATGTTACAATGATACTAACAAGTAATGAGTGGATAGAGAATAAAAACAAATAGCTTACAAATATATATGAGTGATTGCATGATATGTCATATTGTGCAAAGAGTATTGGTAATGACAAAAGACATCAGTAAAAAGGTGAATATGTGCTAATTTGAATTGGAAAAAAACAAATTAGGAGAACTATTTTTTTTAATGATAAAAAGATGATAGTGCCTCCTTCCACAAATGCTGGTGTACACCATAATCTTATTCATAAGTAACATGCAAAGCTAAATAAGCATGCATCACGTGTAGAAAACATACCACCACACCGGCCTGCGGCAAATACGTACACCATTCTACACAAGCTTACTAATTAGCTTATTATTGTGCAGTCATCTTGTGGGATAAGCTTGCCCAAGTAACAACAGTTAACACATATATTTTGTCGTAAACATTGTCAAAATAACGGAAATATGCAATCCTCCATGTCTTCTTGAAGAGTATGATGCAAAACACCGCCCATAGACCAACAATGAATCCTGACACGAGCCCAAGATAAAAGAACATTGGTTCTGGCACATGTGCTGTTTCTTTGTGACCTCCATAGCCATGTTGCTTTGGTGCAATACCTCCCAAGCAGTTCCTTCGAAGAGGAGGCCCACAGAGACCACTGTTGTCATTGTACATATCAGGATGTTCCATGTACAGGGTGTCAAGTTGTGATCCTGATGGTATTCTTCCTGAAAGATTATTGTGCGATAAATCCAAGTCGCCCAAATATGATAAATTCGTCAGGCTAAGCGGAATTTCCCCAGAAAGCTTGTTCCTTGAGAGGTCGAGCGATTCTAGTGACTCTAAGGACCCAATCTTATCTGGAATTTTTCCACTCAAGTAATTCCTCGATAAATTCAGATTTTTTAGCAATGCGAGCGAAGCTATTTCTCCTGGAATTGCACCAATTAAGTAATTTGAGGAAAAATCAATGCTCGCAATGTCAAAAATTGTTGAGCCATAATAAAGTTCTTGCCTCTTTGTGACCACAGACAGACTACTATAATATTCTTCGGGTATATAGATCTGAAAAAAAAAAGATGATTCTTGCTTCATAGCCTCTAAATTTGACAAACCCCAAGGAATATTACCCGATAAATTATTGCTTGCAAGGTCCAAATGACAAAGATTCTTAAGATTTGTGAAATTGGCTGGAATAAACCCAGAGAAAACATTGTAGCTTACTCGCAAAAACAATAATTTCTCCTTGTCTCCAATCCACATCGGTAATTTACCGGAGAAATTGTTCCTTGACAGATCTATGACTAGTAACTGTGTGCAGCGTTCTAGAAAAGCTGGGAAGGTGCCAGAGAAACGGTTATTACTTAAAAGAAGAACTTCTACATTTCTCATCTCAAAACAAGGAGGGAAATCTCCCTCGAAAAGATTATTTGCTAAGTCCAAGGTATGCAAGTATTGCATTCTGCAAAGAGACCTTGGAATACGGCCTGATAGTTTGTTGTTGGAAAGAATCAGCACTTCCATCTGATTTTGAGCTCCAATTAGTTCAGATGGCAGAGGTCCACGTAGAGAGTTATTGGACACATCCAATAGTGTAATGTTTCTCGGCAACGGAGGTATTTGACCACTTATTTGGTTTGAACCTAGCTGAAGATATTCCATTGGCATGTTTTCCATATTTGTTGGCAAGGCACCACTTATTCCGTTGTTGGAGAAATCCAAATATTTGGCCTTTGAAAATGTTGTCCAAAATCGGTCCGGAAGCTTATCAGTTATACCAGCATTTGAAATATCAAAGTATGTGATATCCATTTGACCCTGGAGCCAAGAAGGAAATTGAGGACCCATCTGGCAAGATGCAAAACATGCATGCTGTAATCTAAATGGGGCTATCCATCCAGGATCTACAGCAATTCTCAAGGGATTATAGGACAAGTCCATGTATTTTAGTCTCTTTAGGCTAGCAAAATGTTCCTCTGTGATGACACCTGCTAGGTTATTGTGACTCAAGTCCATGTAAGTCAAACTAGTGAGCATGCCAATCTCAGTGGGCACATGCCCTGTGAGATTATTATTTCTGAAGTCGAGAGTGTCCAAGTCAGCAAACTGTTGCAATATCCCAGCAGGTATGGTTCCACTGATATCGTTCATCGCCATCTTCAGTTGCCGCAATTTCTTGGAACCATGTGATAGGATCTCAAGCAACTCTGTCATGTTCGCGGACAAGTAGCACGACTCAATATTTAGGATTTCCAAGCTATATAGTCTCCTCAGCGAACCTGGTGCCACGATATCAGTGTAGTAGTTATGTGTGATGTTGAGGACTCTGAGGGACGTCATTTCTCCTAGCGCGTCTGGAAGCTCAACGTTCAGATAGTTGAATGAGATGTCGAGGAACTGGAGGCTTGTCGAGTTCCAGAACCAGCAAGACGCATACGAGTGGTTAATGTAGTTGGAGGACAGATCGAGCTCCTCAATCTTTGTGAGGTTCAAGTGTGTGAGTGAATGGTCAGCACTTTGAATTTGGCAATCACATAAATGGAGGACTCTTATGGAAGGGATCATGTTGACGGCATGGGCCCAATCAGATGCCACGCTGAGATCTACGGAGGTCAGATCGAGGTATTCTAACGATCCTAGACGTGACAGCCATGACAAATCTGTTAGGTGTGTGCCTACCAAGTAGGAGAGATCAAGATGCTCTAATCTTGAGAGGTTACCAAGCTGAGGAGGCACCGCACCGGTGAATGGTATGTCGGAGAGGCTCAGATATCTCAAGCTCTTCATAGAGCCCAAGAACTCTGGGATACGACCACTTGGCCCTTCCAGGAAATTGATGCTCAGATCAAGGTGCTCTATACGGTCAAGTTTGAGTAGCTGAGGACTTATCTCGCCAACCAAACCTTGGGTCTCTAGGCGCTCGTCCACATATGCGCCATTGAGTTGAAGCTCGACGACATGGCCGGTGAGGTTGCTGCAGCCGACGCCTCTCCACCGGCAGCAGTCGTGGTCGCCGCCGCCGTCGTCTCGCCTCCACGACGCGAGAAGGCCTAAGGGGTCGCTCTTGATGCCTCGCTTGAAGGCCAGCAAGGCGTCCCGCTCCCATGCCAAGCAGCTCACCACCATGTCAGTGGCACTGGAGCCGAGTTCTGCCGGCGCCGCCCCGCGGGTTGCGAGGGGAAAGGTGGTGGTGGCTGCTAGGAGGCAGAGGAGGGGTAACAGCAGCTTGCCGGTGGCATTCATGGCCGGCTTGCAGTGATCAGAGGACAACATGTATGGTTTTGTGACAACGTACCCAATATAGCTCATTTTAAATACTAGTTCTAACGATTAGTGGTCCAAGTCGCTGAGAGCAAGTTTAATAGTGTAGCTAACTATTGGCTATTAATTTATAGTATAGCTAGCATGTATAATAGTTTAATTATAAGGTTGGCTCTATTTTATCTCTCCTCTCTCTTTCTCTCACTATGAATTTAATGTAAATATTTTGGGGCATGTGTATAGTTAGCTCTTGTATAAGAGCCAACATTTTTTTTTCTCTTTTACATAAGCTTATAGTTGGTTTATAACCCATTATTATCTTACTATTATCCTTGCTTTAAGGGTCACGCTGCCTATGAGGAGTAACAAGAAAATGAGTAAATTTTACTTTAGTCCACCTTTTATTATATGTTTCGCTTTGTACCACCCTTTAACCGATATTTTTACTTTGGATCGGTTAATCTTAATTACCTTTTCCCTCTTCTCAAGTATATGAACAATTTTGAATACACCAGATCCTATTCATTAATGAACTTTTATAACTATATGTAGACTTTTTTTGACATATAATAAGTTGGATGTAGATGGGTAAAAGAGTTAACGATGGTCCAAAGAAAAGTGTTAGCTTAGGAAAATGTTAGGTCTATACAAGTAGATCCATTGTACATGACCTTTGAAGACACTATTTCTAGTTCGTACGTACCATAACGCAGCAATTAATTGAGTACAATCGAAATTAGTACTCCTCGTATATGCTCACAATGCAGCAATTAATTAATGGAGTACAATCGGAATAAGAAGCACACCAACTTCGACTTGCCATTCAATACGGTGAATGCATGCATTTGAATCACTTCTCGGCACACGGTAGGTCCACGTAATTAAACCAAGACATGCGATCGAATAAATGGGAAATATATATTTTTTAATAAAATTTGTATAGTTTTACTCTTGGAGATAAAATAATGAAAGGATAAAAAACCTCTTAAATATATCTTTGAGTCAAGTAAATGACGGTCCTAAACTTGTACGGGTGTAGTTCACTTTACATCTTCTATATGTTATTGCCTACCTTTCATCACATGCTTAAGTTTTTATGTTGACTGATTAATATATTTTTAATAATAAAAATGTTTTGCATCTTCGACCTCTGTCATTAAGCACATATTCATTGAGTTTTGATACCTAAAGTAGAGATGAGATGACGGGGTAAATCCCCAATTCTCTTCAGAAAAGGTTCAGCTGAAATAATGTTTCGCAAATCATATAGATTCCAGCACGTCATCTAAAATAAAGTAAAAGATCCTACTGATTCCAAAAGTATAGCGTCCAAGAGTGACGCTAATTAGAACATACAAAGATAACATGCATTATAAATATTAGATACTATACCTCCGTCCGAGAATATAAGACATTTTTCTCATATAACTATAGAGGCAAAATTCCTTATATTCTCAGAGGAAGGTGGTAATTTTTATTGTTAAAAACCGCATCATTACGTAGCGCCAAATTGACCAACATAATGTATTAGCTCCATACAAAATAAACATTTTAATGGATCTAACACTCCTCTTAGCCAATTACACAAAATATTTTTATCATTACAGGGAAGGAGTATTGAAAGAAAAAAGACACATCGCCAAGCAAAACGAATAACGTGACAGTCAAAGAAAGTTAATCTTTTATTAGGATTAATTTTCTATGAAGAAACTAATTAATATATACAACTCAATATGATATTCTTGATAAAAGAACTCAATATGCATGGTACGAGAATAAGAGATCTTGAGTTCGAATTCTGACTTAAATAGAAGGGAAAATTGCAAAAACCACCCTAAATGTCACCTTGAGTTTGAAATTCCCCCTATAAAACAATTTGTTATAAATATCCCCTCTTAATTTACCTTGATTTGATATTCCTCCCCAATTAGCAATTGTTGTTATTCACGTGTTTTTGTCTGGCCTCTTTCCACACGTTTTATATGACTTAGCGTATCTGTTGATGGACATACACATTTTCTTTCTCAACGACACAGTATCATACCGAGTTTATATTCCTCACCTTGAATCTAGCAAAGAAACAAGTCACTACTGAACCCCATAAGATAAGCATAACAACACATCTTCCAACACCCCCAATGTCCAAGAGCGAAGACTCATGACCACAACCATCCAACGACATGGTAGACATCATGAGTAGGGATTATGCAATCATGTCATTGTGCATGGCTGACATGAGTGACGATCACGTCTCCACAGCTATGTCATCCTATGGGGTTTGCGGCCACGAGAATGGGCGAGTAATAGCAATGGGGAAAATCTTAAACCAAAATAAATTAGGAGAGGATACTTGCAACAAATTATCATATAGGAGGGAATATCAAACTCAAGGTTATATTTGAAGTGGTTAATTTTTGTAATTTTTTCTAGATAGAAAGACGACTAGAGCTAACTAACCGCCAATCCGTGCGTTGGAAATTGACGCGTTGGAAGGACCATTTATTAACAAACATCATAAAGATTTAATTACATTGGCCTAGATCAACATATGAGTTCATAGAAATAACAACTTGTTAATTTCTAATTATAATTGTTTCGCCGAAGTTAAAATATCTAATTAATAGAATATTTAATAGAGAGTCATATATGTAATTTCATGTCTATTAATTCTTATTAGTTAAGGATTTAGTAATTACTAAATTTTGCAAAAAGCTAGTACTAAACCATCTACAATACTTTTAATGGCATGTTGCATTCATACAGAGCACAGCTTGTGTAACTTCACTAAAGCTATACGTATGCATCATTACTGAAGAAAAACTGCAGATGCATTTAAATTCCTTTTTTCTTGTGCTTTAATTTCGTTGCATGACCACCTATATAATGCAAAGTTTATGGTGCATCAATTGAATACTATGAGAATAGTGTAAGAAGGTCTAACACTTTTTAGAACTCAAATTTGAAAACTTTAACCAAATAATAATAATAACTTTATACAGTATAGTTAGTAAAGTAAATCTAATTTTAGGAATGAGTAAATTTCATAAAACTTCACTTATTATACTCTAGGTTGTAAAAAGCCACATAGATTTTAGCATGCGACACATAACCCCAGGTATTATGGTACTAGAGTTTTATAAAACTACACCGTTAACCAATTTAACATACTCCTACATCAAAAGTTTAAAAAACTTTACTTATATGGATATAACATTTATATAATAGCTAAAAAACCCATAAATCTGAGATGTAATTGTAGAACTCAAAAAAGTGATAGATCAAAATCAAAATGATCAATAGTACGATTTTTTGATACTTTATGACCATAATACCTGGGATTATATATCACGTACCAAAACCTCTATAAATTTGTCCAAATTAGACCATAATATGTGAGGTTAGGTGAAATTTACTCTTTAGAAAAGTACGTCGCAAATACGAACGATAAAGAACTGAAGATACGTTGTAATATCTATATATAAGCTAGAATAATAAGAAGGTTTGAGCGCATACAGATAAGTCAGATGGAACTTGTACCTGAATTGCGATAAAAATTAGTCAGAACATATTCAACGGAATTCCTTTATGAATTATGGATATGGTCGCCATTGATGGGCTTATTAAGTGCAAACAAACTTGTCGATTTGTGAAACAACATCTGAACATCTAAAATTTACACGGTTAGATGATGTCATATGCTGAGTCGGACTCAGTGAGTCCTAAAGGATGTTGTTGCAAATGAAAAGCTTGCATGCAAAGAAAGAGAATTGAATTGAAAATTAGATGTTCGAATCAAATAATAATTGAAAAAGTAGCAATGAGAGCTCACCTGTCGTTGCGTGGTGTGAGCGCATAGCCATCTGTGGTCATTGTCTAGGTGCGTGTCCTCTCCATTGCAGCTCATGAGATGCGTATACATTATACGTGCAAACCAATATTGTTTTAACTTTGAGATAATTTAGATTAGACTGTGGCCCAATATCAAGTTAATTGGGTTTTGTAGAACCTACGATAATCTAGGGTCAAGATAATATAATTAATCAAATCAATGGTAAGACTTTTCTGATTAACGTGAAAATTCTTAAAAATATTTTATAAGTATAGGCATAGTCAGACAGATTGAAACACAAGCTTCACGAGAGCTATCTTCAGCATGCATATGCTTCGGTCGTGTAGGCCCTGGCGCAGCAGGGTTCAAGCTCAAACGTGGCCGTGTTGAATATTAATTGTTGCTGGATCCGTACAACTTGCTTAATGGAAAGCCTTGACAGAGCTATATATATCTGACCCATGTACGTGCATCACGAGAGCTAGCTCCAGTGGCAGTACACGCATAGGTCATGGTTGGCTGGGCAGACGATCACTGGACCTACCGTTCAATCCAAAATGTAGCCGTATTAAAACTGTGTTCTTCGCATACTTTCTCAACTCATCTCTCTCTTTTTTCACACGCACGTTTTTCAAACTTCGAAACGTTGTGTTTTTGCAAAATATTTTTATACGAAAGTTGCTTTAAAAAGTCATATTAATCCTTTTTTAAAAAATTTAGCAAATGCTTAATTAATCATAAGAAAATATATTGCTCCTTTTTACGTGCACGGGCTCACCTTCCGAACACACCCTAATTATTATCGGCTTCGCATAACTTACTTAACTAATTTGCAGGCCTCAGCAATCTCGGAATCTTCCAAGTTGATTGTTAGAGAGATCTGGGTAATGGGACAGTGTCAGTAATTCGATCGGTAGATCTGAAAAACAATAACCGAATTGCTACAAAACTTTCGTAAGTTTCCTCTTCCAAAACTTTTAGATTTGTGACTATTCAATTATCTCGAGATTTGTGCATGAAGAAGAAATAATTGTTCGCGGCCAGCAGCGATGGATGGCCGCCTAGTGAAGATGATGGGCAGCCGGTAGCGACGGGCAACACCCTGCGACCAGTCACGACGGACGGCTGCCTGCCGGAGATGAGGCGCAGCGGCCTGCATCGACGGGCAGAAATAGACGTCGATCGAAGGCAGGGACCATGAGACTCAGGTATGTCATGCTAGTTCAGCAAGAACACCATGGCTTCAGGATGAAAAGGCACCGGTGTATCCAGGATGTTTCATCCAAGCAACGATCTAGATGGAGATATGCACGCAAGTGCATACGTGCGTGGAAAAAAATGGGTCATCCAGGGGAATGAGAAAAATCTAACCCTAGTTTTGCTCTGATACCATGTTATTATGAACAATATTTATAACGGTAGTCTCCCTCTTTAGGCAAAACAAACCATTGTCACGCTCAATATGTCCCTCCGAAAATAACCTATAAACAAGAGTTAATTTTTTTGACAATGTCATTTCTACAGTTCCACACCGCCGAACACAATCAATATAGTGCATATGCAGGCATATAAAAATGTCAAATAAAAATTATTGTCGTTTTGAACAATGGCACGGTCTTTAAAAATAACTTTGACCACTATTTTTTATTACAATATATATAAAAATGTCAACAAATATATGGTTTTACTTAAGTATATTTTAAAGTTAATCAATACATATGGTCTCCATGTTTCTAAGTCAAATATTTTAGAAGTTATTCATGGTTAAAGTTTTCAAAGTTTAGCATCAGTTTTGTTCAACACGGCAATTATTTTCAAACTGGAGGGAATATCTTGTCAATTTTTCCTAACTTTTTACAACTATTTAAGTGATAACAAATGTCTCCTTAATGGATGAAAATCCATCTCCTAGCAAGTTCAATAGGACATATCTGGCTACTGACTCTAAACTGTCCCATATCATGTACAGTCAACTTAGAGGTACACCCTTCAACTCAAAATAAATGAATTTTAGAGTTCAAACTTTGTCCCGGAATAAATCAACTTACGCTTTCTTACCTACCCTCGGTTTGCGATTCGAGAAGTTTTATCCCTTCAATATCCTTTGCATACCTACTTGACTCTTACCTTCACCTGGATCGCTCATTATACTTGGCTTCACCAGAGACTTACAAACTTGGTCATACATCTTGTCGAAGAGGCGAAAGAAAGCAATCCTCCATGCTTTCTTGAACAAGATGGTACAGAAAACCACCCAAAGACCAACCACAAATCCAGAACCAAGTCCAAAATACAAGTACAATATTGTCTGATTAGAATCTCTGCCGCTTCTCTTCTCCACACCATGCTTTGATGCATTGCTGCTGTCTGAGCAATTTTTTCGGATAAGATAACCACAAAGACCATTGTTGCCATTGTACATAGAAGGGTTCTTCGCATAGAGGGTGTCGAGTTGACCACCTGACGGTATTCTTCCTATGAGATGGTTGTATGACAAGTCCAAATGGCTTAGATATGTTAGATTTGATATGCTTGATGGGATTTCTCCGGAAAGATTGTTTTCCGAGAGGTCTACACTAGCATGGGATCGGTTATCTCTAACGGGCTTCAAGCGTCATCACTAACGGGTAGGGCCCCCATCACTAAGTGTAGACCCCCGATTTTGGAAATCCGAAATCCTATGTGTTTATCCGTACCAATCCCTGGATTAGTAGTTGGTACACACATACATAGCCGAATCACAACATATCACGGATGAATTCAGGCTAAAGGGGTTAAGTGCTTACATTGGGCCAAGCAGGCCAACAACTATCAGAGAACAACAGCGAAAGACAAAACAATATAAGGGCCCGATTGACATGCCACAAGCAGTCGACTGGGGAACGAGTCCTAGAACGGGACCGCACTCCGATCATCTTGTTAGGTATGCAAGCGTACTAACAAGGGCTTCTCTTCAAACACTCTCCTAAAAGATATATATAGAGTAACAATGAGTACAAAAGCACTCAGCAAGCCACCACACAAAGAATGCATATGATAGGGGATAGCCAAGGAATGGTTGTGGTTCTTTTGCGTAAAGCTAGTTTTGTAATTCTTTTCACAAGCCTAAGACTTAGCATAGATTGATCAAATTTTAATACCATAGTTCATTAATCAACGACGGTTCTATCCACCATCCATTGTGATTCCACGAATAGCTTCCCCACGGATACCTCACATTGGCAGTACCCGCTCCATGAACTTACATCCTCATGCACTCTAGGCGTACACGGTTTCTAGCAGTGAGAGGAGTTCTGGCGCTCTCGGGGGGGAAGACTCACACATGCATTAAGTTATAATTAAGTTTAGATTTACACATGACGGTCCTACCAATGGTTACTCCACCGTAGGCCCCGCCTCTCATACACATCAAGAAGATCACTATGCAGGGATATTGCCTTCGCTCGGCCATTTACTCCGCTAGGTCTATGCCCATTTGAGAAGTACGGTTGTACGGGGGTCGTTTCATGCTTAGCTTCATGGCTCGGTCCTTAACTGACCAGGGACGGCACTAGCCTTTACCGGTGTTAACGACGAAATTTGGTAAATCATGCATTGGATTCAGAGTTAAAGCCGAAGCCGATTGGAGGAGATAAGCGATTACAGAAAACAGAGTATGAATCGGCTGCAAGCCAAATCGGCTACGGTGTGCATCGGCTGAAACAGAATCGGACAAGGATAGCCGATGTAGCCGATTCCGATAAGGAGATGGCAGGATCATTGTCGGGTTCGGTTGGTGTGCTTCATGAGGATTGAGTCCGAAGAAGGCAATTGTATCTATTAATTAGAATATTTGTTAGTTTCCTTTTATCTTTAGGAAAGTGTGTTTAGTATCCCTTAAGGACTTTATGTTTTTCTTTTATCTTTACGAAAGTTTCTTTCTTGTCCTACAAGGACTAGTATCTTTTCATGGGTATAAATATGTATACCCGGGGTTATTGTAATCTATCAACTCTCGATCAATACAATTCGGCGCATCGCCACCTTTTACTCTGTTACGGTTTATTTATCAACCGGCGGAATTTGGCACCTGACGCGGGGTTGCATCGGCTGTCGATCTCCGGCGAAGGGGTAAGTCCAATGTTCCGTCGGTTCAGGCAATTGTATTATCTACGTCGGCGTCGTTCAAGGCCGCATCAGTACATTCGACCTCTTGGATTGCTCTGGTTTGGATAATATATTTGCCTGGCTATTTATCATATGTCTTATGTTAATCTAGTATTAGCATCTCGATTTAGTTTTATCGGCTGCTTCTCGTTTTAGGGTTTCTGCCGGTATCGGCTAAATCGTCTTGCTAGATTAGATTAGCTTAGGCATCTACCACCCTGAAAATCAGTGAAGGGCTTGATCATCTAGATACCGTGTTTCTTTACATACTTAGTGCTGCATCAGTTGAGTTTGACCTACTAAGTCATGCTTAGAACCATGAATCTCTAGCCTGCTTTTTGATTGCCGATAAGGGTTTCATCGGGGTTTCAGCCGATGAGTTATCTGGACGTTGCATCGTCTTATAAGGATTGCATATAAGTTGAATTTAGCCGATAACAACAAAGGTTTCACTATTTAATCTAATCTTGTGGATTTTGTGGCATTGGATCTATGTTAGATTCACTTCATCGGCTATGCTATGAATATATATAATCTCTCTCTTGAGGTGTTTTTAGACATAAGTGATTTATACTGTCTCGGCGCCCTGTCCAATCTATCCCAATCACTTGGTTTAAATATATTTTGAGATTTAGATTATGTATCATTGATATCTACAGCCGATCGAGTACATCTAACTTTCGTTTCACTTTATCGAGTCATTGCCGATCTATTGCATGTTACATCAGCCGATTGGTTTCTATTGGATCATATTATTGTTATATTATCATCAGCCGATGGTCTCTTTGTCATTATTTACCTCAAGCGTCAGAATCTATATTGAACACATAGCCGATAGCTTAAAACCCTATCGCTATCGGCTGTCATCAGGATCGGCTGGAATTACTACATCGGTTGTGTCGGCCGATCGGTTATCTGATCTGCTGTTTGTATATCTTGTCAGTTGCGGGATCAAACTGACTGGCACGCCTACATCTCACCAAGAATTGGACCTGCACTGGAGCTAAGCAGATCTCCCAGGCCAGTGTGTGTTTTTTGCATCAACAACCGGACACCACCCAAGTCATCCAACCGCCCCAGTCGAAAACAGTTATTTAGTTTTGTTTTTCTTTCACAAATCATGTCATCAATGTCATGGCAATGTGGCGCTCATGTCTTCACATGCCGCATATCAATTACCTTCCCTAAGGTAATTGCCCAAGCATATAGCCTTTAATAAATATGAGAATGCATGAATCTAAATTAGCATTACTAAGCATTTGTCATAAGTGACTAGGAACATCACACGCATTTATGGGTACAAGGGAATAAAGTAAACAATAATCAAAGGTATGGCATAATAACAAGTAGGGTATTCATCATCGCATGCAATTTTATTTGTAAACAAAGTAAGTTCGCAATTAGGATCAATACGTTGAAGAATTAGTGATGACTTGCCTGCTCAAGATAGTCCTTACTCTATAATCTTGATCAACCTTCTCCTCCTGGAAGCTGCACACGTTGCCTCACGACTAATCGATACACCAATACTATAATACGCGAGAAAAACCAATATTCAACCAATGATCAAACATGCGCAAACAAATATAAATGTTGGAGTCGTACCTAGGGCTGCTCATATTACTCGCTTCTATCTAAATACAATGGTCATAGTATCAATGTCGGATCAATGAATCACTTCGGTGAATTATTTGATTATTTTATCAATAGAGCCATTATTTTAATTATGGATAGATTTTACCCGATATTATAAAAGGTTAATAATTATCCAAGTTCTATATGTTAGATTTGTGAGGTTGATAATACTAGAGGTGCAGATTATAATTTTATAATGAATAATCCTAATTCACCACTGGGCTACTGTTATATGAGGTCAAGATTTATAATTAGTATTTTATCTAACTCAGATATTCTATCGCATAATTCATATTTTAGTGGGTACAACCAAATTATATACACACTACTCTATACAATATGGCATTTATTAATTTCGTATCAATGATTTAATCATATTAGTGCTGTTATTATTTTTTGAAAATATGCTATGAACTGACCTAAGTGTACTCATATTTTACCTACAAAATTACAAGGCTAAACTTATTTAAATAACCTATAAGTCATGGGTTTAATCCTGTATATATATGGTTAGTGATAATAAATGGGACTGGTATTTTCCTACATGCTCTAGCAAGTTTTTGAAATAATACTTCCAATTAGTTTACGTGGTTTTCATAGTGAATAAACATGTTAGAAACAAATATTATTATATCTACTTTACAGAACAATCTCACTTTTATTTATTAACACATTTTTAAGTTACTTATTTATCCAGTCATTTGATATAAATTATTTTATAGATAAATATATTTTATTAAATAGTGAATTATATACTATTGGAAAGTTCATGAATTTAGATGAATTTAGGTTTAAGTCTCACTCAAATCGAAGCTAAAATGAATACGTTATGCTAGTTTAAAGTTTCAAATCTGAATTAATCCAAACAATTGTGGAGCGGCACTGTTCCATATTTATCAAAAATATTGCGTTCGACAATTCAAAAATGTTCACATAGAATGACTATTAATTCCTAATTTATTTATAATCTATGTCGGACCTACCAATCATAGTGTTCGGGTTAATTACCTATAAATTCACCCTAATTCTAATATTTTACTAACAATTCAAATCTTAACAATATACTACTATCTATTAAATTGATTGGGCCCAAAGACATAGAGAGTGCATGATTTAATTATAATCTAATAATCTTATTTTAATAATTGAACGTGAGCGTCGAAATCTGATATCGATTCTATTATTTTTGAAATAGACAAATTCCGATTTTAAATTCATTTTGGTCCTTAAAGTATTTGTGTTAGTCGATTAAAGTATTAACTCATTTTAATTTACGCGACTCCGAATAAATTAGATTCCGATTAATACTAGTTAACCCTAATACTTTAATTGAAATAAGATACTCTGCATATTTAATACTTAGGTTCCGATAATAATCAACCCTAACAAAAGACCAAATAACCACATTGAATAATCGGGTTGGTAAGTAAATTAACAAGCGAAAACCAAATAGATAATTAATAGACCAAATACTTAAATAAGTCACCGATTAAATAGATAATCACAATTTATTATTTATGGATTTTCAAAATAGACGATGACTAATCCTCCGATTAAATATATACGCGGATTATATATATCTTAATGAATAAATATCTAAATAATTAGCTAAATAAATAACCCATTAAATAAATAACCAATTTAGCGAATAGTCTCAATTAAATAATCCTGATTTATTTTCTAGAAGTTCCCGAGATAATCGACAATTAATTTATCGATTTCCTAAATTGATATTTTGATATAATCTAACATGTATATATATGTATACATATAAATTAAATTTTCCGATTTTCTAAATCCTCTCTCTCTTTTTATTTTCCCCTTTTCTATTTTCTATTTTCCCTCTTTTTTTCTTTTCCTTTTCTTTTTCTCTTTCCTCTCTTTTTCTTTTCTCTCCTTATTTTCTTTTTACTTCCCCTCTCTTTTCTTTTCTCCATCCTGCTCTCTCTCTCCTGCTCCTTCTTCCTTCTTCTCTCGGCTCTCTCCCGGGGCGGCAGTGCAGGGAAGGCGAGGAGGGAGGAAGGGGGAGGCTTACCCTGCGGCGGTGGCTCAAGACGGCGACGGTGCGGCGGCGGCAAGACAGCGACGACCGGCGCCGAGCGGTGGAGAAGGAGGGAAATTTAGGGAAAAAGGAGGGGGAGTGGGGCGGGGAGAAAAGGGGAGCCGGNTTTTTTAGGGCCAGGGGGGCGCGGGAGGCGCACGGCCGGCTCGGGGCGCGAGGGGCGCAAAGGCGCAGCAGAGGGGAGGGGACGACGCGCGGCGTGCGCAGGGGCGCGGGGCGCATGGCACGGCGATGGCGACGGGACGGCACGGCATGGCAGCGACGCGGGGCGCAAGGCATGGCGATGGCGACGGGACGGCGCGGGGCGCAAGGCGCGGCGACGGGACGGCGCGGCGACGAGATGCGAAGGCAGCGGCGCACGGGGTGCGAGGTGGGGCGTGGTGCTCGGCGCGGGAACAGACGGCAGCGGCGCCGAGCGGCGACGGCTGGCAGCGGCGGCTCGGGGCGCGAGGGCGCGCGGCGCGGTAGGCGGCGACGGGACGCGGGTGACGCGACGGGCTAGGCCTAAATCGAACACCTGGCGGCTAATGAACAGTATATTTTCATATTTTTGCCGATTTTGAGTGATTTTTAATTTAAAATTCCTCCAAAATTTTGTAATTTCACCCAAATGAATATTGTTCTATATTTTCATTGTTCCAAGAGATTTCACTCCACATTTCCATGTTTTCATAATTTATTCTTGTATACATTATATATATATATATATATTTATATATGTATGTCTATATATTTATTTACGTAGGATTAGATATATATATATATATACATATATATATAATTCCCATTTGAATTTATATGACTTTACCCTAAAGAATTGTCCCATATTTTATGTCACCAAGCTTTGTATTCATACACAATATATATATATATATATATATATATATATATATATATATATATATATATATATATATATATATATATTCATATATATATATATATATATGCACAAGTGTATATAATTATATATTTATATATAAAATCTCCTATTTAAATTTATATTTCCCAAGTGAATGGATGACATTTAGGTAGAACATTTTATTTACTACTAATTTTGCCCAAAACATATTTTAGTTTATTCTTCTGAATTGTTCATTTAGTCGAGTTTTTCCTTTTTTAGGGTTTAGGCATAAATTTTAAATAGGAAAAAGAGGAGAATTTAATCTGTAAATTTTCTAGGCAACCAAATTTAATATTTAGTGTCCAGAAGTCTAAATTTTACCCAAAAGTTGTGATGGCACCAATATATTTTTATTGCATTATTCAAATGAGGTTAAATCCCAAAATTAGTCTAGATAATTTGGAGGCTCTTGATATTTCCAAAACTAATCAAAATATTCTAAGGTGACCTTTGTTAATGTAATAGCACATTGGTGGACTTATGGCAATGTATTTTACATGAACAGTTTTAATCTATGTCATTTTATTTTATACCTAGGGCTTAGTTTATTTGAATGATTATCATTTCATGTGTACGTACATTTCAGGAGGTATTTCAAAGGGCTTATCATTTCATGTGACACAGTCCAGATGACCGTCATTGCATGTAGTGTGTTTACGTCTAGGTACTTAGAGTTTAATCCTGGCATTCCCATGAGACCGAGCTATCGACATGGTTCAATTATCTAGTACTGGATCTGTAATTTATATTACATGAACTTAATAATTAACGTGTTCTATATTTGGCTTGTTATCGCATGCGCAAATAAATAATAATGTATTCTTGTAAATTGTTTTTATTTAGATGTGCATCTTTAATTTGATTTTCCATTGTGACAATTTATATTTTGGCAAACAATAGCAACCATAACATCCAGCATGATGCAAAAGTTTAAAAAAGTTCAAAATTTTAGTGATTTTTATTGTTGGGTTGTTAACGATGGATTTTGGTAATCGACTTGGAAGTGAAAGAGGAAACCGAAGCAGAGAAGAAGGATTGAGTTGGAGTCGGACCAGGCTTCGTATCGGACCCGATAACCGTATCGGACTGGGGAGGTGCTGCCAGAAAGAGCGTATCGGCCGATACAGATTCGATATGATTGTTGGCCGATACGGGTTGTAAGTTGACAGAGTCAGCGTGGGCTTGGTCTGGGCTCGAGTTAAGCTTCAAGGGAGTTGCCAAATAGAGATAAAGCTCGGTTTTAGGCAATTGTATCTTGTAAATCGAGTAGGTTTAGATCTAATCTGTGGCAAGAGTCTGCCGTAAAGACTTGTTGTTTGTTAGAGATAAGATCGTGTCCTACAAGGACCCTGTTGTAATCTCGGGTATAAATATCCCAGTAGTTTGTACATAGAAACTCTCTCACAACTCAATACAACAAACAGTCTCAATCTACTTCGGCGCATCGCCAACCCTCGCAAGAGGTTAATTTCGACGAGTTCCTACTTCCTGGAGCAGAAGTAAGAACTCGTTCCTGACGATTTGCATCGTCGGGGCCAGCGTGTCGTTTTAGACACGTTAAGCCTCGATGATGTGACCGTCGTTTATCATGTCTTGGGTAATTTTGACAGGCGTTTTAGTTATGCGTCGGCAGCGATCTACTCGTTTTAGGGTTCATTGCCAGTGACAGTTTAATTATTGTGCTTGGCTGGATTGTTCAATGCATCTACCATCCCCAAAAGCAATCGGCGGCTTGATTTTCTTTGTGTTAAGTCTTGATTCACACTTTGAGTTGTCATCGACCTCAGTCCTATTTTGAGATTCAACACAAAGCCTGTTTCCGGTTGTAATTAAGGATAGCACTGGGGTTTCAGCCAGTCTTACCTGACGCATATGATTATTATTAGGTTTTTATATGTGTCTGCCATTTGCATGAGTAGATCGATGAATATAGATGCATCTGTTATAGGTTAGTCTTTTGGGTTTATCTGTGATGGACGTGTTTATGTTGACTGATTGGTTCATGTAGATTTGCACTAGAGTACTAGCTAGTGTAGTAATCTTTATTATTCCTTATCGGCCGGTGCTGTTGATTGACGTTAACATGTTGACGAAGGCCGATAAGTTTGGATCCATGCTTTAATCTTATTTTATCATGAGTAAGCCGATATAGCTTTGCCCTATCGGCTGGGCTATGACAATGTGTCATCGGCCTATCGGCCGATCGGCCGTTGTTTTCTGACGTGATTTACTTGTTTCTTGTTGATTGCAGATCAAGTCAACTGGCACGCTCTGTGCATAGCTAGGCAAGCCATTTGGACCTGCACTGGAGTAAAGCAAACCTCCCAGGCCGCCGTGGAAACGCGGAACCCGTTTGGTCGCAAGGCAGGTCGAAATTCTGCGCCAACACGCTTTTGGCACGCTTGGTGGGACATTAAGAACGCAAGCTTTGCGACAGCAACAAGATCACCTCAAAATGTCGAAGCAGGCCGAGATCTCCGAGGAGAATGTCGTCTCCGTAACCGTCGACCAGCTCAACGCAGAACAGAAAGCCGAGATGGACAAGCTGGTTGAGCAGTTCCAGAGTATGTACTTGCAAACATATTCTAGGACTCGGCAAGGCACCTTGGTCCAAAAGTCTAAGGTAACAATGCCGAGTCCTGGAGATGGAGCTAGCACATCGGCGGCGGCACACGACCACACCGTCAAGACCGAGGATACTGCGGCACCGACGTTGCAAGACAGGATTGACTCTGCGGTTCATTCTGCGCTAGTCAACCAGCGGAGGATCTTGGTGAACACATTGACCAATACGGTCAAATCGATCTTAGATGGGTCGATCCACTTTATCTGCCGGAGAATAAGTTCCCTGCCTATCGGACCTTAAGGAATGACCTGAGCACGACTCAGCAGACGGCGCCGATGCCACCCCCATCGGCGCAACCAACAACCTTGCCGCTGGTCCTCACCAAGCAGGTGGGAGGAAGCCCCCAGCACATCATGGAGGAGCAATATGCTCAATGGACCAAGGGGAAGCAACCAGTGATCGAGCCGATGCAGCAAGTTCCTGTCAACCAGCCATCGACCGGACAGCCACAAGCCCCTGTGTTCAACAACCCCCCACCACACGCTGCTTACCACACGCCACAAGGCTACCAGCAGCACACCAAAGGACAGTATGGCGCACAGAACCTTGATCATCATTATCAGCCGTACTCCCCCAGGTAGTATCAAGCAGAGGGTTTGCAACAATCATATCAGCAGGACCTCCCACATCGGCCCGCAGGATACTGGGCTGATATGATAGCCGAAGTGATGCGAGATCAGTTCGGCTTGAAGCCCAAGGAGAATTCTACGGTGTATTGGCACCCGTACCCCGAGGAATTTGACAGAATGCCACTGCCAGGCCGATACAAGATCCCGGACTTCTCCAAATTTTTGGGGCAGGACAACGTCTCGACATATGAGCATGTGAGCCGATTCCTAGCACAATGCGGGAAGGCATCGGCTATCGAGGCGTTGAGGGTGAGGTTTTTCCCTCTGTCCTTATCAGGGTCTGCATTTACATGGTTTTCATCCTTACCCTGCAATTCCATCAGAGGATGGATAGATCTTGAGAAACAGTTTCACAGATATTTCTACAATGGCGTACAAGAGATGAAACTGTCCGATCTTACCGCCATTAGGCAACGAGTTGATGAATCGGTCCCAAAATATATCCAAAGGTTTAGGGACATAAGGAACAGGTGTTACAGCCTCAGCTTGACCGATTCTCAATTGGCCGATCTGGCGTTTCAAGGATTACTAGGGCCGATACGAGAAAGGTTCTCGTCACAAGAATTTGACAGTCTAGCTCAGCTAGCACAGAGGGTAGCGGCCCATGAGCAACGATTCCAGGAGGCAAAGAAGTTTGCAAAGAAGATCAATGCGGTCTATCAGTATGCCTCCGACGATGATGAGGAGGAGGATGTCGACGTCGACTTGGCCGAGTGGGCCCGGATGAGGAAGCCGACAACTTGCCAATGGGTAAAAAAGGGCGACAAAGAAGACAAGTTTGACTTCGACATCAACAAGGCCAATAAGATATTTGATCTACTGTTGCAAGAAAAACAGATTCAGCTACCAGTAGGTCACGTATTGCCACCGGCCGAAGAAATCAAGAAGAGAAGATATTGCAAGTGACATAACTCTTATTCACACCATACCAATGAATACAAGATCTTCAGACAACAGATCCAATTGGCTATCGAACAAGGCAGAATTAAAATCGATGACGCCAAGAAGCCGATGAAGATAGAAGGGCACCTGTTCCCAATCAACATGGTATGGGCAGACAGGGCCGACGGCGGTGGCCATCGGACCGGCAAGCGATCTTATCAGACCTTTGAGGGCCTGATCAGAAAGTACCAGCGGAGGCAGGAAGAACAAGCTCGAGACTGCCCCGATCAAGACAACTCTTACGACCCACATTGGGAGTGCGAGTTTTTCCGGTTCTGTTGGAATGAGGGGATGAGATTGCCATCCATCCAGGAGTGCCCTGTGTGCAATGAGGCAAAAGACTCTTATCAGGGCAGCTCAAGCAGGCAAGCACATCGGCCGGCCAAGCAAAGAAAATATGTTCATGAAAGGCTGGGGCCGATGCGCCAAGAGCAACAGATTGAAGCCGAGGAGCAGATCCAGAACCCCCAATGGTGCCCAAGCGATGTATTCAGCAAGACACAAAAACGGCGGGTTCAGAGACTAAGAAGGAGGGAACAAATCCAAGAACAACAGGCAACAATAGCCCATCGGCCGGCCAAGACCAAGAAAGAGTGGAGGATAAAATCCACGGTGGTCACGGCCGATGAAGGCACCTCCGATACAGCTCGGGCTTCTGCGGCTTCAAAAGGTAAAGAACTGGCATCGGCGTCTGTTAACATGGTTTTTATACTGCCAGCAGAATACAGCGTGCAGGCGGCCGATGAAGCAGTAGCCGACGACAAGCAATCTTCGGCTAGGCTACAGTTGTCACCCGATCAAGCCGTGTTCGACAAGCCAGTCGACGCCAGCTACAGGCACCTACGGCTATTATACATCAAGGGATTCATTAACGGGCGGCCGATGACGAAGATGTTGGTAGATGGCGACGCGACGGTCAACCTAATGCCATACACAACCTTCCGGAAACTTGGAAAGGTGCCAGAGGACCTTATCAGGACCAACATGGTGTTAAAAGACTTTGGTGGCAACGCCTCTAAGGCGAAGGGGGTGCTCAACGTGGAACTCACCGTGGGCAGTAAGACGATACCCACAACCTTCTTCGTCTTCGATGGAAAGGATTCCTACAGCTTGTTGTTGGGACGAGACTGGATCCACGCAAACTGTTGCGTCCCTTCAACAATGCATCAATGTTTGATACAATGGCAAGGGGACCAGGTCGAGATCGTGCAGGCCGATCGGTCAGTACACGTGGCCAATGCCGATCTCGCAGTTTGGGATATGGAGAGAATCGATTGCTTGTCCGGGCGAGTCTGGGACGCTGATTTCCTCAAAGTAACTGATTGCAATATCGAGACGATTGAAGATCAAGACAAGCAGCTGCTTTAACAAAGATGTACCATCCACCGTCCAAGACAAATAAACTAGTCCCTACATAGACGATGCGGTGGATGAGTTAGATGGAAAATTGGGACAAGGCTTTACATCGGCCGATCAGCTCAAGGAAGTTGATATAGGAATAGGTGATAAGCCTAGGCCGACGTATGTAAGTACAAACCTACCAAAGGAATATAAGAATAATTTGATAAATCTTTTGAAAGAGTTCGTAGATTGTTTTGCATGGGAATACCATGAGATGCCAGGATTAAGCCGATCGATTGTAGAACATCGGCTACCTATCAAACCAGGCTATCGGCCATTTAAACAAGCGCCTAGGAGATTTAAGGCCGATATGCACGAAGCTATCAAGGCAGAGATAACAAGACTTTACGACGCCAACTTTATCAGACCCTGCCGATATGCGGAGTGGGTTTCCAATATAGTTCCAATGTTAAAGAAAAACGGCAAGCTTAGGGTCTGCATCGACTTCAGAGATTTGAATAAAGCAACACCAAAAGATGAGTACCCTATGCCGCTGGCCGATCTGCTAGTAGATGCCGCATCTGGACACAAAATCATCAGTTTCATGGATGGAAACGCAGGCTACAACCAGATTTTTATGGCTGAAGAAGATATACACAAGACCGCCTTCCGGTGTCCGGGGGCCATCGGCCTGTATGAGTGGGTTGTTATGACTTTCGGCTTGAAAAACGCTGGAGCTACTTATCAGAGGGCTATGAATTATATTTTTCATGATCTTATCGGCTCACTGATTGAGGTCTATATTGACGATGTCGTCGTGAAGTCCAAAGAGTATGATATACACTTGGCCGATTTACGCAAGGTACTAGAAAGAGCGAGGAAATATGGTTTAAAGATGAACCCTAACAAGTGTGCCTTTGGCGTATCGGCCGGTCAGTTTCTGGGTTTCTTAGTCCATGAAAGAGGTATTGAGATCACGCAGAAGAATATTGATGCCATAAAAAATATCAAGCCTCCAACAAATAAAACCAAGTTGCAATCTCTGCTCGGGAAGATCAACTTCGTCCGGCGTTTCATATCAAACCTGTCAGGCAGAATAGAGCCATTCACTCCAATGTTGAAGATAAAGGACGATCAGGAGTTCGTATGGGGTGATAGGCAACAGAAAGCACTGGACGATATCAAAGAATATTTAAGTTCTCCCCCAGTCTTAATCCCTCCACGGAAAGGGATTCCATTCAGGCTGTACCTATCGGCCGATGAGAAATCCATCGGTTCAGTCTTGGTTCAAGGCATTGATGGCAAGGAACGAGCTATTTTTTATCTCAGCAGGAGGTTGTTAGATGTCAAGACAAGGTACACGCCGGTGGAGAAATTATGTCTATGCTTGTATTTTTCATGTATTAAGTTAAGGCACTATTTACTTTCCAATGAATTCATCGTGGTCAGTAAGGCCGATGTGATGAAATACATGCTATCGGCCCCTGTTTTAAAAGAAAGAATTGGGAAGTGGATTTTTGCTCTAACAGAGTTTGACCTCAGATATGAATCGGCCAAAGCAATCAAAGGACAAGCTCTGGCCGATTTCATTGTTCAACACAGGGATGATTCAGTCGCATATGCAGACATCGTGCCATGGACGCTGTATTTTGATGGATCTGTCTGTCGACACGGATGCGGTATTGGCCTGGTCATTATATCCCCTCGGGGGGCAAGCTTCGAATTTGCTTTTACTATCAAGCCTTATTATACAAACAATCAAGCAGAGTATGAGGCTGTTCTCAAAGGCTTGCAGTTATTACAAGAGGTTGAAGCCGATTCCGTGGAAATCATTGGTGATTCACAGCTGGTAGTTAATCAACTTTCTGGGGATTATGAGTGCAAAGATGACATTCTCAAGGGCTACCACGAAGAGTGCAAGGAGTTGCTTCAGGCATTCAAGATCGTGACAATGAGGCATATACCCAGGAAGCAAAACTTCGAGGCCAATGATCTGGCTCAGGGGGCATCGGGATACAGGCCGATGGCCAAGGATGTACGGGTTCAAATCACCGCAGTGGACGCCGACGATTGGAGATTTGCTATCATTGATTATTTGAAGAATCCTTCCCAATCGGCATCACGGAAGATGAGATACAAAGTATTGCAGTATGTCCTGTTAGATGATGATTTATATCATCGGACGATTGATGGTGTCTTGCTCAAGTGCCTAGGTCCTGAGGAGGCCAAAATCGTTATGAGCGAAGTCCATGAAGAGATTTGTGGAACACATCAATTGGCCCATAAAATGAGATGGCTGTTGAAACGCATTGGATATTTTTAGCCAACAATGCTAGAGGATTGTTTCAAGTATTATAAAGGATGTCAAGATTGTCAGAAATTTGGAGCAATTCAGCGAGCACCGGCATCGGCTATGCATCCAATCATAAAGCCGTGGCCGTTTCGTGGATGGGGAATAGATATAATCGGTTAGATTAACCCGCCATCAAGCAAGGGACACAAATATATCTTGGTAGCTACAGATTACTTCATAAAATGGGTTGAGGCTGTTCCCCTTAAGAAAGTTGATTCCAAGGATGCGATTCAGTTTGTCAAGGAATATATCATATATCGGTTTGGGTTACCTCTGACAATAACCACCGATCAGGGATCAATCTTCGTGTCCGATGAGTTCGTCTAGTTTGCCGACAGCATGGGCATTAAATTATTAAATTCTTCTCCATATTACGCGCAAGCTAATGGGCAGGCAGATGCTTCTAATAAGACTTTAATCAAGCTAATCAAAAGGAAAATCGATGACCAGCCGAGGCAATGGCACACGACGCTGGCCGATTCCCTTTGGGCGTATCGGATGGCTTGCCACGGTGCGATTCAAGTACCTCCATATCAGTTGGTTTATGGACATGAAGCTGTACTGCCATGGGAAACCAACATCGGCTCAAGAAGGATTGCTTTGCAAGACGACTTGACAGCCGATGAGTACCATCATCTTATGGTTGATGAGTTGGATGACTTGGCACATGTCCGGTTGCGTGCATTGGAGAAAATAAAGCGCGATAAGGATCGAGTTGCTCGTCATTATAATAAAAAAGTTGTTGCCAAGTCGTTTGAAGAAGGGGATCTTGTATGGAAGCTAATAATGCCGATTGGTTCCAGAGATAATAAATTCGGCAAGTGGTCACCTAATTGGGAACGTCCTTTCCAGATTCATCGATGTGTCCCTCACAATGCTTATTTGCTTAAGGGGCTAGATGATGAGATTTATGGACGAGCTCTTAATGGCAAGTACTTAAAGAAATATTATCCTAGCGTCTGGATTGCTTCATGATTGGCCCCTCAGCCGATTTATGATAACAGCCGACGTGCTATGCATCGTCTTTAGATGGCCGATATATACTATCGTCCTTAGTTCAAATTTTACAACATGAGCCCTCATCGTCTAAAATTTGGGGGGCATATATATACATGAATTTTTGCAGAATTTTTGAAGAATTTTTTGGAATTTCAAGGAATTTTTTAGACTTGGCCTTTTTCAGATTGAGATCGACTTCGGCTGCTTGGCCGACGAGATTAATTATAATAAGGGGATATTCGTTTACAAGATGGACTTCACAAACAATTTTCAAGCTGGAATGTCTTCAGATCTATTTAGACCAAATTCGGCTGCTTAACCGATGAGATTTGTGTTTATACAATATAAAGACGAAATATGTTATGTCACCCGATGAAATCTGCAATAGCTGTGATGGCTCTACGGCGAATCTGCTCGATATCTTCTATAACTTGGGCGTCATCGGTCGTCGATCCTGGAATTGGCTTCAACGATTTGCTCAGGGTCGTGAGGTACTTGGCCAATGCCTTTAACTTTGCCGTTTGGTCTTCTATAGCCTTCAGTGATGCAGCTATCCCGGCCTGGACTTCTTGGATTTCCTTGCGAGTTGCTTCTAGCTTGGAGATGAGGTCTGCTTCGAGGTGTTGGAGTTCTTCAAGTCTGTTCTTCAAGACAATCGGCTCCACAACTAGCTCATCCAATCTGGTCTTGTCAGAATTGACCTGAGCCTTGCTAGCGGATAGGGCCGATTCCAGGCTTTCGCGTTCCCGCCTCTCCGCAATCCTTTCTTTAGCTTTATGAAGCTTGAAGCGATATTGTTCCAAGAAGATGGCCGGTGTCAGGATCTCCATCAGGTCTTCAGGCAGTTGATCTTGAATCGCTTGTACTCTAACCCTGATGGGAGTGCAATCCTCCACCAAGAACTCTAGAGAGGATTCCAGCCGATTGGCAATGTCGGCTAGCTGGTTCTTTAGCACGCCGGAGATCGATATCTTGGTTGTAGCAGGAGGTTCCTTGTCTTCATCATCAAGAAACTAGCCGATATCAAAGGAGAACATATCGGCTAGGTTCTGCAAATATCAATATGGGTCAAGGTTAGCCTTATCTAGCAAAAATTGGCGAAAAAGGGATCAGAGTAATCCTGGTTACCTGTGTTGGAGCGTCAGTGGTGCTTGCATCGGCCTCCTTTTGCTGTGATGAAACAATAGGCGAGGGGATTGGCCGATGTGGTGCAGGTGATGGGGCTCCTGGCTGGAGAAAAACAAGGAATTGATGAATAGATCTATGTTACTAGAGGCACAATGTAAAATTAACTCTTACCGAAGCAATCGGCGAGGGTGGTGGAGAAGGAGGAGGGGTCCTCAATCGGGCTTTAGCTCGTTCACGCTTCTGTAAGGTTGCCTTCTTGGTTCTTAAAGGGGTCGATTGGGTTCTCTCCTTGAGTATAGACGACGCAGCAGCCTGAAAAGATGTCAAATTATAGCATACCAATAAGAAGGGGATTGCATGAAGTCCAGTAAAAGAAATATGTTAACCTTGCGGACTGCATGTCTAGTCTTCCTTGGTGGGGCAGCGCCGGCTTGGTCATCGACCGATCGGATTGTGGTGTTCTTGGCCGATGGTTTCTTGACGGTCTCAGCTGACGAATCTTCTTCTTCAGACACATCGGCGGCTGCTGCATTGACCTCTTCCTCCATCACTTGTTCATTAAGGAATTCTTCATGGGGGGTCCAGCTCTTCGAGATCGGCTTGGTCGTCAGTTTTGGCTTTCTTGCTGGATTTTTGGGATTTGCCCTTGGCTGGCGCTTTCCTCTTGGGATTTTGTTTAATCATCGGCCCTTGAAGTAGCGTTGAAACCTTTGGGGCAGTAAGGCCGATGATGGATTCCAGGATAGTTGATCCTGATGGAGCTATGGCTTGAGCATAAAAGATTTTCCGTCCACTGTTGCTCATGGATGGAATCAGCCCATCTGGGACTTGAGGGCTGATACCCTGGATAAGCTCTGTCACATAAAATTTGGCCGATTGATGGAAAATATGAGCGGCCCACTCTTGCCACCATGACTAGAAGCTGATATGAACGAAGGCGCTCAAATGCAATCGGTCGCAGTCGCCAAGATTTGGGAGTTTGATTTCTAGCGCTTTGCTCATGACCAGCGCCGATATGACTGTGCCTCTGTTCTCTAGGAGTCTATGAAGATACAAATTGATGAGGAGTTGTCCAAGCCCGCACTGTCTAGCAGCTACCATTGGATTGTAAAACTCATAAGACAGGCTGGTGCTTCTTCCTTGAAATATGCCTACTGGGAGCAGGCATGGGGTGAGGCCGATCATGAATAGTTCCCTTGACTCCATGTCATCATTTATCAAGCTCAACTGAAGATCATCAGGGAGTTCAAAATCTCGGTCCGAGGTGTAGATGAACATGTCCATCCTAACTGATGGAGGGCCGGTGTAGAATCGGATGAACCATGTAGACATGTCTTCGGCCGATTGGTCTGTTCCTGGATAAACGGAGGCTGCTTCCCCATAGGACATGCATCTTCTGGTCCTGGGATCTTCGTGATCAGCATATTTTGATGGGAAGCAAGAGTCTGATAGTGATGGCCGATCAACTATGGTGTTGGTGTGGATGGTGAGCCAAAGCTGAATAAACCACCATGGTCCTCCATGAGCCACAGTTTGCTTCAACATTAAGTCTTGAGTGGAGGTATGGAGTAGCCGATAGACAGCTCCCAAGAGGTATCGCCCAAGAGGGATTTGTTTCTTGTCGGCCAAAACTTGAGCCAAGTGTTGACAATTTGTAGTAGGGCCACAGGTCGATCCGCAGAAGACGAATCTTTCTAACCACAGTGTCAAGAAAGCCACATGTTCTCTTTCCGAGACTGATCCTTGTTCCATGTGTTCAGAGATATATCCGGACCAGCCTCCAATCTTCTTGGTTTTCAATTTGTGACTGCTGTTCACCAGGAGGCTGAAGGGATTGATTTCGGAGTCAATGTCCAATCCTGTTAGTATCTTGACATCAATCAGAGTTGGGGTCATCGGACCTTGTTTGAACAGGAAGGCGTTTAAGGTACTAGACCAGAAGTAACTGGCGGCCGACATGAGTGGCTCGTTTTTCTTGGTATCGGCCAGGGATAAAGTAATGCATTGGCCGAGTCCTAGTGGATTTGTTTAGCTGCAGCGATTCTCTTATGCCAGGTTCTATATCCATTAAGCTTCGACGGCCAGGATATGAAGGTATGTTTCCATGAAGAAACATTGGGCTTGGCTTGCCTAAAGGGGATTTTGTCTGTTTCAGCATTAATCAGCCAAGTTGGGTCGCAGTCGCCCATGGGGCCTAGTAAGAAGCGATGTGATTTGTCGTCGGTGGGGATCAGGATTTGGTTTTTGAAGACCTAGGTCATAAGAACGACGATGAAAATATAAGATCCGGGAGGCAAATCGGCGGAAAAGTGAGAATGTGGATTTAGAAGGGATTGACTTACCACAGGGACCTCGGAGGCGTAGAACGGAGCGGAGGCCATTGTTGTCGTCGAAAGGGGTCGCTGTTGAGAGGGTCGATGTCGACGAGACGCCGAGGGGTCGCCGGAGTTGAGGAACACGAAGAGATTGTTGAATCGGCGGCGAAGGGATGTGAATCTGGATCTGCGTGGTTTTCGACCAAGCTCTAGTAAGGAAATCGATGGGTTCCTCGGAGCTAATTCCGCCACATTATATAATGAAGCGGAATTGGGGGGCATGTGTTAACGACAGATTTTGGTAATCGACTTGGAAGTGAAAGAGGAAACCGAAGTAGAGAAGAAGGATTGAGTTGGAGTCGGACCAGGCTTCGTATCGGACCCGGTAACCATATCGGACTAGGGAGGTGCTGCCAGAAAGAGCGTATCGGCCGATACGGATTCGATGTGATTGTTGGCCGATACGGGTTGTAAGTTGACAGAGTCAGCGTGGGCTTGGTCTGGGCTCGAGTTAAGCTTCAAGGAAGTTGCCAAATAGAGATAAAGCTCGGTTTTAGGCAATTGTATCTTGTAAATCGAGTAGGTTTAGATCTAATCTGTGGCAAGAGTCTGCCGTAAAGACTTGTTGTTTGTTAGAGATAAGATCGTGTCCTACAAGGACCCTGTTGTAATCTCGGGTATAAATATCCCCGTAGTTTGTACATAGAAACTCTCTCACAACTCAATACAACAAACAGTCTCAATCTACTTCGGCGCATCGCCAACCCTCGCAAGAGGTTAATTTCGACGAGTTCCTACTTCCTGGAGCAGAAGTAAGAACTCGTTTCTGACGATTTGCATCGTCGGGGCCAGCGTGTCGTTTTAGACACGTTAAGCCTCGATGATGTGACCGTCGTTTATCATGTCTTGGATAATTTTGACAGGCGTTTTAGTTATGCGTCGGCAGCGATCTACTCATTTTAGGGTTCATTGCCAGTGACAGTTTAATTATTGTGTTTGGCTGGATTGTTCAATGCATCTACCATCCCCAAAAGCAATCGGCGGCTTGATTTTCTTTGTGTTAAGTCTTGATTCACACTTTGAGTTGTCATCAACCTCAGTCCTGTTTTGAGATTCAACACAAAGCCTGTTTCTGGTTGTAATTAAGGATAGCACTGGGGTTTCAGCCAGTCTTACCTGACGCATATGATTATCATTAGGTTTTTATATGTGTCTGCCATCTGCATGAGTAGATCGATGAATATAGATGCATCTGTTATAGGTTAGTCTTTTGGGTTTATCTGTGATGGACGTGTTTATGTTGACTGATTGGTTCATGTAGATTTGCACTAGAGTACTAGCTAGTGTAGTAATCTTTATTATTCCTTATCGGCCGGTGCTGTTGATTGACGTTAACATGTTGACGAAGGCCGATAAGTTTGGATCCATGCTTTAATCTTATTTTATCATGAGTAAGCCGATATAGTTTTGCCCTGTCGGCTGGGCTATGACAATGTGTCATCGGCCTATCGGCCGATCGGCCGTTGTTTTCTGACGTGGTTTACTTGTTTCTTGTTGATTGCAGATCAAATCAACTGGCACGCTCTGCGCACAGCTAGGCAAGCCATTTGGACCTGCACTGGAGTAAAGCAAACCTCCCAGGCCGCCGTGAAAACGCGGAACCCGTTTGGTCGCAAGGCGGGTCGAAATTCTGCGCCAACACGGGTATTTTCAAGGTGTTATACTAAGCAAAGGTCAGTGATGTGACAAAATATCTCAATCGGGCACCATGCCATCACGGATGGACGTTATCTCAATCGGGCCTAACAATGTAGCCCGTCACAGATAAGATTGACCAAGCAATACAAGTCAAACCAGGTTAGGTAGGAGCCGGTCACGGATGACTAATCTCAATCGGGCAAACTACTAAGCCCGTCACCGATGACTAACCATCTCCATCGGGCCTTACAGAACAGCCCGTCACCAATAGGTTTGACCCACCTGTTGAGTCAAAATAGTTCTGGTTCGGATGACTTATCTCTATCAGGCTTAAATTAAGAGCCCGTCAGTGATGACTATATCCCTATCGGTCTTTGTTTGGAGACCGTCATGGATGAATATCTCTTTCGAGCATTTTTAAAATGCCCGTCAGGGATGAGTATGTCAGCAAAAAAAATAAAATTTATTTTTTTGGCTAGCCTCAGGCCTTTGCTAGCCATGCCCGCTGCAAAAAAATGACAGTCCCAGCAACCCTATTCCCAGCAACCCCACTCCTAGCATTCAGATATTCCATCAGATATTCAGTGCATATTCCCAGCATTCCATCAGATATTCCCAGCATGCATATTTCAGATATTTAGTGCATATTTCAGTCCAATCACATATTCCATCATAGCACAGCCAATTCACAAAATCAAACATATATACATTCACATCCACAAACCCATTCACATATATATGTCATTCATATCCTTTTTTGCTCTCCAAACTGCCAACATGCATCAAAACCTATAAAACTGAGTTATAAATTGGAACAAATTTATATGTAATTAGAAATGCAAATATATACAGAATATTGCGTAGAATTGTATTACAAAGAATATTTACATAAAGCAAATATTTGTCGCAAGCATTGCAAATGTTCAACCATTCAGAGACGAGCTAGCTAGGACTTGACTGTAAACATTCCTTTGGGTGACAAGAGATCATCTAGTATGAATTGTGCTATCTCCTCTCTAATGATATCGAAGTTGTTTTCCGGAATCCTTGAAAGTTTTTCCTGCATGTGAGGCGCCAAGTTAGTCTACATACTTGGAAAGTTAGTCTACATCTAGTATGAATCGTGCTATCTTCTCTCTAATGTATATAAACAATTGAAGCTCACACCTCAAGGTCGAGCAATGTCACCTTGTTTGCGAGGCTTCTTATGTTATGGCTGACGTGGAACCCACACTGGTCGCCAACTTGTTGACGTATTGGGAAGTCTTTTTTGTGACCAAGGGTGGGATGCCCTTCCTTATGCCTCCCGCCTTTTGCCACGTATTGGTCCCAGGCGTCGTTCAAGGCAGATTCGATCGCCGACCAATCGTATATATCTTTTTTGATATTGGAGTTAAGGTAGTATACCAAACCCCACTTCGGCACTATGACCAGAAGAATCTAATGACGACTGCGACATTAATAAATTGCAAGTTAAATACTAAAGCTATACGCGTCGCACATTTGATTCTAAGTAGGGTACACACTTACTGTTCAGCGTAGGCATACTAATGAAGTCCTTGTCTTGACAGGACCATAAGCAGTCCTTGATATATTCTACCATGCTGGCTTGATCGTAGTTCATAGTTGTCTCGTTGATGACAGCTGGATCGAGTAAGGCAACATGAGGTGCATTACGATAGACATGATTTCCAGTTAACCTAGAAGCAAGACAAGAATTCGGGCAAGCGTAATATATGGATAGTTATTACCATATCTCGTACGCAAGAATACTTACAAGGAGTAGCACTTAAGGAGATTGGTGTCGTCCGCTCGCACCCTGTAGAGGTCCCATAGATCTTTAAAGTCTACGGCGATGAAGGCTTCAGGGCTGAGGAATGGCTGTCTATCATGGTGGCCCGTCATGGAGGTCCCTCTATGCTTCCTCCTTGCGTTGGACCTCTCCATGTAGTACCTGTGCAACTCCTTGCATGCAGGCCCATCTTCGATAAGGCGTCGTCTCCGACCAATGGCATGCCTAATGTGAATTCGGCCGGAGACTTAGGAGGAGCTAATGGCGTCTTGCCAAGATCTAGCTTGTTTGGAGCCAGAAGTGGCCCTTCCACCTTTCCTCCTCCTTTCCCCCTTCCAGCAGCTCTTTTGCGTGTTTCAAGCTTGGGTGGAGAAGATGTCGCCCTCTTTCTTTTTTTGGAGATTGGGGGAAGGTGCGCTCTGTTATTGACCTCCGTACCGTCATCCCCAAAATCTGTATCATACTGCAATTGGAGATCTTGATCTCCTTCTTCAACAGCAGGAGGGGCAGATACAAGAGTTGGAGGGGGACGCGGCGGCGGCGGACGAGCACTTGTTGCTGGCCTAGGAGTTATGTTCATCTGAATGTTGTGCTTGGGACATTGGATAAAGGTCCCACGTGCAGCTCCAAGGGTCAGAATCTCATCATTTGGTGGGTGCGGGAGAGTGAAGCCAACCCAATCAGGCTTCACCATGTCCACTTGAACTTTGGCATGGCCGGCTAGCAGCTGCCCCCCATGTACTCGGGTCTCCGGTGTAGGCTTGAACGCAAGTCCCTCTGCGGCAGGAATTGCAAATGCATGTGTCACCCTAACGAATAGGGTGCACGATGTGGGTCCCTGCGATAGATTCATACGTGTCCTTAGAATATGTTATAATGTACTGTGGTGCTAAGACAACATATATATTTTTTGTTGGTTTTACCGTTATATGGTCCACCGTAGTGGGGGCTGGTGGTTCTTGTGCTGCTGCCTCAGTTGATGCGCAGCTGCTACGCCTTTGCGTGGGGCTCGTTTCTACTATGGGAGCGGCAACGGGCTCGCTTTCTCTGAAGTGTGCCTCCACCTGAGTCTTCACTTGTAACAACTTCTCATCGAACTCTTCTCGGAGCTCATTTCAAATCTCCTCCCGAAGTTGTTCCTTAAGGCGTGCATCTTTCTGCGCCTTTGAAAGCTTCTGCTTCCTGTACTGCCACGCGTATTGGGGAAACCCAAGCTTCCATGGAACATTGGAGCCAATGCCCCTTGTCTGTCCACGGTGTTCTTTGATTCCCAACGCTTTTGTGAGGATGTCATCCGCGTGTCTTTGTGAGCAGACCTCTTGGGAGGACTGTTTCTTAGCAGTCAGGTCGACCTGCGGTACAGTTAGGACGAATTAAATCAAGAGTACGATACAACCTAATAAAACATACTCTAAATGTGAACACCCGTGTCAAGTCCAGGACTTGAACCCAGGTGAACTGGTTCCATCACAAAGAACCTAATCTGTTGAGTTACGTTCACTTCGTGTAAAACCAAGTTTTTGAACTGTGGAATGTGAACATGAAAAACTCACCTGTAAAATTGCCACTTGCTTGGCCGCCGCCCGTTAGCGCCGGCTAATTGCCATTGGCTATTTCAATAAAAACTAGCCTAGAGCCCTGCGTTGCAACGAAAAACAAATTGAATTTCTAGCTTATTAAATTAATTAATAAGCACTTAGGCGCTGTTTGGCTCAGCACTGGATTTGAAGTTTGTATGTTAAATTGTATTGGTTTAAAATTTTATATTTCATCTAAAGTAAAAACAAAATGTTTAATTCAAATGCTTTCAATATGATTACATATCAAACTCCATGGATTTATGGAGTTAGAAATACCCAGCTCCAAGAAATCTTGGATCTGGAGTTGTGCCAAACACCTCCTTATTTAGTCTAAGTAATACTATATCTTTTCTTATTGAATAAGTAGGTGATTTTGAAGTTTGGAAGAGCCAATAGTGAAATTGAGGAGGACTTGTTGAAAGATGGTGTAACGGTATAAATTGTGAAACCCGGATATTAGTAGTAGGGGTGGTGTGGAATGGACACCACCACTACTAACATTTTAAGTAGTATAGAAAATGCTCTATAAAATAGTGTTAAGGGTATAGATCAATACACTTTGAAGACAAAAATATAAATGTGAAAATATTTTAAAAAATTGAAATAAAAAGATAAGGACTGAACAGATATTAGGGGGAGAGAGAGTAATTTTTTCAAGGTCTAATACGCGGGCGTTCGTGTGCCTCCAGCCCACGCGATCAAGTCATTCTGTCCATAGGGGGCGTCTGATGCGTGACTGATCGAGCGCGTGCGCCCAAAAAAGAAATCAGCCCTGTGCCTTTGAGCTCATCCACATGCGCACAAGTAGGCAAAGCAGCCCATGTTCCTTTGAGCCCACAAGCAGTATGCTGGCTTAACTAAAAATATATACTATATATACATACATAGACTTTATACATCGATACTTTATACCTATAAAATCTACATGCATAGAAACTTTATACATGTAAAATATATAAAATTTGTGTATACAAACCTTTTTACATGCAAATTTGAAACGGATTCAATGGGTTTATTGGGCCTTGGAAAAGATTCAACTTTATATATAGGAAAAAAATTTCTGTACATGCGTGCATATAAACTTTATATATATAAATTTTGTGCATATATACATTTGTATATATAAACTTTACATATATAAACCTTGCATATATAAATGTAAAACCAAATTCAAAAGTGATATAAAAAACAAAACGTACCCTTGGGCATGCAACCCAAGCATAGTACACCCACTTAGATTGAGCTCACTCCAGAAAAAGGAAGGCTAAGCCCAATGAAAAAACAAAACACATTCCAACCCCAAAAAGGAAAAGAATCTCAAAAGGATAGTAGCACGGCCCAAACAGGAAAAGAGAGAAAATGGACCATGGGCCAAAATTGAAAACGAAACTGATCGCTTAAGCGACGCGCACGCGACTGCTCGCGTGATAGCCTTTTCGATTTATTGCCGATGTTGAGCTCTAGCTCTTGTGCTCCGTGTCACGCCGACGACACCGCGACATGCGCCGAGCCATACGCCGCCGGCAACTCTGCCAGCTAACGGCTGTTGACGGATGGGCAGCACTCCAATTTAGTTTCCTTGCATACACGCCAATGCATGGATGCCATCCGCTCCAGGTCAAAGACTCGAAGACTTGGAATGATTTCCAGCATCGAGGTGACACTGACCTTTGGAAATTGTAACCTGTCGTTGATTCTCCTAGTCGCCAGAGCTATCTGCCCATCAGAGATGCTCTGCTAAACTTATGTTAATTCTCATGATCTGCCATATGAGAATATACATGCTTTGCTGAGTGGCTCTACCGATTGTTATTCGACAAAGAACTTTTGTACTGTCTGTAATTAGAGCAATCCATCGAGTCAGATTCAACGGGTGACAATTGTAATCGAAAAGTAAGAACTAAGCTAAGCAGAGAAGGATGAATAGTTAAAGTACCCAAAAACCAAAACTTTTAACGGAATTAAAAGTTACTCTCAAATCGATGTAGATTGGTCTAACCGAAATAGATTGGCCGGTCTAACCGCTCTGTGCGGTCGAACTGACTACTCCGAATTCGCCTCTACCTCCTGCCACCGTCACCGGTCTGACCGCCGCGTCCCCGCCGGTCTGATCGCTTCGATGTCGGCGGTCTAACCGGCGACGGTCTAACCGCCTATGACTCGCCGGTTAGACTGCCGAACCCGAGCAAACACAAATTGAAGATCTCTCAAAGTAGATGATAACTTTAATACTTCTCTCTGTGTTTACAAAGTACAACAACAGCACTCCTCACAAAAATCTCGACTAAACTCGAAACCCTAACTTAATTCACAACTCAATGCTCTCCAAAGCGATACCGGGAGACCACATCCTCCCTCTCTATTTATACATGAGGTAGGCAGCCTAAAGCCACGAATCAAACTCATACAAAAAGTCCTAATCCACTTAGGAAACCTTCCCGTACAAGAAACCAACTTTACATATTCCAATTGTACCAAATTTGGACTCCTTCCAAATTCGACTCCGAATCCCATACACACACAATATCTCCATCATATGCCATATGAAATCTTCACCAACCACGTGCATTGATCTTTAGCTTAAGTATCCCGCATGATATTTGACCGTCCGGACATCATCTTATCTCCAAGTTGACTCCCGATCCATCACCGGCAATACTCTCCCGAGACGTAAAGATTACATACACATGAATCAAACAATGAAACCATATCCGAGCACAACCTATCTTCAATTTGACTCATTGTTAGCACACAACAGTATTACATACGCATAGTATCCATCTAGAAGCCATAAACACGAATTAACCACGGATATCCAATGAAACAACCTAAAACCAAAACCGACACGGAGTCAGCCGGTCAGACCGCGGGCTGGCCGGTCTGAGCGCACACATACCGCCGGTCTGACCGGCCTTACCTGCCCGGTCTGACCGGACCCAACAAAACAGCTATCCCTGTTCACCGTTTGAAAATTCAATCACCTCACAAACCACTTTGCAAAAAAACTCCAAATATTAAAATCAATAACCTCATATGCCAATTGTTCATCATAACAGAAGAATCAAACACACCTTGATTTTACAATCTCCCCCTTGATGAATACATTGGCAAATCCATCAAAAATGTTTGTTTTGGTGTTTGAAAAAATTTCTCTCCCTTTTGAAAAGAAAGAAAAACCACAAAAAACGCTTGCATGGTATCTCTTCTCCCTCTTTTGACAATGATTTTATCAAGCATAGGAATTATGTTCAGTTAATATTCAAGAGCTTAATAACATACATATAGTAATTCATGTCATGTATTGCAACAATAAGAAGATAAACCCATCAATTATATAGAAAGCATATACTAGAGTATAATCATAAACCAAAGATTTTACAATTAAGTTCAATAATGCAATCAAGATTCATGAATTCAAAAGATTTATAATACAACATCTTTACAAACACATAGGTTGAAAAATAAATCCACACATATAGATCTATTGCAATCATTACTCTTTCCCAAATTAGCTTTAGCACAAAACAACCAAGAGATTTTTTCATATTTATTTGAGCCTATTTTTTCTCATATTTTTCTCAATTATTCCGGGTACATCCTTGTCGTCAAGACTGTTTCCAAGAATTCGATACCCATTATTTTTCTCATATCGAATACATCCTTCTCGTCAAGACTGTTTCTAAGGATTCGGTATTTATTTTTTTCTCTCATAAATATTTTTAATTCTCTTGCACAATGAGCAATTTCAAAGCTATTTGAGGAATAACAATTCAACAAAGCATATATATATATAAGCATTTACAATCCAACCTATGCATTAGTATCAATATTGCATATTTCATTAATTCAAATATAAAATTTAAGTGACATGCATCATCTCCCTTAAAAGCAATATCTAAACCTTATGAAAATACTAAAAGCCATACAAGCTATAAAATAGACAAATAAACCTTCAAAGTATTGCTAGCATGAAAAAAAAAACACTATATGCATAATACAAAACTCTCTTTCAGTTTGTTTCTTTCAATTGCTGCTTGATAAAACCAAGAGCACAAAAACTCCTCCTCAAACCATGCCAAAAGGATGAATGATTCCCAACTCTTCATGAAGAAAAGCAAAACGAGATGAATCCAATGGTTTAGTGAAAATATCCGTACAAACTCCGAAAGTGTCCAAAAGCCTCATCCTTACTTGCCACGAAGAAAACCCAAGAATATCGAGAAAAATTGTCAACAACAACCAACACATACAACTTTCCTCCAACGGATTGCACTCTAGCTGGACCAACAGTGTCCATGTGTAAGAGCTGTCCCGGTGCATCCGTCATCACAGAAATAATAGGAACATGTGAAGAAGCAACCATCTTAGCATGACGACATGGTGTACAAATCAAATCAAGATCTTTTTTAAGTTTAGACAAACCACGAACAAGATCCAAACCACTTAATCTAGTGAGATGATCAAAACCAACATGTCCAAGTCTACTATGCCAAAACATCAAATCTTTGTTGAATTTAGCAACCAAACATGTTACAACAGGTGAAACGGGATTTTCAAAATCAACTTTAAACACTCTTCCAAAGTGAGAAATATTCAACACAGAGACACCACAAGAATCAAATACTTTACTTCCAGTTTTCTTAAAGTGAATCTCAAAATTCTCATCAACAATTTGTGAAACCGAAAGCAAATTATATTTTAAATCCTCAACCGAAGCTACTTCTTTCAATTCAAACTTGTTATTTATCTTGACAGATCCTGTAGTAAGAACGGCACTAGTAGAGGCATCACCAAAGATAATCGATTTTGTCTTGGATGCCATCTTGAGGGAGGAGAACCAATTTTTATCACTGGTCATGTGCCGTGAACAACCGGAATCCACAATCCACATGTTTCTCCTTCCTTGCCACCAAAGTCTACACATAAGAAGATGTCGAAGCCTCAGTATTGGGTTAGATAAAAGAAATTTAGGAATCCAGTACTGAGACACACGACCAGTAGATCCAATAGGCATATATCCACGAGCAAAAACAGTTTGAGAATTTTCAGAAAAATTTCTTCGAGGCCAGTCTGATCGAAGTACAGTAGTCGGTCTAACCAGCTACTGTACCTCCAGTCTGACGAAGCCCAGTCTGACCGACGCTCAGTAGCCGGTCGGACCGATCGCTGGTCTGACCGGTTTCCTCAAGGGAAAACCAGATTTTTGCCACTTAGATTTTGCAAAAGCAATCTTTCTTTCTTTTTTCTGTTTACGTGCTAATCTGAAACAAAAACCAACAAGATGACCATCTTTACCACAAAAGGAACAAGTATACTTTTCCCTAGAAGTTAATGGTTTTGAAATATTAGTTTTAGTTTCTTTTAGTGTAGTAGAAAGAGAGGGCATAATTCCAGCAGATTTAAAAACTGTTTTCACAACATTAGGTTTTGTCAAAATTTCACCATGTTCAGTCACTTTCAAAACATTGGGTTGATTTTTGGTGAAATAATCATGAACATCAAAACCTACACCCCTATTGTAGCTAGTCACTTTAGATTGATCCAAAATCATATTAAGTTGTTTCTTTCCATCAGAAAATCTTTTTAAAAAACTTTTCAAATAAGAAACTTCTTTTTCCAGATTTACACAATTTTCACAATGTACCATGACACCTTTGTTTTTACGACATTTTGGACAAGAAAGTACCTCATCACATTTCACAATATTTTCCATGTATTCAATACGACCTAAAGCGTCTTTCAATTTCATCTCATTCAAAAAGCACTTTGAGCAATTTTGAGAAATCAAAATATCCTTGTGTTGTTTAACCCTTTTTGCACTCAAAACATTGAACAAAGAACTTGCACAAAAAGCAGTTTTATAGTTTTTTCAAAATGTTCTTTGTCAAAATCAACTCATCAACAACACGAGCATGCAAAATAAATCCAAGAACAAAAGAAGACTCAAGTTTTTTGGAATTTTCAACCTCAGATTCCAATTTCAAGCAAATAACAGAATTAACATCTCGTAAAGCATTAATTTCAGAAAATAAAACTTCACAAGATTTGCAATCATTATCATTAGGAATCGAAGATTTTAAGCTACCAATTTCAGCATTTAGAATCTCAATAATATGATCCCTCTCATCAAGCATATTAGAACATGTTTTAAGTTTCTTCGCAAATTTGAAAGCAGCATGTTCTAATTGATCATAACTAAACTTTTCTTCACTATCACTATCAGATTCATCCTCATCAGAACTTGCATTTCGAGCAATAAAAGCTAAATCAAGAACATGCTTACCTTTCCGATTGCTCTCTTTTTCTGAGTCTGATTCATCGCTCTCACAAACTTCTATGAATTCTCGAATTAGCCTTTGCATGCAACTCTTCTTCTTCTCCTTTGTGATATTCTTCTTGTCTACCTTCTTCTCCTTGTTCACCTTATTGCAATTAGGACAATTGAACTTGATATGATTCAACTCTCCGCACTCAAAGCATTGAACGGGTCCTCCTCGCTTCCTGTTCCTGACATTGTTCATAACTCGAGAAATCTTGTTCAAAGCCAAAGCCAAGTCCTCCTCCTCGAACTGTTCGAGTTGCTCATCGGACAAGGCATTAATCAAAGCAAGAGCGGTAGAATTTGACGAAGAAGCACCAACATCCAAAGAAGTCGAGGGAGAAACCAAAACACTAGACTTAGAATCTATCTTGCGAGAAAGAATATTCATCTCATGAGTTTTGAGTTTTGTACAAAGTGAATCCAACGTCAAAGTAGACATATCAACAGACTCTTGAATAGATGTAACCTTTATCTCCCAAATAGACATATCAAGACCATTCAAAAAATGGCGAGAAACTTTAGATTGTAAGTAATTTGTGTCATAAGCAGAATCAACAGATCTAAGATTACTCAAAATCTTATTAAATCTACCAAGATAATCATCCAAAGCTTCTTCAGGTTTCATCTCAAATTTTTGTTGGCGCAGAATTTAGACCCGCCCAACAAGAAAACGGGTTCCACGTTTCCACGGCGGCTTGGGAGATCTGCTTAGCTCCAGTGCAGGTCCAATGGCTTGCCTAGGTGCGTGTAGGGCGTGCCAGTTGATTTGATCTGCAATCAACAAGATTAAACAAGTAAACCATGTGAGAACCGATGGCCAATCGGCCGATAGACCGATGTTGCATCGTGGAGGCCTGGCCGATAGGGCAAACCTATATCGGCTTACTTGATGTAATGATACGATAGAACTGATAAAGTAAATCGAATCTCATCGGCCCATGTTAACATGTTTATAGCAAATTACTGGAACCGGCCGATGAGGGTAACACGAAGATAAATACACTAGCTAATACTCTAGTGCGAACTTATACAGGCCAATTGGCCAATATAAATATAGCAACCACAGAGAAATCCTGAGAATACCCTATAATCAATATATTTATATTCACCAATCTGTCTGCATAAGTGGCAAACACATGCAAGAACATAAAATAATCACATGCATTAGGTAAGACCGGCTGAAACCCCGGCACTATCCTTAATTACGATCAAAAACAGGCTTTAGGTTAAACCTCGAAACACGACTAAGGTCGATGGCAACTCAAAGTGTAGATCGAGATTTAATATAAAGAGAATCAAGTCGTCGATCGCTTTTGGGGATGGTAAATGCCTTAGATAATCTAAACGACCTAACCAATTCGATCATCGTCGGTAGTAAACCCTAAAACGAGTTAGCCGCTGGCAAGACAGAATTAGAAAACCGCATCAAGATTAACTAACACATGATAAACGACGATCACGTCGCCAGGGCTTAACGTGCCTAAAACGACACGCTAGCCCCGACGATGCAGATCGTCGGGGACGAGTTCTTACCTCTGCTCTGGGGAAGCAAGAACTCGGCGGGAGTTAACCTCTTGCGAGGGTTGGCGATGCGCCGAAAGTAGATTGAACTGGTTTTTGTATGATTGATTCGAGAGAGATTCTATGTACAAACTACCGGGATATTTATACCCGAGATTACAACAGGGTCCTTGTAGGACACGATCTTATCTCTAACTTAACAAACAAACCTTTGCGGCAGACTCTTGCCACAGATCAGATCTAAACCTACTTGATTTACAACATACAATTGCCTAAAACCAAGCTTTATCTCTATTTGGCAACTTCCTTGAAGCTTATCTTGAGCCCAGACCAAGCCCACGCTGACTCTGTCAACTTGCAACCCGTTTCGGCCGACGACCACATCGAATCCATATCGGCCTCCTCTATCGGACTCCCATTTCCCATCAAAGTATGCCGACCATGAAGACCACAGAACCGAAAGGTGCATGTCTTTTGGAGAGGCGGCCTCTGTCTATCCTGGAGCAGATCAATCGACCGAAGACATGTCCACCTGGTTCATCCGATTCTACACCGGGCCTCCATCAGGTAAGATGGATATGTTCCTCTACCTCTCGGACCAGGATTTTGATCTCCCTGACGATCTGCACTTGGACCTGTTAAATGATGACATGAAATCCCGAGAGTCATTTATGATCAGCATCACCCCATGCCTGCTCCTAGTAGGCATATTTCAAGGAAGAAGCACCAGCCTGTCTTACGAATTCTATAATCCCATGGTGGCTGCCAGACAGTGCGGGCTTGGACAACTCCCCATTAATTGATACTTCCATAGACTCCTAGAGAGCAAGGGCACAGTGACATCAGGGTTGATCATGAGAAAGACACTGGAGATTAGAACCCCGAACCTAGGTGACTGCGACCGATTGCACCTGAGTGCCTTTATCCATATCAGCTTCCAAGCATGGTGGCAAGAATGGGCTGCTCATATTTTCCATCAATCGGCCAGATTCTATGTGACAGAGCTTATCCAGGGTATCAGCCCTCAAGTCCCAGATGGGCCAATTCCATCTGTGAGCAACAGTGGACAGAAAATCTGTTATGCTCAAGCTGTAGCTCCATCAGGATCAACTATCCTGGAATCCATCATCGGCCTTACTGCCCCAAAGGCATCATCATTGCTCCAAGGGCCGATGATTAAAGAAAATCCCAAGAGGAAAGCGCCGGCCAAAGGAAAATCTCAAAAATCCAGCAAAAAGGCTAAAACTGATGATCAGACCGATCTTGAAGAGCTAGACCCCTCCATAGAAGAATTCCTTGATGAACAAGTGATGGAGGAAAAGGTCGATGCAGCAGCTGCCGATACGCCTGAAGAAGAAAATCCATCGGCCGAGACCACTGAAGAACCATCGGCCAAGACCACCACAGTCCAACCAACCGATGACCAAGCCGATACCACTCAGCCGAAGAAAACCAGGCAGGCAATCTGTAAGGTAACATGTTTTCTGTCTTGAATTAATGCAATCTCCTTCCATTGGTATGTTACACTTCAATCCCTTGTAGGTACTTGCGTCGTCTTTGTTGAAGGAACGGACTCAATCGACCCCTTTACCAAGAACCAAAAAGGCAACTTTACAAAGGCGCGAACGAGCTAAGGCCCGATTGAAGACCCCTTCTCCTTCTCCACCACCCTCGCCGATTGCTTCGGTAAGAGTTAATTTTACATTGTGTCTCTAGTAACATAAATCTGCTCACCGTCTTCTTGTTTTTTCTTCAGCCAAGGGCTCCATCACCTGCACCGCATCAGCCAACCCCCTCACCTACTGTTTCAACACAGCAAAAGGAAGCTGATGCAAGCACCACCGATGCTCCAACACAGGTAACCAGGATTACTTTGATCCCCTTTCGCCGATTCTTGCTTGACAAGGCTAACCTTGACCTATACTGATATTTGTAGAACCTAGCCGATATGTTCTCTTTTGATATCTGCCAGTTTCTTGATGATGAGGACAAGGAAACACCCACCACAGCCAAGGCATCAATCTCTGATGATCTGAAGAACCGGCTGACCGACATTGCCAATCGGCTGGAATCCTCACTGGAGTTCTTGGTGGAAGATTGCACTTCCATCAGGGCCAGGGTACAAGAAATTCAAGATCAACTGCCCGAAGACCTGATGGAGATCTTAACACCGGCCATCTTCTTGGAGCAATATCGATTCAAGCTTAACAAGGCGAAAGAAAGACTTGTAGAGCGACGAGAACGTGAACAACTGGAATCGGCCCTGTCCGCTAGCAAGGCTCAAGTCAATGCTGACAAAACCAGGTTGGATGAGCTAGCTGTGGAGCCGATTGTCTTGAAGAACAGACTCGAAGAACTCCGACGCCTTGAAACAGAGCTAGAGTCAAAGCTGGAAGCCACGCACCAAGAAATCCAAGAAGTGGAAGCTGGGATAGCTGCATCACCCAAGGCTATAGAAGATCAGACGGCAAAGCTAAAGGCATCGGCCAAGTACCTTGCAACCCTGAGCAAATCGTTGAAGCCAATCCCAGGGTCGACGGCCGATGACGCTCAAGCTATAGAAGATATTGAGCAAATTCGCCGTAGAGCCATTGCAGCTATTGCAGATTTTATAGAGTGATGTAACATATTTTATCCTCATACTTTGTAAACACAAATCTCATCGGCCAAGCAGCCGAATTTGATCTGAAGAGACTCAAGCTTAAAAATTTTTTGAAGTCCATCTTGTAAACAGATATCCTCTTACTATAATTAATCTCATCGGCCAATCAGCCGAATTCGATCTCAATCTGAAAAAGTCCATCTTGTAAACAGATATCCTCTTACTATAATTAATCTCATCGACCAATCAGCCGAATTCGATCTCAATCTGAAAAAGTCCAAGTCTGAAAAATTGAATCCCATAAATTTGAACCCTTTAATCAAAAATCATGAAGAATAAGACTTGAAACTTGAAAAATTCCCTGAACCTTAAAAAATTCCGCGCTTGTATATATATATGCCCCCCAAATTTTAGAAGATGAGGGCTCATGTTGTAAAATTTGAACTAAGGACGATAGTATATATCGGCCATCTAAAGACGATGCATAGCACATCGACTGTAATCATAAATCGGCTGGAGGGCCGATCATGAGTCGATCCATAGGCTTGGATAATATCTCTTTAAGTACTTGCCGTTGAGAGCTCTGCCATAAACTTCTCCATCTAATCCTTTGAGCAGGTAAGCATTACAGGGAACACATCGATGAATCTGAAAAGGACCTTCCCAATTAGGTGACCACTTGCCGAATTTGTTATCTCGAGAACCAATCGGCATTATTAATTTCCAAACAAGATCCCCTTCCTCAAACGTCTTGGCAACAACTTTTTTATTATAGTGACGAGCAACTCGATCTTTATCACGCTTTATTTTCTCCAATGCCCGCAGTCGGACATGTGCCAAGTCATCCAGCTCATCAACCATAAGATTATGATACTCATCGGCTGTCAAGTCGTCTTGCAAGGCAATCCTACTTGAGCCGATGTTAGTCTCCCATGGCAGCACAGTTTCATGTCCATAAACCAACTGATAAGGTGGCACTTGAGTTGCACCATGACAAGTCATCCGATACGCCCAAAGGGAATCGGCCAGCGTGGTATGCCACCGTCTCGGCTGTTCGTCAATTTTCCTCTTGATCAACTTGATTAAAGTCTTGTTAGAAGCTTCTGTCTGCCCATTAGCTTGCGCATAATATGGAGAAGAATTCAATAACTTAATACCCATGCTCTTAGCAAACTGCACAAACTCATCGGACACGAAAATTGATCCCTGATCTGTAGTAAATGTCTGTGGAAGTCCAAACCGATATATTATATGCTCTTTAACAAACTGAATGGCATCCTTGGAATCAACCTTCTTGAGGGGAACGGCCTCAACCCACTTTGTGAAGTAATCTGTAGCCACCAGTATATATTTGTGTCCCTTGCATGATGGCGGGTTTATCTGGCCGATCATATCTATTCCCCATCCACGAAATGGCCACGGCTTTATGATTGGATGCATAGCCGATGCCGGTGCTCTCTGAATTGCTCCGAACTTCTGACAATCTTGACATCCTTTATAATACTTGAAACAATCCTCTAGCATTGTTGGCCAAAAATATCCGACGCGCTTTAAAAGCCATCTCATTTTATGGGCCGATTGATGTGTTCCACAAATCCCTTCATGGGCCTCGCTCATGACAACTTTGGCTTCTTCGAGACTCAAGCATTTAAGCAAAACACCATCAATCGTCCGATAATACAGATCATCATCCAGTAAGATATAATGTAAGACTTTATATTTTATTTTTGGTGACGCCGATTGAGAAAGGTTTCTCAAATACTCGATGATATCAAACCTCCAGTCATCGGCATCCACAGTAATAACCTGAATCTGAACATCTTTAGCCATCGGCCTGTATCCCGATGCCCCCTGAGCTAAATCATTGGCCTCGAAATTCTGCTTCCTGGGTATATGCCTCATCGTCACAATCTTGAAGGCTTGTAACAACTCCTTCCACTCCTCATTGTAAACTCTAAGAATATCATTCTTGCACTCATAATCCCCAGAAAGTTGATTAATGACCAACTGTGAATTACCAATGATCTCTACGGAATCAGCCTCAACCTCTTGTAATAATTGCAAGCTTTTGAGAACAGCCTCATACTCTGCTTGATTGTTTGTATAATAAGGCTTGATAGTAAAAGCAAACTTGAAGCTTACCCCCCGAGGGGATATGATGATGTTGCCGATACCGCATCCATGTCTGCATACAGATCCATCAAAATACAATGTCCATGACACAATATCTGAATATGCAGTTGAATCATCTCTATGCTGAACAATAAAATTGGCCAGGGCTTTTCCCTTGATCGCTTTGGCCGATTCATATCGCAAGTCAAACTCTGTTAAGGCAAAAATTCATTTCCCAATTCTCCCTTTCAGTACGGGGGCCGATAACATGTATTTCATCACATCGGCCTTACTTACCACAATGCATTCATTGGAAAGTAAATAATGCCTCAACTTAGTACATGAAAAATATAAGCACAAATAGAGTTTCTCCACTGGCGTGTACCTTGTTTCGGCGTCCAGCAACCTCCTGCTGAGATAGAAAATAACTCGCTCTTTGCCGTCAATATCCTGAACCAAGACTGAGCCGATAGACTTCTCATCGGCCAATAGGTACAGCCTGAACGGAACTCCTTTCTGTGGAGGAATTAGAACTGGTGGAGAACTCAAATATTCTTTGATGTCGTCCAACGCCTTCTGCTGCTTATCACCCCATGAAAACTCTTCATCGTCTTTTATCTTCAGCAACGGAGTGAACGGCTTTATTCTTCCTGACAGGTTTGATATAAAGCGCCGGACAAAGTTGATCTTGCCGAGCAGAGATTGTAACTTGGTCTTGTTCGTCGGAGGCTTGATCTTCTTGATAGCATCGATGTTCTTCTGTGTAATCTCAATTCCTCTTTCGTGGACCAAGAAACCCAAAAACTGACCGGCCGATACGCCAAAGGCACACTTGTTAGGATTCATCTTGAGACCATATTTCCTTGCTCTTTCAAGCACCTTGCGTAAATCGGCCAAGTGCATATCATATTCTCTTGACTTCACGACGACGTCATCAATGTAGACTTCGATCAAAGAGCCGATAAGATCATGAAAAATATAATTCATGGCCCTCTGATAAGTAGCTTCAGCGTTCTTCAAGCCGAAGGTCATAACAACCCACTCGTACAAGCCGATTGCCCCCGGACACCGGAAGGCTGTCTTGTGAATATCTTCCTCGGCCATGAAAATCTGGTTGTAGCCTGCGTTCCCATCCATGAAGCTGATAACCTTATGTCCAGACGCAGCATCTACTAGCAAATCGGCCAACAGCATAGGGTACTCGTCCTTTGGTGTTGCTTTATTTAGATCTCTGAAATCAATACACACCCTGAGCTTGCCATTTTTCTTCATCACTGGAACTATATTAGAGACCCACTCCGCGTATCGGCAGGGCCTAATAAAGTTGGCATAGTAAAGTCTTGTGATCTCTGCCTTGATAGCTTCGTGCATATCGGCCTTAAATCTCCTAGGAGCTTGTTTAAATGGCCGATAGCCTGGTTTGATAGGTAGCCGATGTTCTACGATCGATCGGCTTAATCCTGGCATCTCATGGTATTCCCATGCAAAACAATCCATAAACTCTTTCAAAAGATTTATCAAATTATTCTTATATTCCTTCGGCAGGTTAGCACTTACATACGTCGGCCTAGGCCTATCACCTATTCCTATATCAACCTCTTCAAGTTCATCAGCCGACGTAAAGCCTTGTCCCAATTTGCCATCTAGCTCATCCACCGCGTTGTCTGTGTAGGGACTAGCTTGCTCATCTTGAACAGTGGATGACACATCTTTGCTAAAGCAACTGCTTGTCTTGATCTTCAATCGTCTCGATATCACAATCAGTTACCTTGAGGAAATCGGCGTCCCAGATTCGCCCGGACAAGCAGTCGATTCCCTCCATCTAACAAACTGCGAGATCAGCATTGGCCATGTGCACTGACCGATTCGCCTGCACGATCTCAACCTGGTCCCCTTGCCATTGTATAAGGCATTGGTGCATTGTTGAAGGGATGCAACAATTTGCGTGTATCCAATCCCGTCCCAACAACAAGCTGTAGGAACCCTTACCGTCGAAGACGGAGAAGGTGGTGGGTATCGTTTTGCTGCCCACGGTGAGCTCCACGTTTAGCACCCCCTTCGCCTCGGACGCGTTGCCACCGAAGTCCTTGAGCACCATGTTGGTCTTGATAAGGTCTTCAGGTACTTTTCCAAGCTTCCTGAAGGTCGTGTATGGCATTAAGTTGACCGCCGCGCCGCCATCGACCAGCATCTTCGTCATCGGCCGCCCATTAACGAACCCTTTGACGTATAACGGCCGGAGGTGCCTGTAGCTGGCGTCGACTGGCTTGTCGAACACGGCTTGATCCAGTGACAACTGTAGTCTAGCCGAGGACTGCTCCTCATCGGCTATTGCTTCATCAGCCGTCTGCACGCTGTACTCTGCTGGCAATATGAAAACCATGTTAACAGAAGCCGATGCTACGCCTTTACCTTTCGCGGACGCCGGAACTTGAGCTGAGTTGGAGGTGCCCTCATCGGCCTTGGCCACTGTAGATTTGATTCTCCATTCTTTCTTGGTCTTGGCCGGCCGATGGGCTGTTGTCGCTCGCTGCTCTTGGATCTGCTCTTGGTTCTGTTCTTTCCTTCTTAGCCTCTGAACCCGCCGTTTCTGTGTCTTGCTGAATACGTCGCTTGGGCACCATTGGGGGTTCTGGACTTGCTCCTTGTCCTGGATCTGGCGATCATGGTGCATCGGCCCCAACCTCTCGTGTACAGACTTTCTCTGCTTGTTTGGCCGATGCACTTGCTTGCTCAAGCTGCCCTTATGGGAGTCTTCCACATCGTTACACGCAGGGCACTCTTGGATGGATGGCAACCTCATCCCTTCGTTCCAGCAAAAACGGAAAAACTCGCACTCCCAATGAAGGTCATAAGAGTTGTCTTGATCGGCTTGGTCCTGTGCTTGTTCTTCCCGCCTTCGCTGGTATTTTTTAATCAGACCCTCGGAGGTCTGATGAGGTCGCTTGCCGGTCCGATGGCCACCGCCGTCGGCCCTGTCCGCTCGCACCATGTTGACTGGGAACGGGTGTCCTTCTATCTTCATCGGCCTCTTGGCATCATCGATCTTAATTTTGCCTTGTTCAATGGCCGATTGGATCAGCTGTCTGAAGATCTTGCATTCATTAGTGTGATGGGAATATGTGTTATGCCATTTGCAATACCTTCGCTTCTTGATTTCTTCGGCCGATGGCAGTATATGACCCACTGGCAGCTGGATCTGCTTCTCTTGCAGGAGTAGGTCAAATATCTTGTTGGCCTTATTGATGTCGAAGTCGTACTTGTCCTCTTTATCGCCCTTTTTGGCCCACTGGCAGGCTGTCGGCTTCTTCATCCGGGCCCACTCGGCCAGATCGACGTCGGCATCTTCTTCATCATCGTCGTCGGAGGCATACTGATATACTGTATTAATCTTCTTTGCAAACTTCTTTGCCTCCTGGAATCGTTGCTCGTGGGCCGATACTCGTTGGGCTAGCTGTGCTAGACTGTCGAATTCCTGAGAGGAAAACCTCTCTCGTATTGGCCCCAGCAATCCTTGGAATGCCAGATCGGCAAGCTGTGAATCGGTCAGGCTGAGGCTGTAACACTTGTTCCTTATGTCCCTAAATCTTTGAATATATTCGGGGACCGATTCATCCACTCGTTGCCTGATGGCAGCAAGATCAGACAGTTTCATCTCTTGGACGCCATTATAAAAGTATCTATGAAACTGCTTTTCAAGATCTATCCATCCTTTGATGGAATTGGAAGGTAAAGATGAAAACCATGTGAACGCAGACCCTGACAAGGACAGAGGGAAAAACCTCACCCTCAACGCCTCAATGGCCGATGCCTCCCCGCACTGTGCTAGGAATCGGCTCACGTGCTCGTATGTCGAGACGTTGTCCTGCCCCGAAAACTTGGAGAAGTCCGGGATCTTGTATCGGCTTGGCAGTGGCACTCTGTCAAACTCCTCGGGATATGGATGCCGATACACTGTAGAACTTTCCTTGGGCTTCAAGCCGAACTGATCTCGCATCACCTCGGCTATCATGTCAGCCCAGTATCCTGCGGGCCGATGCGGGAGGTCCTGCTGGTAGGATTGTTGGAGGCCCTCTGCTTGATAGTGCCTGGGGGAGTACGGTTGGTAGTGATGATCTAGGTTCTGCGCGTCGTACTGCCCCGCGGTGTACTGCTGGTAGCCTTGCGGCACGTTGTACGCCGCTGGTCGCGGAGGATTGCCGCTCATGGGGATGTGAGGCTGTCCGGCCGATGGCGGGTTGACAGGAACTTGCTGCATCGACTCGAACATTGGCTGTTTCCCCTTCGTCCATTGTGCATATTGCTCCTCCGTGATGTGCTGAGGGCTTCCTCCCGCCTACTTGGTGAGGACCAGCGGCAGGGTTGTTGTTGGTTGTGCCGATGGGGGTGGCATCGGCGCGGTCGGCTGAGCCGTGCTTAGGTCGTTCCTCAGGGTCCGATAGGCAGGGAACTTATTTTCTGGCAAGAAAATCGGCCCCTGAGGCTTGTACTGGTGGATTGACCCATCTAGGATCGACTTGACCGTATTGGTCAATGTGTTCACCAGGATCCCCGACTGGTTGACTAGCGCAGAGTGAACTGCGAAGTCAATTCTGTCTTGCAATGTCGGCGCCGCAGTGTCTTCGGTCTTGACGGTGTGGTCGTATGCCGCCGCCGACGTGCTAGCTCCATCTCCAGGACTCGGCATTATCACCTTAGACTTCTGAATCAGGGTGCCTTGCCGAGTCCAAGAATATGTCTGCAGGTACATATTCTGGAACTGCTCGACCAGCTTCTCCATCTCGGCTTTGTGCTCTGCGTTGAGCTGGTCGACGGTCACGGAGACGACGTTCTCCTCGGAGATCTCGGCCTGCTTCGACATCTCGAAGTGGTGCTCTTGTTGTTGCGAAGCTTGTGCTCTTGAGTCCCACCGGGCGTGCCAAAAGCGTGTTGGCGCAGAATTTAGACCCGCCCAACAAGAAAACGGGTTCCACGTTTCCACGGCGGCTTGGGAGATCTGCTTAGCTCCAGTGCAGGTCCAATGGCTTGCCTAGGTGCGTGTAGGGCGTGCCAGTTGATTTGATCTGCAATCAACAAGATTAAACAAGTAAACCATGTGAGAACCGATGGCCAATCGGCCGATAGACCGATGTTGCATCGTGGAGGCCTGGCCGATAGGGCAAACCTATATCGGCTTACTTGATGTAATGATACGATAGAACTGATAAAGTAAATCGAATCTCATCGGCCCATGTTAACATGTTTATAGCAAATTACTGGAACCGGCCGATGAGGGTAACACGAAGATAAATACACTAGCTAATACTCTAGTGCGAACTTATACAGGCCAATTGGCCAATATAAATATAGCAACCACAGAGAAATCCTGAGAATACCCTATAATCAATATATTTATATTCACCAATCTGTCTGCATAAGTGGCAAACACATGCAAGAACATAAAATAATCACATGCATTAGGTAAGACCGGCTGAAACCCCGGCACTATCCTTAATTACGATCAAAAACAGGCTTTAGGTTAAACCTCGAAACACGACTAAGGTCGATGGCAACTCAAAGTGTAGATCGAGATTTAATATAAAGAGAATCAAGTCGTCGATCGCTTTTGGGGATGGTAAATGCCTTAGATAATCTAAACGACCTAACCAATTCGATCATCGTCGGTAGTAAACCCTAAAACGAGTTAGCCGCTGGCAAGACAGAATTAGAAAACCGCATCAAGATTAACTAACACATGATAAACGACGATCACGTCGCCAGGGCTTAACGTGCCTAAAACGACACGCTAGCCCCGACGATGCAGATCGTCGGGGACGAGTTCTTACCTCTGCTCTGGGGAAGCAAGAACTCGGCGGGAGTTAACCTCTTGCGAGGGTTGGCGATGCGCCGAAAGTAGATTGAACTGGTTTTTGTATGATTGATTCGAGAGAGATTCTATGTACAAACTACCGGGATATTTATACCCGAGATTACAACAGGGTCCTTGTAGGACACGATCTTATCTCTAACTTAACAAACAAACCTTTGCGGCAGACTCTTGCCACAGATCAGATCTAAACCTACTTGATTTACAACATACAATTGCCTAAAACCAAGCTTTATCTCTATTTGGCAACTTCCTTGAAGCTTATCTTGAGCCCAGACCAAGCCCACGCTGACTCTGTCAACTTGCAACCCGTTTCGGCCGACGACCACATCGAATCCATATCGGCCGATACGCTCTTCCTGGTAGCGCCTCTCCCAGTCTGATACGGTTACGGGGTCCGATACGAGACTTGGTCTGACTCCAACTCAATCCTTCCTCACTGCTTCGGTTTCCTCTTTCCTCTCCGAGTCGATTACCAAAATCCGCTGTTAACAATTTTATGTATTCCTTTTTGAAAAGATTCGACGAAGTTCTTTAATGTTAGTAGTTCCTTGATGAAAGTTTCTCAAGGCATTTCAAATCTTATGGACGGTTTTAAGATGTGACACATGATCAAAATCCAAACGAGAAATTCCACTTAACAAAATATTACGAGCTTTGCAATTGTTATTAAACTCAGTTTTCAAAGCTTCAGTAATAATTTGATCAGGAATCACATAAGAAAGAGCAACCTTTTGCCAAACATCATAATCTTGAGCCATAATGTAAGATTGCATCTTGTCAAACAAATAAGCAAAATTCAATCCATAGAAAATATGTGGCTTAGTTGAAAACTTGTTAGCCATGGCTTAAAACTCTAGATCGGTAAAAATCCAAAGAAGAAAAACGAGGCTCTGATACCACTTGTAGGATCGAAAAGCAAGAACTAAGCCAACCAGAGGGGGGTGAATGGTTGAAATACCCAAAAACCAAAACTTTTAGCGGAATTAAAAGTTACCCTCAAATCGATATAGATCGGTCTGACCAAAATAGATCGACCGGTCTGACCGCTCTGTGCCATTAGTTTGACCGGTATTGATTCCTCGGTCTGATCGCTCCAAAATCGCCTCTGCCTCCTACCACCATCACCGATCTGACCGCCGCGTTCCCGCCGGTCTGATCGCCTATGACTCGACGGTTAGACCGCCGAACCCGAGCAAACACAAATTGAAGATCTCTCAAAGTAGATAACAACTTTAATACTTCTCTCTGTGTTTACAAAGTGCAACAATAGCACTCCTCACAAAAATCTCGACTAAACTCGAAACCCTAACTTAATTCACAACTCAATGCTCTCCAAAGCGATACCGGGAGATCACACCCTCCCTCTCTATTTATACATGAGATAGGCAGCCTAAAGCCACGAATCAAACTCATACAAGAAGTCCTAATCCACTTAAGAAACCTTCCCGTACAAGAAACCAACTTTACATATTCCAATTGTACCAAATTTGGACTCCTTCCAAATTCGACTCCGAATCCCATACACACACGATATCTCCATCGTATGTCATATGAAATCTTCACCAACCACGTGCATTGATCTTTAGCCTAAGTATCTCGCATGATATCTGACCGTCCGGACATCACCTTATCTCCAAGTTGACTCCCGATCCATCACCGGCAATACTCTCCCGAGACGTAAATATTACCTACACATGAATCAAACAAAGAAACCATATCCGAGCACAAGCTATCTCCAACTTGATTCATTGTTAGCACACAACAGTATTACATACGCATAGTATCCATCTAGAAGCCATAAACACGAATTAACCACGGATATTCAATGAAACAACCCGAAACCGAAACCGACACAGAGTTAGTCGGTCAGACCGTGGGCTGGCCGGTCTGATCGCACACATACCGCTGGTCTGACCGGCCTTACCTGCCCGGCCTGACCGGACCCAGCAAAACAGTAGTCTCTGTTCACCGTCTGAAAATCCAATCACCTCACAAACGACTTTGCAAATAAACTCCAAATATCAAAACCAATAACCTCAGATGCCAACTGTTCATCATAACAGAACAATAAAACACACCTTGATTTTTCAACAATCATCGGTAATGTCAGGAACAGGAATCTCCTCGATGGTACCTCACCCTTCATCCGCATGCGTAAAACAAACCGATGGGAAAAATTGGACTTTCGCATGGTCCGTTCTTGCTGAGTCCGTACGTACCTCCTACGGTCCTCCCCGACTCATGATTCCCTCCCCTTGAGGCGCCTCCTCTGCATCCATCCTCCATGGCAAGGACACGGCCAAGCTCATCGACCTGATCCAAGTTAGTTGGACACCTCCGCCTCTCTCGCTGCAACTTGCCACCACCATTCCCGCCTAGTCCCAACTCAACTCCCCCTTGTTGCTCCCGGGCCAGATATCGATGACGACAATGACCTCAAGTCCTCAACGCAACAACAAAGAGGCAGGCCATGGGTTGATGTGAGGATGCTGGCTTGACTAACTCCTGGATCCTCCCTCCTAGGCGCTAGTATAACTGAGGCGGCGATAGGACGACGGGGGTGACTTAGGCTTTGTTTTCCTGCTTTCCCAACCCATACACTACGCACGAAAAACGGAACAGTCCATTAGTGCATGATTAATTAAGTATTAGCTAATTCTTTTTCAAAAATGAATTAATTTGATTTTTTAAAATAACTTTTATATAAAAACTTTTTGCAAAAAAACACACCATTTAGTAGTTTGAAAAGCGTGCGCGTGAAAAAAGAGATATGTGAGTTGAGAAAGGAGGAGAAAGAACTCACCCTTAGAACCTCCCCGTACCATCCCCCACCCCGGCCCAAACTGTGTGGAATCTCTGGTTCCCTTCCAACGGCGCTGCTGCTTCCTCCCTCCGTACCAATCGGTTCTCAACCCATCAGGAACAAAAGTTAAAAATACGCTGCAGTTTGCTCCTGTTCAAACTGGCATGCAGTTATCTCCTGTTCATTTCTTTTAATTCACTAAGCATTTTATTTCCAACATAGATATGCATCTTTGGGTAAACACTCAATACTCTGGATTTACCAGAGGTACAAATTGACAGCATGGAAATAATAAAAGAAAAATATTTGTCAGACATATATCTATTTCACAGGCATTAAGCTACAACCATCTCTATTCACATTGAGCGAGACTCATCTTTACTTCACAGAATTAAGCAACATTCAGCGTGCTCCCTATTTCGCAGGAACTAATTAAGCAACATCCTTTTTATTCAAAGCATCGGTACTAGTAAGTAGCGCCATAATTTTAATATACTATACCATTAATTTTTCAAGATGCGTTTAACACAACACTAATTAACCAACTAGACCTCATTGGTACTTCGCGTTAATTATTGGTAGCCCATTCAAGCTGGTCGACGACTGCCGATCGATCGATGCCTTCTTCAGGCCTAACACTCAAGACATGGAAATTAGAATATCCACCACCAAATTTCCATCGAGGCGACAGTGACACACACCTTTGGCACCTTCCGTTAGTTCTCCTGATAGTCACGGAGAAAAAATTGCTGTTCATCAGAAAAAGGCTCTGGAATCTTTCGTTGTGGATCCTCTTCTGAGTAGTTGATCACAACAACGGGATCCCATCGCTACGTCAATTAATGGTGATGTTCCTTGTCTAGCAGGTCGTCGCTACGTCAACAGTTCCATTTTAAGCTGATTCCTTTGTTCATCACAACTTTGGAAATTTGGAATCCGGCCCCATCGTTACGTTAGGGCAAGTTGAATAGGGCACAGCTGAAATCTACAGACAACTTAGAAGTGAAACTTTATCCCATATTAAATCAAATCTTACCTTCTTACCTACTCTACTGTCTATGAGTAGAAAAATTTTATCCTTTCAATACCCCTTACATACCTACCCACTCTTGCCTTCACCACAAACTAACATAGTAACGGAAAATGCTACTACATGGGATCCCGTCTGGTGGACGCACAATGGGATAGATCGCTCCGCATCAATTAATCACTCAAACTTCACCCAGACCACTCATTCCTCTACTAGTCTTATCCTCTTTCTTCACTTTTCCCTCTTCCTCTTTCCACTGATGTCAACTTTCCACCATCCATCGCTTCAAACCACACGATAGAGGTGGCACTACTACAGAAAACATCATCGGTACCGGTTGGGAAATCCGCACAGATGCCGAATTTCCCAATCGACACCACGGAGGCGACACTGATGTCCCCAGGTCAAAGGTTGCCGGTTCCACAACTGACACCTTTGAAGCGCACACGAGGTAAAAAAAAATAGGCTTGATGCATCGTCTCCCCGTTGCCCCAAATCCAAAATCCCAACTCCCAAATCCCAAATCCCAAATCCAAAATGCAAGATCTCCGGCTCGGTGGCAGCGGAGAGGGTGCCACTGCGACCCACCATCCCAGCGAGCCTGAAGCGCGAATTCCTCGACGTAGACTTCAGCGGCTGGAGGCTATTCCGCAGCGCTGAGATCAAGCGCCGCCACGTCGCATTGCCCTCTGTGCCGAGGGCTTCCGCCGCCTCTTCGGCGAGGATGACGCCGCACGCCTCCGCCGCCTCCACATCATGCTCGAGGACCCGCCAGTACTTTGCGGGCATTGATGCATCAGCGGCTGCAAAGTCCTCTCTGGCATAGTCGAGAGGCGGAGGAGAAGGAGGAGGGATGGTAGACAGAGAGAAGGAGAAGGAGGCGGAGGCGAGGGCGGCGGCGGAGAAGGAGGAGAAGGAAGGCGACGGACGGAGAGGAGGAGAAGGAGGAGGAGGCGGAGGAAGGAGCAAGGCGAAGGAAGAGAAGGGGAGAAGGGAGAGAATTGATGAGGAGGCTGACAAGGGAGTAGATAAGGATGGCTCGGTTTGTTCCGACCAGTTTTTTATAGGTGTGTGCCAACGGGGATGGCAGTAGAGGATTCAATCTAGGAGATGGGTAGGGGAAGAAGATCAGTATGCTACCTATAGAGCTCAACAATATCATGTATGAGCAATTGGTTGTTGATTTTTTTTGTTGATTTTTTTCACTTAGAATTTATTCTCGAAATTGGATTTTGGATTTCTTTTTGTTGGTTTTCCTTTGGATGCAGCGACTATTCGGTTACGACTCTTTGTGGTATCATCATGATATTTCGGTGGCATCAGTTCAATACTTCAGTGGTTTCACTACATGATACCTTGTGGTATCGGCATGGTACCTCGGTGGTATCATGGCACCTCTATGGTATCATAGCAAGGTACCTCTGATGGTATCATGGTGGTATTATCATTATATTCTGGTGATATCGCTATGATACTTCAATGGTATCATGGCTTTGATACTCAGGTGTAGGCGCACAACCTAGGCTGTGCAGTCCAGCTAGGCGGGCTTTTTTTCCGTAGACAAGCTAGCTGACACATGAGGGTCTCGCATGGGAGATGACGCACGGAGAACTCAAGATTAGGCACGTTATGCGGGGGCAAAGGCACTCATGGGCCTCAAATAGGAGAGAACGAGAGTTTGAGAAAAGGAGATGCGTAGCGTTGAATGACCTATTAGCCTGTCAGATTCATTAACTATCCCGTAACCCTCACGGGATTCCATGCTCTAGTTATCCTCATATAGTAAGCACATATCACGGGGATTGAACAAACATCCATCAGACATCTCTATTTTTCAAAAAGCAACATTAATTCGACCTTTTCTTGCATTAATAAGCGTACACATCTCATTAGTATTTGATAGGGACTAAGCTGCATCCATTTATTCAAAGCGACAACACTAGTGCTAACATACCGTATTGTATTACACCAAAAGGACTCTAGTCTCTTAATTTCTTGCAATGGCCTAACGTGTGCCTGATTTCTGGGATAAGGTTGCCCATGTAACAACAACAAACACATACACTTTGTCGTACACCTCATCGAAAAGGTGGAAGTAAGCAATCCTCCATGCTTTGTTTAACAAGATGGTACAAAAAACCACCCAAAGACCAACCACAAATCCTGAGCCAAGTCCAAAGTACAAAAACATTGGCTCATAATCTCTTTCACTTTTCTTAGGTACATTGCTGCTGTCCAAACATTTTTTCCGAAGAGGATACCCACAAAGACCATTGTTGCCATTGTACATAGATGGGTTCTCTGCATAGAGGGTGTCGAGTTGACCACCTGACGGTATTCTTCCTGTGAGATGGTTGTATGACAAGTCCAGATGGCTTAGATATGTTAGATTTGATATGCTTGATGGGATTTCTCCGGAAAGATTGTTTTCCGAGAGGTCTAGTGATTCCAATGACCGCATGACCCCAATGTTGCTCGGAATTCTTCCACTAAACTGATTCCAGGACAAATTCAGATTATTAATTCTGTCAAGAAAAGCTATTTCCTCTGGAATTGCACCTGTTAAGTAGTTCAAAGATAAGTCAATGGTCACCATATCATATGCGCTAAATTGTTCGTAATACCGTTTCTGGCCCTTGGTGTCCACAGACACATTCACAACAGGAAAATGTTCCTGAAAGGCTCTAGGAATAAAAGCGTATCGGACAAACGGCATTAAACGATGACCGCTTTTCATACCCGTTAGATTTGACAAATGCAAGGGTAAAACACCTGAAATACAATTACTGGCAAGATCTAGATGATGAAGGTATCTAAGATTGGTAATGGTTGTAGGAATATTTCCAAAGAAATTGTTGTCGCTTAACTGTACTATTTCTAGTTGCGACAGCTCTCCAATCCACATGGGCAACCCTCCATGGAAGTTATTCGATGACAAATCCAGGATATATAAATTTTTGCTACTTCGCAAAAATGGTGGGAACTTTCCGGATAACATATTGTTGCTGGCAAATAGCATTCTGAAGTGCAATGATTGAAAACATTGAGGAAATTCTCCCTCCAAAAAATTCTCGGCTAAGTCTAAGATACTAAGATCTTGCAATTCACACATAGACTTTGGAATATGACCAGTGATGCGATTAGAGAAAAGACGCAAATAGTATAAGGGAAGGCCTCCAAAGTTTGATGGCAGAGGTCCTGATAGTAAGTTCCGTGAGATATCCATTATTTCGAGTCCTTTTGGCAACACCGGTATTTGACCTGTAAGGTCGTTCGAATCCAATTTTAGTATAGATAATTTAGTCATAACCTCCATGTTTGCTGGCAAGCTACCACTGATTCCGTTGTTTGAAACATCTAAAAATCGGGTGTTCAAAAATGTTGTAGCAAACCAGTTTGGAAGCTTGTCAGTAATACCCGCAGATGATATATCAAGATAGGTAATATTAACCTGCCATTTCAGCCAATTGGGAAATAGAGAACCCATATGGCAAGACGAAAACAACGCAACTTCAAGACTAAATGGAGGTAACCATTCTGAATCCACCAAAATTCTAAAGGAATTATCAGAAAAGCTTAATGTCTTCAAGATTCTCAGGCTAGCAAAGTGTTCATCTGTGATTACACCGTCGAGATTATTACTGCTAAGGTCGAAGTAAGTCAAATTACTTAACATACTTATCTCAGGAGGCATGGGTCCAGAGAGTTTGTTGTGAGAAATGTCAAGGATGACCAAGCTAGTTAAGTGACCCAGACGATTTGGTAACATTCCGGTTATATCATTATCTGACAAATGCAGTTCATTCAATCCAGTGAACGAGCAGTGAGGTAATCTCTCTAGTAACTCTGCAATGTCCCCATGAATTGTACTCGATTCGAGGTGTAGGATTCTCAGGTTGCACAGATTTGTCATGTTTGCTGTCATGGTGTCCATGATACTAGTGAATGACAAGTCCAGGATTTGGAGGGATTTAAAATCTCCTAGAGCATTTGGAATTCGACCGTATAAACCGGTCAGCTGGACGTTAAGGTAGCTGAGCCCTTTTGCATTCCAGAACCAACAAGATGCAAATGGATGGTCGAAGTTATTAAGGGACAGATCAAGTTCCTCAAGATTTGTTAAGTTAAAGGGTGAGAGAGATTGATTTGCATGAACAAGATTGCAGTAAGCAAGATGAAGGACCTTGAGAGAAGGAATATTGTTCACCACATGAGCCCAATCGTGTACCATGCCGAGGTCTGTATAGCTCATGTCGAGATATGTTAGAGAACGTAGGCGTGCTAACCATGAGAGATCTGTGGAGTTCATTGTTAATTGTGCTGACAGGTCAAGATAGTGCAGATTCGTGAGATTGCCAAGCTGAGGAGGTACTCTACCAGAAAACTCTATGCCGGAGAGGTTAAGATATCTCAAATTTTTCAGAGAACCCAAGAATTCCGGGACACGACCAGTCGGTCCGTGCAGTGCGTTTAGGCTGAGATCGAGGTGCTTCAGATGGGGCAAATTGAGCAAAGAAGGACTTATCTCGCCGACTAAGGCAGTTGCTTGGCAGTCGGTGTAGTCGTAGTCCTCCTGTTTGGCACCCACGTTGCGGAGGCGAAGCCCGACGACATGGCCGGTCCGATCGCTGCACCGGACGCCTCGCCACCGGCAGCAGTCTTGTTGTCCGTCTCCGTCGTCGTCGTGCCGCCATGAGGCGAGGAGGCCTGCTGGATCGGCGGTGATGCCTCTCCTGAACGCCAGCAGCGCGTCCCGCTCCAGCGGCGAGCAGCCGGCGGCCGTTACGTTGCCACCGGTGGCCAAACGAAAACGGCGTGGCAGCTGCGCCGACACCGCATGGGTGGTCGAGGACAAGGCTGCCGCGGCGACGACGGCGAGGAGCAGGAGCGCGGCGGCGGCGGCGGCGGTGGTAGTGGGAGGCATGGTGGACCAAGGTTTGCTAGTCCAGCCGTTCGACCGTGAATGTGTGTGCAGTGCAGGTATATCGAGTTGCTGTGTTTATATACTGCTGTCAACGGGTATGTGTGCACTGCGATGCCGTAGTCGCCGCGGCGTGCAAGGCCGGCCGTGCATACTTACTCTCTGCACGTAAGTATTTTAAAATTTAACTCTTTAAATATTTAATCAATAAATATTTTATTATAAATTAAATTTTATTAGATGAAATTAATGTTATTGGATTGTTATTTAATTTTTTCTTTTATATATGATTATGATTATGTCGTTATGAATAGTATGTATACTGCTGCTGATGCAACGGTACAGCAAAGATCCGTTGGCCCATACCAAGTTTTTGAATGTGGAATGTGGAATTGGTGTGCACTCAATGATTCCATCGATTTAAACATCTTCGTATTAATTATTTGGATTTTGTAGCCATTTGGTACAACACCTTCAATTACTCTGTCACGCCAGTTTCTAACATGCTATGAATCGCAGCCAATGCTATAGATACATGTACAACATCTTAAATTGCCAAAAAGGCACACAAGTAATGGGTAGGGGTGGATTTTAATCCCTCCAGGAGGAAGCTCGCTGCATCTGCGGTGATGCCTCACTTGAACGCCAGCAGCGCGTCCCGCTCCCGCGGCGAGCAGCACGGGTAGAGAAGGGATTTTTAACCCCGATTCGTAACACCCTCTACTTCCGGTTATGCAAACGGGACTACGAATTCGGGACTAAAGATGTCCATTTTTAGTCCCGGGTGAAATAACTGAGACTAAAGAGTCATTTTCACCAACCGGGACTAATGATATTTTTTAAAAAAAAACTGTCAGCTGCTTGTTTATATATTATGCATATATATGTATAAATACATATATATATATATATGCATAATATATATGTATATATAATATGTGTATATATGTAATATATATATTTATATATATATATATATACAATATGCATATATATATATATGTGTAAATACATGTTTTACACATATATATATTTCCTACATATATGCGCTCAAGTAAATATATACTTATATTACCGAAATATACTCACACACATAAATACATGTATACACATCTAAATATATACATATATTACAATTCTTCGTTAATTATAATGTTCTATTGTATATTACGAAGAAACCTAAGACATGTTATACATGGGAATGATGATCAATAGGTCTTCCATCGTAGTAGAATTCTCCCGCGGGATCAATTATTTGTTCATTGATAAATCCCATCAATTGTTCTTGAACAGCCTTGATAAATTCTTCATTGGATAGTTTTTCCCTCATGTAAATAATCAATCATTTGAAAAAAATTGAGATATAAGTATATGAAGTCAAAAAGAAATCAGGACATAATGTATGAATAATTTTTACGTACTTCCAGATCCTTGTCATTGTTGATTTGGTGTATAAGCGCGTGAGTATATTCGCAAACGTAGTAGCCGCACAAGTTATTCCCCTGCTCCTGCTTTGCACACTTAAGAAGAAACGACGAGAGATTTAATGTACTAATTTTTTCTAGAACCAATTAATGATTCAATATGTTTTGGAGCATGTACTCACCGGAAAATTAAACCTCCTACCAAGTTTTTCTTTCCAAACCCCGCGGACCAATGTACGGAACTTTGCCCATGCCCTATGTACAGTTGGAAGCTATGATTAAATATTGGAGATCTGCATAGTAGCAATAGCAATGTTCATAATTAATGACAGTTGAATAGATGGCATTACCTGTCTATCACTTCAAAAATCTTGGTGAAAGTAGACTCTGGTTTATCCATTGAGTCATAGACATGGACTTTGCATAGTTCAAGGTCGAAGAGGAAAAGGACCCAGTGAAATCTGCAAATTGCGTCAGACGATATATATGTCACGGTATGAGTACGAGAAGAAAGTTGGTACAAATTCGAAAGACAGTTAAAACTCACTCTGTGTTGTAGGGCAATAGTATGTAGGTCTTATAATGCTGCTGCACCAGGAAATGAACAATCTTGTCCTCTGTATCTTTCTCAAAGTCCCGTATCATTATGTCATTGACTTTGCGGGGGTTCATGAATCCAATATTGTAAATCTCCTGCCTACGGCACGATTGAATCTCCATTCTATAAAGGATAAAGAAATTTGCATCAGTCTTATCGGCACAGTGTAACCATTGAATGGTACATAGAAGGAGCTAAGAAACAAAATAAATTTTGCTAAAACGATACTTACAAAACCCAGCAGCTGAGAATGGAGACGTTGAGAGCGTCTAGTTGGTATACATCGAATACATTCTTGAAGTTGATCCACAGAACATCATCTCCTTGATAGTAATATGTGTTTCTTATCCTCGCTCCAACCATCATTCTACCTTTGGATGAAAGTTCCATGTACCACTGATGGAATCGGTGCATTTGGGTAGAGAGAGTATTCACCTGACTAGGCTTGACAAGCGGTTCACCGAGTTTAAATTTGTATTTCAAATCGGCTTCTGTCGCCATGGTTATTGGTGCGTCTCCCACCAGTTGCGCCCTGTTCAGACCCGTCTCTTTCATCCATTGCCTCAGTTCCTCTTCACTAGGTGGTAGCAATGGCTCAACCGATTGTTTTGGTTGCTTTCCGAGCTGAAGCACTTCTTTGATCTTTCCTCTTTGTTTCTTAAACGACTTTGTCACCGGCCGGTCATAATCCAAAAGTAAAGCCCTCTTGACCGATTCGCTCATCTTCTGAAAGAACTTCTTAGCAGCTAGATCTATAGGAATCTTCTTTGGTGGTTTCCGTGCCTCGAAAAACGCCTTCACTTCTGCTCGTACGACCTCCTCATTCTCCTCGGGAGTGCGGTCGTATGCCCTTTTCTTGAGAGCGGGGAGTTTTGGCTCGTCAAGTCTTGGCTTCTTTCTTTGTGATGTGGACTTTGACGGTGCGGCACGAAGTGGGCATGACTTTTTAGGTCTTGAAGGCGAAGCAGACGATGATGGTGCAGGCGGAGGAGGCGGAGGTGGAGGAGCCGGTGCAGGCGAAGGTGAGGTTGCAGGCGGAGGAGAATGAGGTGGAGGAGCCGGTGTAGGTGGAAGAGAGGGTGCAGGCGGAGGAACCGGTGTAGGCGGAGGAGACGGAGGAGAAGATGCCGTTGCTCGCCCGGGAAACACGATGTACCGCTTGCACCATAGTATAATGGCGTGGGCTGTGTCTCCTAGTTTCGTCTCCTCGTCTCCTCCGGGGATGTCCAGCTCGAGATGCTCGAATCCTTGTTCCACCAATTCAACTTTGACCTTTGAGTACCCAGGTGGAATCGGTCTGCAATGATATGTCCCTGAAGGGTCCACTGGTATGGCCATGCCCGACGTCACCTTCATGAGAATCAAAGTTACTTAGTAATTAACAGATGCATGCACCACCTTTTGCAATTTACAAGACATATATCATAAAACTATACCTTGAGTGATATGTTCTTGAAGGGACTGTGCAGCTCACAAGGTGTTTGCCGCGTGATTTCATCTACGAGGTACGATGGGTCGTCGTGAGCTGGCTCTGCTGCATCTTCTATGCCCTGTTCTCCTGCTTGCCCTGTAGAAGCACAGTTGCTGCGATTGCCTGAGGGGCTCACCATGATTGGATGGGCATACGGCTGCACCGTCTGCTGGCTCTGTTGTTCCACCAAGCGTTGGTCCACCCGTCATTCGACCTCCTCTTGCATCGTTATGTCCTGCAGGGCGACCCTCTCCTCGAGATATCTTAATTTTGCCTCGGTATCCCTCTTGCTCCTCATCTGACTCTTGTAAGTATGGCTGTCCTCTTGAAATCCGTATTTCCAAGCAACCACGCCTTTTCCTCGTGTTCGTCCTGGATGTTCGGGATTCTGTAGTGCGAGCGTAAGCTCGTCCTTCTCTCTGTCAGGTTGGAATGTTCCCGGAGCAGACGCCTTCACTGCTTCTGTAAGTCGGCTAGCTGCTTCGAGGATCGCATCGCCGAATACAAGGGAGCCATCAGTGGGATCGAGCGTTCCACCATGAGCACAGTACCAATTTCTGTAACGTTCAGGCCAGTTCGTTGTAGCCGGCTCAATACCCTTGTCTATCAACCCGGCTTCCAATTTATCCCGCTTGGAGATTTTCTTCTTATAGCCACCTAACCCTAGCAGATAATATCTTTAGTCCTGATTGATTCCACCAACCGGGACTAAAGATAATTTCCCGCTGTTTCCAAAATATCTTTTTATCCCGACTATGTTTAACAACCGGAACTAAAAATTAAAATATTTAAATAACATTTGCCCGATCTAAATAGTTTAAAATTATTATTAAATATAAATAATCACATATAATTAACATATGACTTATTTAAATAGTTTAAAATTGATATTACATTTAAAATATATATATATAATTAACATATGACCAATTTAGATAGTTTAAATCTTCTATTACATTTCAATAATGATATATAATTAAAATATAACCAATTTAAATACTATTTAAATAGTATTAAACTATCTAATAACATAATAACATATGACCTATTTAAATAGTTTAAAATTGCTATTACATTTAATATATATATATATAATTAACATATGACCAATTTAGATAATTTAAATCTTCTATTACATTTCAATAATGATATATAATTAAAATATAACCAATTTAAATACTATTTAAATATTAATAATCATATGTACATAACATATGACCTATTTAAATAGTTTAAAATCTTATTACATATATAATTGTATTAGTAAAAAACACAAACATTGCATGGCCTTCAATACATTATAAATAATTTGCATCGTCCATACAACAACCTATGTCACTGTTTTCCTCACGTACTTTCTCCTCACTAATGTTCCTTCGCTATGATCGTTGCGTGAGCAAGGAGTGTCCTCCTTTGATAGGAGGATGCTTGGGTCAACCGTCACCGTGAATGGAGGTTGCCCGTCAAATTGATCGTAATATTCGTTAGTCTTATCCTCGACTTCGACGATTTTCCTTTTGCCTGTGAGAACCACGTGGCGCTTTGGCTCGTCAGGTCCTTTACCTTTCTTTGGTTTGCTAGACATGTCCTTCACGTAGAAAACTTGTGTTACATCATTGGCTAGGACGAATGGTTCGTCTGAGTATCCAACCTTGCTTAGGTCAATCGTTGTCATCCCACTGTCATCAATCGTTATGCCTCCACCAGTGAGCCTAACCTATTGGCATTGAAACAGAGGTACCTTCAGGGGTCCGTAGTCTAGTTCCCATATGTCCTCGATGACACCGTAATACGTGCTAGTTGCCCCATCGTATCTCATGGCGTCGATACGAATAGCAGAGTTCTGGTTTGTGCTCTTTCTGTCTTGGGCTCTTGTGTAAAATGTATACCCATTGATTTCATATCCTTGGAATGTCGATATCGAGCAAGAAGGCCTCCTCGCCAAGAAGGCTAGTTGTCGGTCAATGGTTTCGGTACCCATTAGATGTTGTCGTAGCGAAGCGGGAAAAGTATCGATGTGATGGCGTGTAATCCATGCATCGGACTTGCCGATGTTTTTTGAGCGAACAATCGCTAGGTGCTCCTCGATGTAAGGAGCCACCAACGAAGATTGTTGCAATACCGTGAAATGAGCTTTACGGAATAAATCGTTGTCCACAATCATTATTGCTTTCCTTCCAAGAGTCCCCTTTCCTCGTAGTCTCCCCTCATAGCTTGATTCGGGTACCCCGATTGAACGAAGGTCTTCAATAAATTCTATGCAGAACTCAATGACCTTCTCTGTTCCATAACCCTTGGCGATGCTTGCTTCTGGACGAGAACGATTACGAACGTATTTCTTTAGAACGCCCATGTACCTCTCGAAAGGAAACATGTTGTGTAGGTACATAGGACCGAGAATACTAATCTCTTTCACAAGGTGACATAGAAGATGCGTCATTATATTGAAGAATGACGGTGGAAAGATTATCTCAAAGCCGACAAGACATTGGACCACGTCATCTTGAAGGGTTGTTAAACTGTCTAGATCGATGATCTTTTGTGAAATTGCATTCATGAAAGCACATAGCTTTGTTATTGTTCCCCGAACATTATCAGGAAGGATACCACGAATTATAACAGGAAACAGTTGTGTCATCAACATGTGGTAGTCATGAGACTTTAGGTTTGTGAACTTCTTCTCCTTCATGCTTATTATTCTCTTTATATTCGAGGAGTATCCAAACGGTACCTTGATGCTCTCTAGGCATTCAAACATATTTTCCTTCTCTTCCTTGCTCAGGGTATAGCTTCCAGTACTCAAGTAATGGCTTCCTTTATCCTTCGGTTCCGGGTGAAGGTCCTCGCGTTGTTGCATATGCTTGAGATCATTACGTGCTTCAAGTGTATCTTTCGACTTCCCATATACACCTAGGAAGCCTAACAGGTTAACGCAAAGGTTCTTACTGAGGTGCATCACGTCGATTGCGTGCCGGACGTCTAAGACGTCCCAATAGGGTAACTCCCAAAAAATAGACTTCTTCTTCCACATCGCCACGTGACCATCTTCGCTCTCTATAGGTTGTCTGCCAGGTCCCTTTCCAAATACTACTTTCAGATCTTTCACCATAGCAAACACGGTTTTTCCATTGCGATGTTTAGGCTTAGTACGGTGGTCTGCCTTCTGTTCGAAATGCTTGCCTTTTTTCCGTACAGGATGGGTTACAACAAGGAATCGACGATGGCCCATGTAAACAACTTTCCTGCAGTGTTTCAGATATGTACTTTTAGTTTCATCCATATAATGGTGTTAACGACCAAATTTGGTAAATCAAATATTAGATCTGAAGATAGAATCGAAGCGGATTTGGAGGAAGCTGGCGGTTACCAAAACAGAGCAAGAATCGGTTGGTGACCGGATCGGCTACGGTGTCTATCGACTGGTGACCGAATCGGCTATTGTGACCATCGGCTGAGACAGAGTCGGACAAGGATAGCCGATGTAGCCGATTCCGACGAGAGAATAACAGAGTCTTTGTCGGGTTCGGTTGGTGAGCTTCATGAGGATTCCCACATACGGATTGGGTCCGAAGAAGGGAATTGTATCTATTAATTAGGATATAATGTTAGTTTCCTAATAGATATTGTCGGTTAGAGTTTGTATTAGGGAATTATCCTTAGTATGAGTTGTGATAGAAATAAGAGTCGTGTCCGACAAGGACAGATTGTGTAATTCTAGGTATAAATTGAACCCAGGTCTGTGTAAGAAATAATCAAGAGATCAATACAACAACTTCGGCGCATCGCCACCTTTACTCTTTCATCGTTTCTTCGACGAGTTCTTGCTTTCGAGTTGGGCTGCATCGGTTTCGATCTCCAGCAAGAGGTAAAACTTGTTATGGCGGCTTGCGTTCTCGGGATTAGTGCTTCCATCTTCATGACACTCTAATCTTGTTTGCGTAAATCGTCAAGTTATCATATATATTGCATAATCTAGATTGATATCAGCATATAACTCAAGTTGGCTAATAACTGTTCTACAGAAAACTAGCCGATAGAGTTATATATTGATGCTGGTTTAGATTATACAATATATCTACCATCTCGAAAAGGTTTTCATCGACTTGATCATCTAGGCATTGTGTTTCTTTACATATTTGGTGTTGCATCAGTTAGGTTTGACCTACCAGATCATGTTTAGAACCATAGTCCCTAGCCTGTCTATGATTACTAATAGAGATAGCGTCGGGGTTTCAGCCGACCTTACCTGGTTTAATTGTCTTGTTATCTTGATATATTAAATCTGCCCTTTATACCGAGATATTAACTTAATAAAATATATTGAGCTTGTTGTCAAATCTGGTTAGGATCATCTTAACACTAGTTTGACAGTTTGTTTAATATATTTTGTTCATGGTAATATCTCTGTATAAAGTGGTATCGGAGTACTAGCCGATACATGTTAGATTTGCTTAATCGGCTATGCTGTGAGCTTGTGTAGTCTACGCTTCATGATATATTTAGGCATAAGTGATTTATACTGTCTCGGCGCCCTGTCCGATCTATCCCAATCACTTAGTTTAAATATGTTTTGAGACTTAGATTATATCTTGTTGATATCTACAGCCAATTGAGTAGATTTAGCTTTATCTTGCTTTATCTGTTATAGCCGATTTAATGCATCTTGCATCGGCTCAATGCTCAATGATATGTCATCGGTAAGCCAGCCGATCGGCTATCATTGGTGGATTTAATTGCACTTTCGTTGTTTCTTATTGGTTGCAGGATCAAACCAATTGGCACGCCTAGAACCCGAAAGAAGTCTTTGGACCTGCACTGGAGCTAAGCAGATCTCCCAGGCCAGTGTGTGTTTTTTGCATCAACAAATGGGTGCAAGCCTGTACCCCTTGTTTGACTGTCCGGATAGGTTGCTAAGTGCAGGCCAATCGTTAATGGTCACGAACAGCAACGCTCGTAGGTTAAATTGCTCCTGTTTGTCCTCGTCCCACACGGGGACACCTTCTTTGTTCCACAACAGAAGCAGATCCTCAACCAATGGTCTTAGGTACACATCAATGTCGTTACCAGGTTGCTTTGAGCTTCGAATGATAATTGACATCATGATGTACTTTCGCTTCATGCATAGCCAATGGGGGAGGTTGTAGATACACATGGTAACAGGCCAAGTGCTATGGCCGCTGCTCATCTCTCCAAATGGATTCATGCCATCTATACTTAAACCGAACCTTACATTTCGGGCATCCTCTCCAAAGTCTGAAAATGTTCTGTTGATGTTTCGCCACTGCGACCTATCGGTGGGGTGTCTCAGCATCCCGTCTTGTTGACGTTCTTCTGCGTGCCAGCGCATCACGCTAGCATGTTCTTTGTTCCTGAACAAACGATTGAGCTGTGGTATTATAGGGAAATACCACATCACCTTAGCAGGAACTCTCTTCTTCGAAGGTTGTCCGTCCACATCACCTGGATCATCTCGTCTAATCTTGTATCGTAGTGCTTTACAAACCGGGCATGCTTCTAGGTTCTCGTACTCCTCACCGCGATAGAGGATACAATCGTTCGGACATGCGTGTATCTTATATACTTCTAGTCCTAGAGGGCATACCACCTTCTTAGCTTCTTACGTTGTTTCGGGCAATTCGTTTCCCTCCGGAAGAATATTCTTGACGAGTTTCAATAACTCGCCAAATGCTTAGTCACTCACACCATTTTTGGCCTTCCATTGCAAGAATTCTAGCATCGTACCCAACTTTTTGTGCCTCTGTTCGCAACCTGGGTACAACGAAGTTTTGTGGTCCGCTAACATACGGTTCAATTTTTGGACCTCCTTCTCACTTTCACAGCCGTCCTATACGTCCCGCAACATTTGACCAAGATCATCTACAGCGTCATTATCTTCAACACCTCCATCTGCTTCGCCTCTCGGATTTTCTTCAAATCCACCGTATTGATGAGCCCAGTCCGGAATATTCTCGTCTTCTACTTCATCTTCTTCCATTGTAACCCCTGGCTCTCCGTGCGAGGTCCAACAATTATATCCAGGCATGAATCCAGACTCAAACAAGTGCGCATGAATAGTTCTGGATGAAGAATACTCCTTCTGGTTACTGCACTTTTTGCATGAACAACACATGAAACCGTTATACTTGTTAGCATTGGCCACATTCAAAAAATAATGCACACCTTCAATAAACTCTTTCGACCGTCGGTCCGTGGTGTACATCCATTGCCGATCCATCTATACATCAAATAGTCCAATGTTACTAATGAAATCCACACAATTGAAACTAATTAAATAATCATATAAAAATTTAAAACATCATGATTTAAAGTGAAACTAATTTCTAGAAAAGAGCTACAAAAATGGCGACGAGAAGGAAGAGAAGTTTACAATTATTTTTAAATTTTTATTAAAGTGCTAAACATATTTTTTTTATTGTACGAACAGTATTTCTAGCTATATTACATAATTTTTAATTACCTTTGTTTTCTACTTTTTTTACAAATAATCATACAATAATTTTACAATAGTCCCACATATTATTCTTTTTTATGGTTTGTAAAGTTGAAAACATATCTTTAACGAATTATACTTTTTTCTAACTATTTTATTAAACTAACTTAGTTTTCAATTCTTTTATCTTAGTTTTCTATATTTTCCCTCGGTCATCTCTTTTATAACATATGTATCCAAATTTTCTAATTTCAAAATCAACCTAATTTTACCTACACATATTTTCTCTCTCATCATTTTGCATAAACCTTATTGAAGACTATTTTATAGAAACAAAGTTATAAATGTAATATGCTAAGCATATATTATTAGAGAATGGATTTGCTAACCATTTCGATCTCTCCGATTTATATATTATCACCAAAACAATTTTATCAAAAATTTTGGCAGCGCCTCCCTTCTTCCTCCTCCTCTTGGCAGCAATGGCTTGGGCTGGAGGAGGACAAAGATGTATAAAAAGGTAGATCACTTTAGTCCCGATTAATAACACCAACCGGGACTAAAGATCTAAATCATCTTTAGTCCCGGTTGGTAACACAAACCGAGACTAAAGTGAGGATCTATAGTCCCGGTTGGAGACATCAACCGGGACTAAAGATCCCCGACCCCCTAACACGAGGCTGACAGGGTCGGTGAAGGTATGATCTTTAGTCCCGGTTGGTAATACCAACCAGGATTAAAGATCATCGCAATCCGTTACACTTTTTAACCAGGACTAAAGATAATTTTTAGTCCCGGTTCCTATTCGAACCGGGACTATTTCGGTTTTTTGATACCGACCAAAGATCAGTTCTCCAGTAGTGCAGCCGGCGGCCGTCACGTTGCCATCGGCGGCTAAACGTAAACGGCATGGCGATGACGCTGACGCCACATGGGTGACGACAAGGCCGCGATGCCGAGGAGCAGGAGCGCCACGGTGGTGGTGACTGAGGGTGGCATGGTGGACCATGTATCGAGTGCTGCTGTCTATATATGATTTTTTTAATTTTTAATTTTATTTATTAAAATATTTAAAAAATATTTTGTTGGTTTCAAAGTTTTACATATATATAGAAGGATATTTTTTATGACATTACTGTTGGCGCAGAATTTAGACCCGCCCAACAAGAAAACGGGTTCCGCGTTTCCACGGCGGCCTGGGAGATCTGCTTAACTCCAGTGCAGGTCCAAATTGGCTTGCCTAGTCGTGCGCAGAGCGTGCCAGTTGATTTGATCTGCAATCAACAAGAAACGAGAAAACCTTGTCAGAAAACAATGGTCAATCGGCCGATAGGCCGATGTCACATTGTTATAGCCCAGCCGATAGGGCAAAACTGTGTCGGCTTACTCAATATAGTAAATAAATTGAAAAGATCTAATCTCATCGGCCCATGTTAATATGCGTATAACAAATTAATGGAATCGGCCGATGAGGGTTTCACGAAGATAACTACACTAGCTATTACTCCAGTGTAAACTTATACGAGCTAATCGGCTAATATAAATACACCAATCACTAAGAAGTCTTTAAGAACATTCTGCGACCGATATGTTTATATTCGTCGATCCACATGTATAAGTGGCAAACGCATGCAAAAACATAAGTAAACACATGCATTAGATAAGACCGGCTGAGACTCCGGCGCTATCCTTAATTACAATCGAAGACAGGCTTTGCGTTAGATCTCGAAACAGGACTAAGGTCGATGGCAACTCAAAGTGTGAATCGAGACTTAACGTAAAGAAAATCAGGCCGCCGATTGCTTTTGGGGATGGTAGATGCCTTAGACAATCTAAACGAGCAAACCGATTCAACCATCGCCGGCAATAAACCCTAAAACGAGTTAACCGCTGACAAGATGGAATCAGAAAACCACATTAAGATTAACTAACACACGGTAAACGACGATCACATCATCAGGGCTTAACGTGCCTAAAGCGACACGCTAGCCCCGACGATGTAAATCGTCGGGTACGAGTTCTTACCTTGCTCTTGGGAAGCAAGAACTCGTCAGGATTCAACCTCTTGCGAGGGTGATGCGCCGAAAGTAGAATAGCTTGATTGTATAATTGATTGAGAGAGAGATTCTATGTACAAACTATCGAGATATTTATACCCGAGGTTACAACAGAACCCTTGTAGGGCACGATCTTATCTACAACTAACGCACAAGTCCTTGCGACAGACTTAAGCCACAGATTAGATCTAAACTACTTAATTTACAAGATACAATTGCCTAAAACCGAGCCTTATCTCTATTTGGCAACTTTCTTGATGCTTATTTCGGGCCCAGACCAAACCCATATTGACACGGTCAACTCACAACCCGTATCGGCCCACGTTAACACCGAATCCGTATCGGCCGATACGCTCTTTATAGCAACACCTCCCTAGTCCGATACAGTTACCGAGTCCGATACGAAGTCTGGTCCGACTCCAACTCAACCCTTCTTCTCTGCTTCGGTTTCCCTTTTTCTTTCCAAGTCGATTACCAAAATCCGTCGTTAACAATTACACACATCCGTTGATGTATTATAACAAGCGCATGAAGATAGGCTCATTTACAGTTAGTCCACTTGCAACGCTTTAGAAGGACGGCAAGAGAGTCGCTTGTAAATTGATGGCCTACGATATTTTGCAAGCGACCCCCTTTAGTTTTCTAGGAAGACGCCAAGGAGGTGGCTAGCCACGGTTATTTTGCAGGCGTCCCCCTTGCCATCCTGAGGAAAGCGGCAAAGAGGCCGTCTTCAAAATGGCCGGTCGTCCTCCCTACAACCATTAGCATGCATCACTGACCGTGTGCCACGTTATAAAAAAAAACACTCTTTGAAAGGATGGTTTTTAGAAAACGCCCTCTTAGAATGGTAGGGATGTAGATTTGTAAAACTTTAAAAAACCAAATGTTAATTTAAAATATTTTAATAAATAAAATAAAAATTAAAAAAATGTCTTTATACTGTCGCCGACAGGTATGTGCCCTGCGATGCCGTGGCCGCCGGGGCGCGCAAGGCCGGGCCGCGGATACTGGTGCCGATGAAACAACAACGATGGGCCGTAACCGGAACGGGATTGCGAGGGGGAAACATCCAGCCCATTTTTTATGGGCCACGAGAGTTCGGATCTCAACCAATTGCAGCGATCCTAGTAAAGGTGTTTTTTTTGCATGGGCATCTGCCTAATTTCAGGTCGGAACATGGATGTGTGAAACAAAATTGATGATGCCTGAATTTCAGGCCTTGTACATGTTTTGTAGTTAGAGTTAGTTTATTTGAGGAATGATGACAAGAACATTCCAGTATTTCCACTTTAGCTAAACAATTGTTCTCCTCTCTCATCGAACCCTACAAATTAATCTCTAACAAACTTAACATCATAAACTCTCAGGCACCAATTTTTTTCAGAGGGTTTCGACCAAATGGGCCTTTGACTGTTTGCTGCCTAAGGCAGTGCGTATAACGCATCTGAACGTTCCTTTTCCCTTACATATGTACTTTGTTTATAAAAATATGGAGTACAGTATTTGTTTTTTAACACGGGAATCAGATGCATCATGCAAGCAGTTACGTCAAGGAAATGCAAGGTATAAAAGTAATAGTATAATATAATACTAAGTACTTAAAGAAATAAGGAGGAATTAATAATAACCACCATCATGCAATTAATGTCGGTGCATACCTTATACTCTGTTTGTATACATGACAATCGATCAAGCCTTGATAGATCTCATACTCACATTTACATTTTTGATATAATCTGCTCAATTAAATTAAGTTATGCAGAATAACTCCTTAATTAATTAATTACTTTCCTGTTCAAATAACGTTCCAGAATTTCCTCCCTAAATTTTATTTTTGCGACTTATAAGTACATCATGCATGATTGTTTTGAGGTGCATGCATCGAATCACGTTGCTCATTTACATATACATAAAAACATACATATATATGGGTTTTCTATAGGACACTCTTGACTACTCAGCTCATTCTTAAAAAAAGCTAATTAATTTTTTTTAACTGCCCGGATCAATCTATACATAAAATCATATAAACTCATTGTCGAACCATTTCCCGTCAAGAATTTTATGTTACTTGAGAAAGTATTTCAAGATATCTAAATTTTACATTAAAAAATTTAACACTTAAAGATACCAACTTTTACATTAGAAAATATGTATGATACCTATATACACATTCTCAAGGATGGTCACTAGTAGAAAAGGTATTTTTCCAAACGGTCAGATCCGATTTTTGTGTGCGATTGAGTCGCTCGTCTGCCTCAAAGTGTCTGCGAAAATCGTTATTTTTTCACGAGGGTGGCGCAACCACACGTGGAAATTCGATTTTCACGTGTGGATGCTTATGGCATCCACACGCAAAAATAAAAATCCCAAAAAAATCCCTAAAAATCAAAACCCTAGCTCCCATCCGTACCCCGATGATGGCGGCGGCGGGGATCCGGCCGTCACGGGCCCAGTGCCCATGGATCTGGCCGTCGTGGGGCTGGCGGAGACGGATCCGCCCACCACCAAGCGCCCAAGGAAGGTCAAGCCGGTCGTTGTCCGTCGCTGGCCGTTGTGGGGCCGGTGGAGGCGGATCCGCCCGCTGTCCGCCGCCGAGCGCCCGAGAAAGCCCGAGCCATCCACCGGCTGTTGCTGGGCCGGCGCCTGCGGATCCGGTCGTCGCAGGGCCGGTGGAGGCGGATCCACCCGCTGCCCGCCGCCAAGCGCCTGAGTCAGTCGCCGCCCGCTGTTTTTCGCCCCGCGCCCGAGGTTCCGTGCCCGCCGTTGCTGCACGCCGCCGGTTGTCGCTGGCCTGCCAGTGAGAGAGACGAGAGGAGGAGAGGAGGTGAGAGAGAGGAGAGAAGAGGATAAGGATGAAATAATGAGGAGAGGTGAGAGAAATTGACAGAGAATAAGAATGAAAAATTTTGAAATGTTGGGAGAGAAAAGAGAAGGTAACTTAAACTTAGACGGATCCTTAAGAGGCTCATATGCGAAAATCGATTTTTGCATGCGGTCCCTTAAAAGATTCGCATGAAAAAATAGACTTATTTTTGCATGCGACCCCTTAAGAGGTCTGCCTGTAAAAATTAATTTTTGCATACGGGTCTCTTAAGAAGCCGTATGCAAAAATATAGGTCGATTTTTGTAGATGTGACCAATTACGGTATGTTTGTAATCTACAATGGGTTTTGTCCAGAAAAATTATTTATGTAGCAGTGGATGATATTCCTTACTCGTGGGAAAGGGTTTCCAATGCTGCCAAGGGTCGAGCGCAGCGCATGCAGTTGCTGTCATCTATATGAAGCGTTGTCGTCTCGGGAACCAGTGAGACCTGTAAGCTCCTCCCTGCGGCTCCCTCACCTCCAATCATCGTTACATAACCTCAGGTACCACCATGGTTTCGTCTGGAATTGAATAATCAACGGCACCAAACCCACGGTAGCTTCAGCTCTAATGGAGATCGAACGGATTGGGAAGTCTCTCGCAAAATGGTTTCGAGAAAGTCATGAGCAAGAATCTCCCAGAGGTGAGAAACGATAGCAAATACCAAGTGAATTAACTCGTATATATAGCTCAATATATTCTTAGATCGATACATATGCTATTGCTTGGGGTGTACGTGTTGATCGATCGACAGGGTCTAGTGGCAGATTGCTGCAAGTCAATGCATATGTGAAGGCTGGCCCCGAACCTGATGAAAGGCAGTACAAAGCCATTCCTGTGATGGTGAGCGTCACACCAACCGAGATGGCGCAGCGAGCGCCCGTCGACCTCGTAGCAGTTCTCCATGTCTGTGACGGCACCACGGCGCCTGCGAACTGGCGTGAGCTTGTCTGGACTTTCATGGATCTCGTCGTCGACAAGCTCGACGGCAACGACCGCCTCGCCATTGTTCCTGTGCGGCCAACGCTACTGCCGATGTCTGTCCATGGCAGGGCGGCGACCTGTGGAGACGTGCGGTCACATCCAATCCGAAGCAACATGTCGCTCACAGCAGCTATTCACAGAGCCAATGAGGTGTGTATATATACAAATATATTAATATAAATATAAATATATATATATATAGATATTACTAAAGGTAATTCAACCATGTAGTTTTTTCATAATACGAATGGACAAAAGTAAGTCAAAGTAAATAGCAGCATAATGAAAAAAACAGAGGAGAAATAAAAAGCTAGGAGTTTTTTTTCCTCAATTCCTCATTCTCAAAGCCAACTAAAACTGGCAACTTTGGCAAAGAAGAAGATAAAGAAGAAGAATTTATTAGAGAAGGGAGGTTTTAGTGGGATTAGTCATGGGAGTTTGATTTTTACTCCAAATCCCTTGCTCGGCAAAAGAAACTATTGTCATGGGAAATTTTGATGGGAATTAGATTTGATGAAAAAATTTCATTTTACTCCCCAGAACTATTTCAACCGGATTACTTCATCCCCTAAACTATTTTTTATTCATTTTACACCCTGAACTAGCGAAAACTGTTCACTTCATTCCTCTTACCCTATTTCTCTTTCTATTTCTCTCTATATAAGTCATATTTTGCACTGAAAATTTGGTAGAATAGAGATGCATTCACAGCCCACGTCTCAATATTTTTTTTGAATTTCTCTCATTGTTTACGTAGGTTGAAAGCACTTTAGACTGATTTAAACATCAAAATTTTAAAGTTTAAGCGAACAGCCATAAAAGCATTTCAAAATATTTTTAAACTTTGATAATGGTGCCATTTATGGCTCTAACAAATTTCAGCTTAAATATAACTTGTATAAGTAACAACAAAGAGAAATGTCATTAAGAAGTAAAGTGAACCATTTTTAATAGTTTAGAGATAAAATGAGCCAAAAAATAATTTAGGGGGTTAAATGATCCATTGAATTAGTTCAGGGGAGTACAATGAAGATTTTATATGATAATGGATGGCTTGGATCTACCTAATAATAAAAAGAGTGAGTTTGAGGACTAAGTTCCCATCCTCGTCCCTTAATTGAAAGATTGAAACCCCATGTTGTTGCCTAGTGTATGGGGGTATATATTGGCTAGTGTAAGGGTCTGCACAAAGATTAAGACTCTGCACACAGATTTTTATTCAGGTTGATCCCCTTAGGTTAATAACAGTACTCATGTTTGTTTGTATTAATCTCATAGCGTCTCAAGTATAATATGTGGTATGGGTTACACGCTCGAGGGTTTCGCCCTTCTTATGGCTCACACGGCCCCGGCTATGTCTTAGTCAGAAACTCCCAGGGGCTTCACCCTTCATACGACTAACTCTGACTAGCTACGCCCTTACTCCGCACGCCCAGAAGGCTTCGCCCTATGTATGGCTCACGCGGCCCCTGCTAAGCCTTAGTTGGAAATGCCCGGGGATTCGCCCTTCGTACGGCTAACTCTTGCTGGCTACGCCCTTACTCCGCATGTCCGGGGGCTTCGCCGTTCGTGCGGCTAACTCCGGCTGGCTATGCCCTTACTCCACATGCCCGAGGGGCTTCGCCCTTCGTATGGATCACATGGCCCCGACTGCCTTAGTCGGAAACGCCTAAGGGCTTCCCCCTTCATACGGCTAACTTCGATTGGCTACACCCTTACTCTGCATGCCCGGAGGCTTCACCCTTTGTATGGCTCACGCGGCCCCGGCTATGCCCTAGCTGGAAACACTCGGGGGTTTCACCTCCCCACGTAGCTAACATCGACTGACTATGCTCGTACTCCGCACACCCATGGGCTTCACCCCTCGCACAGTTCACGCGGCCTCGGCTACGCCCTAGTCGAAAACGCTCAGGGGCTTCACCTCCCCACGTAGCTAACCTCAACAGCTCACGCGGCTCCGGCTATGCCTTCGTCCTCCATATGGCTAACTCTGATAGGCTGCACCCATACTCTGCAAGCCTGTGGGCTTTGCTCCTCATATGGTTTGTGTCGTTTTGACTACCCCTTACTCAGATGATACCTTGGGGAGCTTGACTTCTTACACGGCTAAGTCAATCCGGATACGTCATTACACCACAGAATGATGCCTCCATAAACAGAATGTTCATATCATTACATATGCCAAAATGCGGTCATTCCCAGATAACCATCTTACAGCTCCAAGTCCTGGATCAGTGCAACAGTTGGGCCTTTCACCTCCTCAGCCAACCACTACAGGTCATCATCGGAGCAGTCGACGGCATATCCCTCACTCATGGCAGACAAATCTACACGCGAGTGCTGGGACTTCACGACTGCCAACGTATGCCCGGAACTGGCATTAGCAACCACTTCGGATAACCTCCTAATGGTGCCTGGCCCTTCCGGCAACAATTCCGCAATCTACTCCCAAGAGTCTTCATTATCCGAGTGACCCAGAAACAATACCCGAATCATGGGCTTCAAGGCATCTACAAGACCTTCCCGTGCCAGTCGGGCTGCATCGAGTTCACGCTGGAAATACTCCCACTACACCTAGTTGCGTTCCTTACGCACAACAATATTTGTCTCTGTAGCAAGTTGTGCCTTGGTTTCGTCTGCAGCTTCTTCTTAGCTTCCTCCTTCTCCACGGCAGCAACATTCTTTACTGCTGTTACGACAACAAATTTTGATTATGGCCCCAGCTCAAACACAAGTGACTTTGGTAGACATACTCGAATATACTTGCAAGCTCCTCGTAGAGCACGTTGGTGGCAGCTTTAGCTTCCTTAGCCCGCTTCTGCATCTCGGCCACCTAAATCCTGGAGCTGGCTTCCCCAGCTTTTGCTACCTTCTTTGCCCACTCGCTGGGCTCCACGTTACATCGTGCACGCTCCTCGGTAGCTGGCACCAGGTGATCCAACAGGGCAAAAGATGAACAACCAACAAACCATGACTCAGAAGACTTACTTGAGGGCTTACCTTCTTCCAGGAGCCAATCAATCTGTCGTCAGAGCTTTCTTTCATGCTGATGGGCGGCTAGGCACTCGCGTTGCCACTGGTCTTCCACCCGCTCAGTAGCTTGTTGCAGCTAGGGAATTTCATGTACTCAGGAGAAGACCAACCTCAGCACTTCACTCTTCATCTCCAACCAGTTGACAATTTTCTACATCATCCACAAAAGCATTGGTTTCTACTCCATACCATAATCGGCAAATCAAACTATGGAGTCAAGGCTACTAGGCATAACACTCACTTTTATTTTCTGTACAAGGGTGCAAGAGGCCTTATACATGGCGGTGTTATCCTCCTTGTCTGCAGCATCATCGAAGCCCTTGAGATTCTCCTTCTTCTTCTTGCTCTCATTGAACCAAGTGGCTTGGAGAGGCGGCTCGTAACTAGCCGATGGTAGAGCGAACGTGCAAGGGATCTCCTCCACATCGTCATCCACCACGGCTGCTTTAGCTTTGAGCCTGGAGGAAGGAGGAGGGCGCTTGGGTTCCAGCCTGCCCCTACCGACGACTGTGTTTCCCCTTCTTGGGCCAGGGACAGACAACTTCTCCCTACCCGGGCAGGCGGCATCCTGAAACTCAAAGGCGCTCTCAGCAACGGCTACACCAGCATTGCCCTTAGCTCCCTCATCACCGCTGAGTGGCTATTCATCACTCGGCCCGATGGTGCTTGTTGGCCTGGAGGCATCATCAGCATGGGTGCTGGCCTTCTTGCCAGCAAGGGGCTCATCTAGCTCTACTCAAAGGTGCTTGAAGCCACAACGGTGCCCTGGCCTGGGCCTACGTCAACCTTCCCGAGATCCGCTTGAGTTGATACCCTACTAGCTACAATCATTGGATTCAACTTGGAGGAGAATTTAATTACGATGCCCCACACAACTACTAACCGTATCTTAACGAGTTGGTCGACGAGGTCGAAGCTTGGGCAGCCCAGTCGGTGGCGGTTGGTTGGCTCCTTGGCAGACTCACTCGACGCTTTTTGAGCCGGCTTGGATGGAGGCGGCGATGGAGACTTCCCAGTCAGGCCTTGATTACTCGCCTTCTCAACAACACCTAAGGGGGCATTGACAGCTCCTATGGTTTGCCTATCCTTGCTGGTGGAGCCTGTCTTCGCAGCCGTCTTGGTAACCGAGGTAGTGGCCCCTACCTTGGGACCTCCGGTGGTGCGGTGGGACTGAGTACTGCTTGTGCTCTCAGCAGCCGAGCACTTGGCTTGTGGTTCTCTAGAGGCCGAGTTGGACACTGGGTGTTTTGTCCTGTCCAAGCGCAAAGGAGCCTCGGACATGAACTGATCTGCTCCCAACAGCAAGGATATGTTAACCAACAATTTGAAGAGAGAACAAATTTTGCAAATTTAATCAATCTTACTGCTAGTCGAGGCATTTTGTAGCTGAGTGGCTTGTGACAGCCCTCGGTGGTAATCCTGGTGCCTGGCTCGAACAACCCTATAATCCGAGCGGCTCCGGCTTCCTTGTCACATTCCTCGGCAACCTCCCGAGTTGGGTCCCTGCCTGGCCTTTACTTGTTTGGTGTCGTCACCAGTAGACAAGGTTGACCAACAATCTCGCACCACGGGGACATGCCCCGTGTATGGGGGCAGGCTGGGAAGAGGGTTTGCGCAATAAAAATCACTCAGAACACCAGCCCTTATTGGATGAGCGGAGTGGGAGATGGAAGAACTTCCTCTTTCTCTCTAGTCGTAGCTGGACTCTAGCTCCTCCGGCGACAAAAGGGGATTTCATGGAAGGCTGAGGTTTTATGCAGTATAGGTGACGGGATAAAGCAAAGTATTGCATGATGTCGTAGTGTGCTTCACACAAATGAACGAACACCACTAATTGGAGGATGGAGTTTGGATTGAGATGGTGAAGATTAATGCCATAAAGCAGAGAAGGCCTAGAAGGAAGTCACTGGAAGGGAGTCTAAGCCCGAATATAAAGAAGGGGAGGAATACCACAATCTCGTCGATGTTGGGAGTGGGGAACACCTCGCTGGTGGCGGGCCTCCATTGGATGAGCTCCTATGTGGACAGGATGCCGTCGGCCATCGACATCTTGCATATTGGAAGCAACACCGAATTCCTAGAAGAACTCGACATCTTGATAAAAAAAGGTTTGGGGAATTTGGATCTAGGAAGCTAGAAGGCTTCAGATCTAGGAAGAGTTGAGGTAGAAGAGGTGCTCTTTGGCTTGGATCTGTGAAACCCTAAAGGCAGAGCGAAGAATAGCAGGCACGGCGAAGAAGACAAAGAGGCACAACTACTGTTGCTCAAATTAGGGATTTGGGCAAGACTCGCTTCGCCTGGGTCTCTATTTATCAAGTTTGGGAGCGACTCGTTGGGCCGGCCCATGAAGACTTTCCTAATATAAGTCTAGGAGACCTCCTCAAATTCTTATTAGGCTGGGTTTAACTCGGAATTACTCGAGGATGATGTGAAGTACTAGGAATAAATCTGCTTACTCGGAGGTATTCAAGTTTTGAGTTCTCAGCTCATTTTGATTTTTCTTGACAACTTTAATGGTAAACAACTTATACATCAAGCTTAGTATTCAGCGGCTACTGTGGGGCATACAGTACTCGGGTACCTTAAATTGGGCCTTTATGCTGGACAACATGGGGTGGGCCGATTTCCCTAGGCCCATGTGGCTTACTTGTAATATAGGAAAGGGATTCAAGATAAGGCTATAAATCTTATCTCATTCTATCTTACTATAAAGTTACAACCCACTAAATCCTAAAGCTCAACAAAGATGTCACATTATCATCCACTAACAATTATTACATCTTAAACATTATACAAGCATGCTATATAATTTATAATTCTACAATTTATTAGATTTTAGAGCATTAAAATGCAAGCATGTTAAATCATCATCCCACATAATTGACATAATATTTTCATATATCTCTTCATCACTTAGTTAATGTTATTTCTCTCTTCTCTCATTAAGCCATATAAGATCAATTATTTTTAGTCCTTATATGATTAATCTATGGTCCAAATTATCTCTCTCCTTTTCTTCTCTCATTAAGCCATATCACCTCAATTTTTTAGTCCTTAGATGATTAATATATGGTCCAAATTATCTTTCTCATTTTCATCTCTCATAATGTCACATCATCTTACTTTTATATTTGAATCATCATTTTATATACTATTTAAATCATCATAAACCACATCAACTTATGTAAGCTTATGTCGTCTAGCTATCTTACACATTATTTTTACTTATTGTTATGATACTAAATTCCCGCAGTAACGCGCGGGGTTTCACCTAGTATAAATAGATGATCGGTACCTAGAGTATAAGGGATATCATACCATCCTTAGCCAGTTCTCTGTCTATATAAAGGGAACCGGAAACCCTAATGAAGGGTGATCGGTACATGCTAACTCTACGTCGTATTGTGAAACCCTGATACAAATCTAATCTCATACACAACTGGACTACGGTATTACCTTTCGTCGAGGGCCTGAACCAGTATAATCTCTGTGTCACCATCTCTCCTAGATCTAGTACGCCCCATAAGTATTATTGCTGATCTAGAGAATCGACATGTGGTATGATCCTAAACTAGCCTAACCACCCCCACTATGTTCGATGGTTGGGGTGGCAGGCTTTCATGGGCTGGCCTAAAGATAGAGTAGGTGAGATGGACTGGCGAAGAGGAGAAAATGGACCAAGAGAGAGGAATGGGCTGACCCTAAAGGAAAAGGGAAGAAGAGTCTGGCCAGGACAGAAGAGGAGAGAACTGGGTCGTCAAAAGTTTGGGCTAGCCTAAGAGCAAAAGGAAATGGCCCAAAGTTGGCCTTTGGAAAAGAGAGGTGGCCCAAATGCACAGTAATATTTGATAATTACATGTGGAGTTACATAGAAGATTTTGGATTTATTTGAACTCAGAGATCTGGGTGGACTTTGAGGGAAGGATTTGAAAAAATTATATGTTTGTGGAATAAGTTGGGAAAAATTTTTGGAGAGGCTAGAATAAAAGTGAATTCTAGAGGAAGTTGAAAGACACGTGGATTCAAATATAATATTTGAATTCTCTACAATATCAAGGATACCAAGGAAGTTTTTGAATCTGGTCATTTGCTCATTTGAGTGAATTTTGATAATTGAATTCACCAAAACTCGAGGGACTCAAGGACCTACTTTTGACCAGGAGTTTCGTATGGTGTGGATGTTTTTATTTTGGGTTAGGCTTGGATACCTTATGGGATAAAAAAGTATTGGGAGCGAGTTATGAAGGAATTTCGAATTTCAAAATCTGAACACCTAGATTTTCATTTTAAAGGAAAATTCTTGAAACAGGAGTTTAGGGTTTTCAAGGAATTTTTTTATTGATATCTTGGCATTAGATGATTCATACACACAAACAACAAAAATTTTGAAATTTTTGTTTTTATTATAATAGCTTGTAGAAGTTACATTAAAAACGGGGAGTTACAAATAAGAAAGTACCAATGTGGACATCGAATGTGAAAAATCAAATGATATGGAGAAAGCACCAACGGTATAGTGGTGAATTCATAAGTGCATGAATTCACTCACCAGGGTTTTATTTTGAAATATTGCATATATGTGTGTGCTTTTATTAGAAGTTAGGAATTAGCAACTGGCTTTGGTCTCTTTGAGTATGTATGAAGGAGGTGAACCCGTGGGTTTTAGCATGTGGTATGTGTACGTAGTGTTGATAGGTGTATGTAATAAGAAAAGAACACATCACATTATGTGCACGGTGGCAAAAAACTCACAAAATTGAAATTTTCTAGCTTTAGGGTTCACAGGTGATCTTGTTTTGAATTACAAGCATGTAAAAACAAATGATTTTGAAGATGAAGATAAAATTAATTTGCAGTAGAAAGAGAATTTCACTACTACAAAAACTTTCATTGGTGCCAGATTTTCCAACTGGGACCACGGAGGTGGCAATAATTAGGAGGAATCAAAGGGGCCGGTTTAGGAACCAACACCTTTGATATTCCATGAATGCAAAAAAAAAAAACCGTCTCGATGCATCGACTCATCTCATCGAGCCACTCCCCATTTCACCCACACCACCATCGATCCAAAAACATCCCCAAAACACACAACACAAACCACCATCGATCCATCCATTTTCACATAGCACAAATCACACTAATCACAAAACACAATTTCACATAGCACAAATTGATCCAAAAACATGCCCAAAACACACAACACGAATCACCATGGATCCATCCAATTTTACATAGCACAAATCACAAAACACAATTTCACATAGCACAAATCGATATAAAAACATCCCCAAAGCACATAGCCTAAACTTGGATCCACCGCGGGAGTCGCCGCCGATGCCGACACGCCCGCGGGAGAAGCCGCCGGCTGTAGATCCGCTGCGGGAGCCGTTGTCCTGCCCACGGGAGAAGCCGCCACCGCGGGAGCCGCTGCCAACGCCCCCCTGCCTGAGGGAGAAGCCACTGCTGGCGGATCCGCTGCGAAAGCCATCGCCAATGCCGCCCTGCCCAAGGGAGAATCTGCCACCACCGGTTCCACTGCGGGAGCCACTGCCCACGCCGAATGCGGCTCCGCCCACTGTCACAGCTGGCAGAGAGGGGAGGAGGAGGGGAGGGGAGGGACGCGTCGGAGCCGGAGGGGCATCACCGGAGAGGGGAGGGCTAGAGGGGAGGATGGAGAGGGAGGTGAAGGGGCGAGAGAGAGAGAGATGGGCGAGAGGGGGCGAGTGGATAAGATCTCTCTCCATTTGCACTAAAAATGGGTGATCCCGGGCTCCTGGCTCAGCTCGGTTTTATGTGTGTTGGTTTTTTTTAAAAAAACAACACCTATAATATATTATAGGTGCTAGTTTTTAATTAACTGGCATCTATAATATATTAAAGGTTTCTTTTTTTGAAAAACCAACACCTATAGTATTGGTGTTGGTTTTTTTAGAAGCGGCACCTATAATTGCTTAAAAGTGTCGGTTTTATATTTTTTTTCATCCCGTAGAGGTGGGAAAGGTCTATAGGTGCCGGTTTTAGCATTTTCATCATCTAAAGTGCAGTCCCTTTTGTGTGTTTCTACAGTAGTGTTTGGGTAAAAATAGACTTCCTCCTATCAGCTGTTCTTGAGTAGATAAATTATACTCTCTCCATCCTAATATAAGTGCATCCTAGTACAAATGTAATATGTCACATCTGTAATAGGTTGCACTTATGTTGGGACAGATTTGTAGTTCTAGAATATGTCATATCTATGCTAGGTTGCACTTATATTGGGACGGAGGGAGTATCATCGAATTCTTTGTATGACAATAGTGTGCATGCATTGTGTGCAGATATTATCTGCTCGGGAGTATATCGACTTTAAGAACCGCACGGGCGCCATCATACTCATCTCCAACAGTGTTCTTAGTGAATTGTGTTCGAGTTGGACCAACTACCCCATCCACACGTTAGGCTTCCGCAATGTGCACAACACCATTGTCATGCACCGCATTGCTGAAGAAACCCATGGCACCTACAGTATCCTTGATGACGAACTTGGTCGTATTGCTGAGGCTGTCCCAGCCATCATCCACGGAAGTACCTCCTCTGTCATCTTCACTGAGATGAAAGTCTACCTCTCTTGCAGGCAATATATGACAGTGACAATGTTGGACATTGAACACTGTAGCTTCTGGTGTTGCACCCCTGACGACAATGGTAGAGTCTATCACGAGGCAAAGGCGAAGGAGAGATGTGTGTCATCCGTAACTCGCCAATGGTGCAGTGCAACGAGGAGCTTCATCGTCTACCTATATGCTGATAATAGATGCAACGAGATCGAGTTGTTGCCTGAGCTGCTCAGTGTTCATGTCGAGCACTGGCCTAATCTCAAGTGGTCAAAGTCGGTGAAGATCAACGGGGAGGTTTCTATTGCCACGGAGGGCACTGATGGATCAAGCAAGGTGGCGGCAGAGATCACACGGCTTGCCGCTATGGAGATTGTGGATGACATAGTGAGAAAGGGGAAAGATGTAGAGGACAAGATTGAGCTTCACGATGCTGCCGTGGAGCTCCATGATCGATGGAGAAGCATCCAGAATTCTGACCATGGGAGGGAGGCTAGCGGAGCCGGCCTGATATCTAGCACTACACCAGAACCCTACATCTGTGACGGCATACCAGTGACGGGCCTACGGATTGGTCACAGATGACCGTCACCTTTGACGGGTCCTTATGTTTGCCGTCATCGGTGAGACATCCGGCTGCGGCCCGTCACAGGTATGACCTCACCTGTGACGGCTTGGAACGGTAAGCCGTCACTGAAATACCAGTGACGGCTTCTAACTACCTGGCCGTCACAGGTATCACCTCACCTGTGACGGCCAGAGAGTTAAAACCCGTCAAAGGTAATTGGCCGACATCTTTGACGGGCTATATTTATTTAACCCGTTTGAGGTGAGTTGGATCTCTATAAATACCATCTAACTGCCAACTGCTTTCCATCCCGACCAGTGCACTGCTCACAATTCGGTTGGGAAGGTAAGGGGGGCGAATTTGTGCTGAAATTAAAGGTAAAAAATACATTATTCTCCCTTCATTCCCAATTGATCATCATATAGTTTTTTTCCTATGTCGTTGATTGCAGATGAATCGTAGTTGGATGTACCATGTTCATCGTTCGTCTAAAGAGTATAGGGAGGGGGTCACTGAATTCGTCACATTTGCGGACTGTTAACGACGAAATTTGGTAAATCATGCATTGGATTCAGAGTTAAAGCCGAAGCCGATTGGAGGAGATAAGCGATTACAGAATCAGAGTATGAATCGGCTGCAAGCCAAATCGGCTACGGTGTGCATCGGCTGAAACAGAATCGGACAAGGATAGCCGATGTAGCCGATTCCGATAAGGAGATGGTAGGATCATTGTCGGGTTCGGTTGATGTGCTTCATGAGGATTGCCACGTGCGGATTGAGTCCGAAGAAGGTAATTGTATCTATTAATTAGAATATTTGTTAGTTTCCTTTTATCTTTAGGAAAGTGTGTTTAGTGTCCCTTAAGGGCTTTATGTTTTTCTTTTATCTTCAGGAAAGTTTCTTTCTTGTCCTACAAGGACTAGTATCTCCCCATGGGTATAAATATGTACACCCGGGGTTATTGTAATCTATCAACTCTCGATCAATACAATTCGGCGCATCGCCACCTTTTACTCTGTTACGGTTTCTTTATCAACCGGTGGAATTTGGCACCTGACGCGGGGCTGCATCGACTGTCGATCTCCGGCGAAGGGGTAAGTCCAATGTTCCGTCGGTTCAGGCAATTGTATCATCTATGTCGGTGTCGTTCAAGGCTGCATCAGTACATTCGATCTCTTGGATTGCTCTGGTTTGGATGATATACTTGCCTGGCTATTTATCATATGTCTTCTGTTAATCTAGTATTAGCATCTCGATTTAGCTTTATCGGCTGCTTCTCGTTTTAGGGTTTCTGCCGGTATCGGCTAAATCGTCTTGCTAGATTAGATTAGCTTAGGCATCTACCACCCTGAAAATCAGTCGAGGGCTTGATCATCTAGATACCGTGTTTCTTTACATACTTAGTGCTGCATCAGTTGAGTTTGACCTACTAAGTCGTGCTTAGAATCATGAATCTCTAGCCTGCTTTTTGATTGCCGATAAGGGTTTCATCGGGGTTTCAGCCGATGAGTTATCTGGACGTTGCATCGGCTTATAAGGATTGCATATAAGTTGAATTTAGCCGATGACAACAAAGGTTTCACTGTTTAATCTAATCTTGTGGATTTTATTGCATTGGATCTATGTTAGATTTACTTCATCGGCTATGCTATGAATATATATAATCTCTCTCTTGAGGTGTTTTTAGACATAAGTGATTTATACTGTCTCGGCGCCCTGTCCGATCTATCCCAATCGCTTGGTTTAAATATATTTTGAGATTTAGATTATGTATCATTGATATCTACAGCCGATCGAGTATGTCTAACTTTCGTTTCACTTTATCAAGTCATTGCCGATCTAATGCATATTATCATCAGCCGATTGTCTCTTTGTCAAGTGTCAGAATCTACATTGAACACATAGCCGATAGCTCAAAACCCTATCGCTATCGACTGTTATCAGGATCGGCTGGAATTACTACATCGGCTATGTTGGCCGATCGGTTCTTTGATCTGTCGTTTGTATATCTTGTCAGTTGCAGGATCAAACTGACTGGCACGCCCGCATCTCACCAAGATTTGGACCTGCACTGGAGCTAAGCAGATCTCCCAGGCCAGTGTGTGTTTTTTGCATCAACACGGACAATGACAGAAAAAGCAGGATGGCCATGCACATATTGTGTCCATGTAACGACTGTAAGAATGAACAGATGTTCCATGATAGTTCAGATGTGCATTCTCATTTGATAAGGAGAGGTTTCATGGAAAAATATACATGTTGGAGCAAGCATGGAGAGCAAGAGGCACCTGATGTCGCAGTTGAAGAAGGCCCGGATCAGGATGTAGTGAACGCCGCTGCAACTCGAGAAGGCATGTTTGTACCTTCTCCGTTAGGCGGAGAGACCATAGATTTGGATACTCAAAGTTTGTCTGAAATGTTGCATGACGTTGAAGACGCAGATGACAACGACAGAGATTTTGAAAAGTTTAGTAAGTTGGTGGAAGAATGTCATATGCCTTTGTATGATGGATGTAAATCGAAGCACAACAAATTGTCATGCGTGTTAGAACTCATGAAGCTTAAGGCAAGTAATGGTTGGTCCGACAAGAGTTTTACAGAACTTCTTGAGCTGTTAAAGGACCTGTTGCCAGAGGGGAACAAATTACCGCATACGACATATGAAGCAAAGCAAGTCTTATGTCCGTTGGGCCTGGAGATGAGAAGAATTCATGCTTGTCGAAACGACTACATTTTGTATTACAAGCAATACGCTGACTTGGATGTTTGCCCTGTCTGTGGGGCTTCTAGATACAAACGAACAATAAGTGAAGGTGAAGGAAGTAAGTCAAAGAGGGGAGGCCCCGCAAAGAGCTTGGACGGCTATGGAGAAATGGTTCACATTTCCGGATGAAGTAAAGGAAAGGCTTAAGCGGAAGGCATTCCATAAGATGGGCAAAACATGGAAGAATTGGAAGTGGAAACTCTTCACGGAGTATGTCATCCCACCCGGCAATCGTACTCCGTTCGTTGAGTACCCTCAAATAACGGAGACGGTGTGGGAGCAATTTTGCGAGATGAAGAACAGCGAAGATTTTAGGCAGTCAAGCGAGGCACATCGCCTACTGCAAAAGCAGAATGAGCACCCGCATCGACTGGGCACGGCTGGGTACATCGGCAAGGAGCAAATATGGGCCCAAGAGGATGCAGCCGCTGCTGCAGCGAATGTCCCTGCCCCATTCGCTGACATCCCTGAACGAAGAGCTCGCAACTGGGCGAGGGCTAGGGGTAAGGTCAACCCTGACGGCTCCATCACATTTGACAATCAAAGTGACGCCAACGTCTATCAGGAGCTGGTGAGGTCGCTAATTAACCTCATTAATGTCCGTTCATATTAAGCAAAAGATTTGTAACAAGAATCCTGTTTTTTATAGTTAGGGTTGGTTGCCGAACAAGCTTCGCAGAGCGAGGTCGAGTCCGCGCCGAAGAGACGCGAAGATGACATCCTCACGAAGGCGCTCGGAACCAAAGAACATCCTGGCCGGACTCGGGGAATTGGCGTTGATGTGCTCTGGAAGCATGGCCTGCCCGAGTACAGCTCCCAATATAGGAAACGAAAAGTCTCCAAGAAAGAGAGGGATGCTCGTTTGAAGGCCGAGCTTAAGTTGGAGGTCATTCAAGAACTCCAAGCAGACATGGACGCCAGGGTGGAAGAAAGGGTTCAGAAGGTCCTCGCCGAGATGAATATACGTCGACCCGCAACACAAGTTGTCCATCCAACTCCTCCTGCACAACACGAAGCGAGTCCGTCACAACACAAGAGTAGCTGTGCATCCACAGAAGTGCCGGCCCCTCATCTCCCTGTCACACCACTAGATGCGGTGGACAACATAGAGGTAATCGATTATATCCGATCCATATCTACTCAAATACCTTTACATGTTCCAATATTAAATTGATACTTTAAAAATGCAGGACGTAGAGCAGTGTGTCCTAGTGGTGAGGGTCCACCCAACTTTCGCGGCCGAAGTCGCTGAGGGCATGGCTTTCAATCCCTCGGACACAGAAAAGGTGCACGGCGTAAACCTACGTCAAGGGTATGCCAAGGTGTCCATAGATTCAGTCAAAGACAACTGGTCAGCCTTTCCGCTGCCTGTGCCCCCTAATGATGAAATCACGACTTTGGGCGATGCGTGCAAGACGTACATACAATGGCCCAAAGAAGACATAATTGTGAAGATGACTCCTCGCCCAAGTCGACCGACGGAGCGAACACCTTCAACGTCGAAGCTATCAATTGAGGCTCCCCGTGGACCGGCGTTGTCAGAACCCCATTCACCTGCCGCAGCCGATATGGATTTGACACACATAGCTCAGAACCTGCCTTCAATAAAGACCACAAGGAAGGCTGATAGCTCGCCACCCATTGTCAAGGGACAAAAACGTGAACGCGGGGGTGCTACAGGAAAAGGGAAGGTCGAGGAGTCGGCGCCGGTGAAAAAAAGGGGGAAGGCTGCAGCGTTGGCGCCGTTGACCAAAACGGGGAAGGTCATGAAGGCCCCGGCACAATTTGAACTAGGCATGCCGTTGGTGGAGGACAATGTGTTGGCCGTGATGGGTCTTGCTTGCCGAGAGCTACACAAACAGTACATGGAGCTAAGCAATGCCAAGCGGAAAATGAGGGAGTCATGCATAGTTGGACATCACGACCACAAGCCCTTCCTATCGTCGCCTGCCTATGTAACTATAGGCTTTGATGACCTCTTCGACCTATTCAGGATTCGGAAGTTAGACACAAGACTTCTGAAATGCTACTCCTTGTAAGTGTAAACCTTCCTCCTTGTGATATTTATGGACTATCGTCTAAATTAGTGCTAATACGTAATTGTTTTAAGGTTGTGTTGGATCGAGGGTCGTCGCCTTGGTAATCAAGTTGGGTTCCTTGATCCATCGATGGTCAATGAGGTCAATCTGCAAAATAACTTCAATGAATTGGTTGACTACGTGAACCGGTGCTTATGGGCCCACCAAGACAAGGAGTACATCATGTGCGCGCACAATCAAGAGTAAGAAGACAATAATCATTTCGTGTATATTGTTGTTGAAGCTAAGTTTCTTATTACTAATGCTACATAACCACTGCGTAGGCGACATTGGGTTCTCCTAGTCATCGTACCTAAATGGAGTAGGGTCTACTACCTTAACTCAAGTAAGGCAAAGAATTATAATTTCACTGAAATCATCAAGGCCTTAAATATGGCTTGGGGACCATATGTGGAAAAGGGTGGTAGGTACAAGGAGGGCAAGGACGAACTTTATCATGACACCAATTTCGCATGCGCACAACAGATCGGGGACCAGTGCGGTTTCCACGTGTGCCACAATATGTCGACACTTCTGAGAGAGGTCAAAAATTTAGACCCTGAGGTTGTTGCTAATGGCAAATTCAAACATTTCAATACCAAATATTAATCTTATAAACGTGCTAACTTATGTATTATTGAACAGAAAGGTAGAGCTGGCTGGAAGGTTTCACCCATCAACCCTCCTGCTATCAGAGGCGAACTGTGCGCCTTCATTCTCGCCGAAATAATGAACAAGAAAGGACGTTTTCACGTGTAATAGACGATTGAACTGGGCTACTTGTGATGTCGTGAACAAAACAGTTATCCAATTTTCTGTGATATAAAAATAGTTGTTTCTATGGTTCTGTGGTACGGTATGCTATGTAATTTACTTTCACTAGATGGATATGGTCACCTGTGTATATTTTCTTAGAAAAGAGATTTAAAACTGATTTGGAACATTACCTCTTTACTACTCCCTCCATTTTCAAATTATTTGTCGTTTTTTATGACATGCGTATTTTGCGTTGCCCTGTTGTGCCGTTCATTTGGATGGACTTAAATGGCCAGTGATGAATAAGAACATATTATCTACACTTGTCCATTTTTAGGTTTTATTGTTGGTTGTCTTATGCATAAGAACAAACTATCTACACTTGTCCTTTTTCTGGATGCTTAAGAACAGACTATCTACACTTGGTCTTATGCATAAGAACATATTATGTGCACTTGTTTTTTTGGGACACTTGCTTCTCCTTCTGTCTTAGCTGATTCCCTCTGTTTTTTTGTCCTTGATGCAAAAGATACTAATTGATGCAGAATGCTTGAACAGAACAGAACTGAGGCCATAGTGGATCTGAAATGTAATGCTTTTTGGGTGATTTTGGGGGAAATGGGATGCAAATGATGAATGAATTGATGAATTGATGAATGAATTGATGAATTGATGAATGCATGTGATATTGGCGCTGGCTGGCATGTATCTGTGATCTTTCTGTTTTTCAGAGGGCATGGCTAGCAAATCCTGAGGCTAGCCAATATTTAGTATTTATTTTTTTCGGGATTTAACACATCAGTGACGGGTCATAAAAAAAAGACGTCACAGGTAATCATCCTGTGACGGATTCGTAAACCGCGGCCGTCAGAGCTGACTCTCCTGTGACGGGCCTTTACTTTCTTGCCCGTCACAGGTAGCCCAGCTGTGACGGATTCTAACTACCGGAGACTAATACCTCTGACGGCCTTTTGTTTATGTGTCCGTCAGAGATGAGACACCTGTGACGGGTTCTAACTGGTCCTAAGCTAGCGGGGACCAATACCTCTGACGGACGTCTATTTATTTTCCCGTCAGAGATGTGTGTCACCTCTGACGGCCGACCACCCGTCAAAGGTGACAGGACTCACCAGTGACCACTGATCACTGACCAAGCCCAAATCCGTCAAAGGTGCGGGTTTGGGCCCGTCACAGGTGACCTTATCCAGTGTAGTGTAGGCTTGCCGTAGAGATGCGAGAGATGGAGGAAAGGTTGCTTAACAATTACATGTGGCAGGAGTACATGCTCTCATGGCTGACTTGCCAGGCACTGCAGATGCAGCTGCCGTCCCTGTCCGTGGGCATGATGCAGCTAAGGATCGTCAGTCCTAATAAGGTTCTTCAGCTTGAGCCAGTTGGAGGTCACTGGCGGCCAGCAGGCCTCCCGGTCATGGTGCGCGTCATGGCGCCGGCAGCGGGGTATGTGAAGCTTGTCTCCATTGATGTGATTGTCGTTCTCGACATCAGCGCTAACGTCGATGGAGACGATGGAGCCAGTATGGGGGTGATGAATAAGCCGGAGTTAGCAAAGAAGGCCATAGAGCTTGTGATGGCAAAGCTCCACGATAAGGATCGCCTCGCCATCATCCCTGTCCAGTCTTCCAGCACCATCGCCGAGCCACCTAGACTCTCGGTGATGTCTGCACGAGGCCGAAGGGAGACCTCCGCCAAAGTGCAATCCCTCATGCCCAGCCAGAAGTCGACTGCGATTTTGGCCAACGACGACAAGTGGGACAAGCAGGTATGTCCTTTTACCTAATTGGATAATTGGGTACTCTCTCCATTCAGAATGTAACATGTCTTGGTTTTGTTATAGGAAGACTTAGCATCATTTTTAACAAAAAAAAAATATTACTCCCTCCGGTTTATATTATAAGTTGTTTTGATTTTTTTTCTAGTCAAATTTATTTAAGTTTGACTGAGTTTATAGAAAAATATAATAACATTTTCAACTCAAAATAAACATATTATTAAAATATATTCAATGCTAGATTTAATAAAACTAATTTGGTGTTTTAGATATTGCCAAATTTTTCTATAAATTTGGTCAAACTTAAAAGAATTTGAGATAAAAGTCAAAATAACAAACCGACCAGTAAACTGGTCAAATCAAGAAATTCAAACCTTATTTTAAACTTATCTAAAAATTTATATGAACTAGAAAGGTGGCCCACGCGTATGCGCGGGCATTTATATTGTTAAAAGGTAAGATTATAGTTTATTCAAAAATTGTCTCATAGATAGGAACTAAAGATTAAACAATGTCCTTTTAAAATGATTCAGGGATTCTATTTTTTAAAAATATCTCAAAAAAGCATTCGTTGACTCTTTGAATAGAAGATAGATTAAGTTCATACCGTGCAAATATGGCTACAAGCGAAAATTGCGAGATCAAAGAGCTGAATCGCCTCAGGAAGGCACATGACAAACAAATTAAGGGTAAATTAAAAGTTGGATTTTCCCCCTCTATATAAGTTCAACAGTTTCATATTTTCTCCATAGTTCTAAAGAACTTTAAAGGGTGTTGGTGCACACAAATCACCTACACAATTGCTTTGCTTGGTAGTGCAAAATATCAACATTGTTTGAAGCTAATTTCTTTTGTTTTCACAAGTTTGATGGTTTTCTTTGAAATAATATTTGTTTGAAATAAGACCATAATTATATAAATTTAATTAGTATGGATAGTTTACTTATAAATTTTGGAGTGTTTCATAGTAAAGTTTATTTCTGTCATGTAGTCTGGTTATATAAAAATATAGTTTTGTTCAATAAGTTCAATATAATTTACATCACCAGAATTAAAAAAAATTGTAAAACCATCCATGACTACTTATAGAATTTCGTTTGTCTAATTTTTTGAAAAAAATTCAAATAAGCACATATTCTCCTTCTTATCGGTGTCTTTGTCATTATTCATAATCAAAGAAAAACTCCTTGTACAACTGACATATCATACAACTGACATATCATGCTGTCACTCAATCACATATAGATGTAAACTATTTGTCATTATTCACGGTCCACTTATTACTCGGTGGTATCCTCCACTCACCCATCATCTTAGATAGTCGTAGACCATATTTTATCTAATTTATCTAATTACTTATTTTATATAAGGGGCAACAACACGCTGCTCCTCTTTCGTGCATGGGACACATGGTCTAAATTTTTTTCCCAAAGCAAGTTCTTAATTAACACATGTAATGTAATTAGAATATTACCTGTGTAATATATATGTATGTGACATAGGGTAATTTTTGTTCTAGCTTCACCCTGTTTATATACATATAAAGAGAAATTAATTATATTTAACTCGCGGTGCTCGATTCTTCTTCTCTCTACATCACATCTTCGATTTGTTTTCACGTTATTAAAAAACCAATAGTTATCCATTGATGACTTGATATGTCGTGATCTCCCTAGCTGCCTTAGGTACGACGCCTTGTCATGCGTGCAGAAGGCAAAGACGTGCACGTGTGTTGTGCAGAGGAACATAGAGAGGTCTTTTGAGGCTTTTGTTTTTTAACAAAAGATAGATTTGATTGTCCAAAATAATAGGTTCATCGGTTTAAGAAAAAATTGATGAACAAACATTTTTATTAAAAATAGTCTAAAATAATGGGTATATAATATAATATAATGGTGTAGACTTTATTTTTAAATATGGTCAAGCTAATTTATTTATGTCCATACAAACAATTATATGCTGATATATTCCAAGTTTGTAAAGTAACTATTATTTAAAATGTATTATCACTAACAATAATAATATTTGGTGTCTCAACTAAACACATGGAAAAAGAAAAAAAAAGGGGAAAAGAGGGAAGGTTACGTACATACCTCCTGAATGGAAGGAAAGGTGGGACTACGTATACGCAAGAGAGGAGGAGAGTTGGAACCATACGTAGTCTCTGTTCAGTTTATTTTAAGAAATCTAATCTAACGGCTTATAATATTAGACCCATCGATTTAAGTGAAAATCAAGGGATGGTTGTTTTGCTTTTTTCTCAAATTTTCTAGGATTTTCTCTAATTTATTAGAGCGCCACGTGTTGGTTTGAAAGCGTTTTGAGGACGTTTAAAGGACTTTTAGTATATAATAGACTAGGAAGAAAGCCTGCGGAGATGCGCGGGCATCTTGTTGATTGTTTTATAAAACAATGCTAAAAAAAGGTCATATCTCACCATTTCTACTTAACTGATATTAAACGATAAGAATGTTTCTCATATTGAAATAAAACACTTTGACTGAGTAACATATAAATTCTGCTATTGTCACTACTACTTATTATGTTTTAAAAGCTGAGCACCTATTAATAGATGAAACAACATATGTACTAATAAAATAAGCCTAATATATCATTAATACACTAAAATATCCATTACTCAGGTTTCATGTCTCACTTATTTCTAAATTCATATATAAATATATTGTGGAAATACCGCCACTTCTATCCATTAATTGGATAGCACCATTAAAGTTAAACATGAATGCTACTCTAATGGGTAAAGCCGATCGTAGCCACCAAGACTTTCTTTCTCTGTTGTCTTGAAACATGTGTTCGCATCGATATAGCCGTACTCCTCAAGACCAGTTTGGAGCACAATTTTAATGCCTAATTTATTATCGCGTGCTCATGAAGTATTGTATCGATAAGCATGAAGTTGAGCACTATTAGCGATGGTGGTCTACACTGGAGCCAACTTAACTTAGCCATATGTTTCATGCTATACTTACGAGATCGTAGCAAACTCTGTTGTCGATGCTTGGTGCCCTTTAGGGAAGGAGAAAGAGACGATGGAGATGATCAAGATAGTTTTTTTAATGTTTTTAGTAGATTTGTGGTATAGTGTAGAAATAGTTTGTTTATAGTGTTGATCATTACTACTCAAATTTTTTTATGATAGAAATAGAATACTCTCTTTTGAAAATGAGCGAGGTTAATCATTCGACAGTACTTAAAAATATTATAGCTAAAGAGATGTACCACCACGATAATATTCAGAGCAGCATATTATTGTTTATATTTTGACAAATATCTATAGTTTAGCGTCTAGTTTATTTTCAACACCTATTCTTCGTAACCACATAAGATAGTTTTACTAATTTGAAGAATGTATTTATTGTCCCAAACTTATCTACAACAACTAATCCATTGGAGTACAGTTATATTTACAACAACTAAACCGTTGGAGTACACTTATAGTCACGTCCGTGGAGTTTATGACATATATCCATCAATTATGCCTGACATATTAAAATTTCTTAAGTATAACAAAATATATCATGAGTAGTTTATTGTGCATGTTACTTCATTGTTCATTTGTGTCAAAAATATTTGGCAAAGAAAAAAATATATGACCATAAATCTCATGATAGATTATAGCAAGATCATTGGCTGGAAATATTATTGATAATTTTTTTCATATCTATGTACCATGTTTGCTAGGAACATATTCTTTGCATACAAGTATTCTCGTGTATACACCATGCATACCAACTAATAAATTTCACCAAAAAAATCTAAAAAAAATTGTAAAAGTACTTCCAATGGTATGACACTGATGTATAAAGTCTTAACCTAGAATTTGTTACATTTTAGTTGGTAAAAACAGACAGAAATTCTGACAATTTATTTTTGAGAGTATAAATCTGTCATAATTTTGTCTTTTTTGTTACTCCCTATATATAATGAATTTAAAGATCAGACTTTACACATAGATGTAGTATTACTAAAAGTACATGTACAATTGTTTGTAGATTCTTTAATGATATTTTTTAGTTAATGCACGATGTATACACAAAAAGTCTTGTGTGCATATTGCCATGTATCCTATCAAATTGGATACATGCACACAAATGGACATACATATTCCAATTTGTGTGCATGTATGCACGGCGTATCCACGGTGTATACACGGTGGATCACAAATTGGATATATAATTTAAAAATAATTTAAAAGATGGTTTAAGGAACATTGATCGGATATTTTATATTTTTCATTATAGATCTTAGTTTAACTACATATTTATATTTGTGAAGTAATATATTTTTTCTTTATATTGTAGAAAAATCCTATTTTAAAAACCGTAGATTTTTTTTTACTGTACTATGAACGTTGTTTTTTGGCTTTGTCTTTTTTATCTACGTGTGCATAGTTTTTTTCTTTCCGGCAACATCGAAAGTTTTGTTTTCAATCGTACATACCTACGCAAGTTTATCACTCAAGTTTTGTTTTCAATCGTACATACGTTCATACGGATAACAGTAGTATCGTTTGTACCGTATATACAGGAGGAAGTTATTATTATTATTTAATAATAAATCTAATCTACAGGTGGAAAATAACAGTTTGATCAATTTAGGTGAAAATCGATGGTGAGATTAGACAGTGTCATCTGACGGTATAAGAGCATTTATAAAAATGTCATGTTGCAGTTTTAGAGCGTTTATAGAAAGTTTAAATGACTTTAGTATATAATAGATATATCCGGTTTTCTTGAAGACCAAACAAAACCACTCATGAACCTTTTTTTATGTGTGAACTATTTTGGTTAGCCCTTCTCACAACTTACTAATAGTATCGTATGCATTTTACTTCAAAATTCAAAATTGACATATAGCGATGTGTAATTCAAGTGAGCTATCCGCTTCATCTAAATCGCTATAATACACCATACAATGCAAGGGCGGCAACTAGAACTACTGTAGTGGTAAAGGAAATTCTCTGTTGCAGGTTTTCCACTGGCTGGAGCTACTCAAGATCAAAGCCATGTATCTTGTCGGGAATTGCCTCCCTATCACTTCCATCAATTCGCCCATCTGCAGCAAACTACACAAAGCATTGACTGATGCAGTGATGGTCCTTTGTATCTTATAGAGTTGATCCCATTTTTAGGGCTAGCTTGTTCGAAAGTGATGATTAATGATGTATGATGGCTGAAACTAAATTTATGACAATTATTTGAGGTCACAAATGAATGAATAAAGTATTAGAAAGTAAAAAAAAAGTTGATTTAAGAAATTCTCTAAGGCTGAGTTTGAAAGTTGGTGTTGGGAGTTAATCTCTCCGGCACGCAAAACGAAACGACTCATTAGCACATGATTAATTAAGTATTTGCTAAATTTTTTTTTAAAAATGGATCAATATGATTTTTTAAAGCAACTTTCGTATAAAATTTTTTTGCAAAAAACACACCGTTTAGTAGTTTGAAAAGCGTGCGTGCAAAAAACAACGAAGGTTAGTTGGGAAGAGTAAGAACCGAACTCAGCCTAATAAATGTTGCTGAAGATTTTTTTTGTAAAATTTGTTTTAGTAGTCTGGGAAGCATGTCTGTGATAATGTACAATTCGTTAGCTCAAAAGAACGGCTCTAAATGTAGGTATTCAAGTTAGCATCATACATCTATGTGTGATGTGCATATATACACACACACATATGCTGGTGGTGTTCTATTGTAGGTATTGGATGATCGGCTAGGTGCGGAGAAGGACCGCGTGGGCTCCATCGTCCTCATATCTGATGGCGGCGATGACATTACCATGACCATGAGGCACAGATATTGTGTCCACACCTTCGGCTTCCGTGGCAAGCATGACGCTGAAGCTCTGCACCAAATAGCCAGCAGCTCCGGTGGCTCCTACGCCGTGCTCGACGACGACCGTGGCCAGCTCACTGAGGCCTTTGTGGCCAGCATCAACAGAATCACCTCCGTCGTCGCTGTCCAGACAGAGGTCGACGTCGTGTGCAACCACTCCTATGGAGCGACGGTGTCCGCCATTGAGTCCGGCCAATTCATGTCCAACATCCATGGAGGGAGGACGTCCGGCTCCATCAGTGTGGGTGCCCTCCATGCCGGCGCGGTGAAGAACTTCCTCGTCTACGTGGACCTCCCTAAGGACCGACATCACAACGAATCCTCCTCTATCCCAGCTGATCTACTGACAGCGCATGTGAAGTATGTGACAGCAAAAAAGAAGGAGGAAGTGGTTCAAGCCAACCTGTTCACCGCCGAGAACGACCTGGGCGCCGCCGCCATAGGTACCGCTGACATCGCGGCGGAAATCCTGCGGGTTCAGGTCACCGATGTTGTCACCAACGTGCTCAGGTACAAGGACCGAAAATTCCGTGCCACCGGAGAGCTGCACGAGGGGTGGCTGCGCGTCAAGAGCTCCGAGCTCGGACAGGCTGCTGGATGGGCAAGGCTTACTGCCCTCCAGCGGGAGGTTGCAGCCATGGAGGCCAGCTTGCTCGATGGCTCTGGCTTATCCCACCTGCTCTCATGGCTGTCATTCCAGAAGATGTCTGAGCATCTTCCCTCCAAACTGGAGCTTGAACCAGAAGATTCCACAGCCAGCGGTGAGCGGCCAGGCTTGCCGCCTTTTCAGCTACCGCCCGAGCGGCCTGCATGAGCTGCCTACCCTTTATCACTGTATCTTCACTCCTGTATGCATCACCATGTCAAAAAAAAAACATCAGTAGCCCAATAATGATGATACATGTCAGCTTCTTGTGCTAGTGGTATGAATTGTAAAAGCAGAGAGAGTTTGAAATAGTCAAAATCTTCATTCATATAACTGAAATGTAATAATATATCAATCACAGCTAGGATAATATATAATGCTTGAATTTGCACCAAACGATTGACGCACCTTTATTCCTTGGACACATCATCCACACGATGACAAGTTGAAGACATAATCATATGCTCCATTGAATTATATTAAAATAGCTTGAGCTCACAGTATAGTGTTGAAAAAGTACAAAATAATGGGAGGTGGCAAAAGTTGTGGGAAGGCATCCACCTTCTCTTGGTCTTGACAAGCAACAGAACGAGCACCGCTTTAATTTTTTCACTCCTACAAGAAAGGAATGACCATGTCAATTATAAGTTGTAGCCATATTGAAAAGCTCATAAAGGATGAATATAATGTTGGAATAGTATAAAATAACATGAAGTTTTGCAAAAGTTGCGGGAAGGGCATCTCTTGCCTTGATCTTGTCAAGCAACAGAAGGAACACCACTTTACTTTCATTCCTACAAGAAAGGAATAATCATGCTAACTACAAGGTGTAGTCATATTACATATGAATAATCATGTTAACTATAACATGTAGTCACATTACATGTGTAAAAAGTGCAGGATGTATCGTACAGTGCACAGATATAGTTGCATGTAGTATGTATCAGGTGAAATGGATCACAGATACAACCTGTTGGAAGACATGGGGAAAGTATCTCTTTCCTGCAAGAAACGTACAGGATAATGGTCTCACCATATGGAATATATCACATTCTTGTTCCACTCCTGTAGAAAAGGAGCCAAGAGATCAGGTTAGCACAATACCCTACAGTTGATGGTCTAGACATTCATAGTTTCCCTCCTGTAAGAGAAGAACCAAGATCAAGACTACCGACACTCTGTATTTGAAGCTCTAGGGACATCGTCAACCAAAGGTATGCCTCAATATTTCTTATTTCCTTCACTTATAGTTTCATTTTTTTCGCCGTGTTCAGTTTTCTTAAATAGTCCACACAATGAAGAATTCAGGAACTGTCTGAGAATTGCAAACACAAACTATGAAACCCGATAAGGTAGTAGGTTAATGAAGTATATTCGCCAATTTATTGTAGTTGCTTGCATCATAGGCAGCTTTGTTGCCTTGGTCACTTTCAGCAAATACTGATTTGTGATTTCCAGGTACAATTGTGTGATCTTGGTTATGCCTAATGAGCAAATATGGTGAGGCTGGTTCTATTGACAAGGTGGTTGTGACTTCAGAAATATAAAGGTAACATACTGTAACTCTGTACCCTCATCAGGCTGATTGAATATCAATTGAACAACCCTGTGCAGTCACTTTCAAATTTAGTTGAGACTTGTGAGTATTTCAGTAAATTAGTAAAGTTACCATGTTATGGTTAAGTCATATCTCTTGATTTCTTATCTGTCACTCCATAAACATTTTAGTATTAACAATAAAAAACTATCATGTAGTAATGAATATACTGTTACTAATGCATATACTTTCTTACAGCTATTAATAGAGGGTCAGATATACAAGAACCCAAGACCATGCACATTATGCAACATATAACAATAGCAAGTTTACTTGGACTCTGGAATGAATGGGAAATCCAATTTATGATACTCCTCAGCTTAATGCTACAATTCTTCCTTTTCTTTACTGGTAGCCTTCGGAGATACCAAACCAACATGTTGCTTAGATTTTCTATTTGGTTAGCTTATCTAGAAGCAGACATGGTTGCAGTTTATGCTCTCGGCTTGCTATCTCGATATCCTATTACATTTGAGGGTATCCACACCTTGGCATTCATTTGGGCACCATTCCTCCTTGTCCATCTTGGTGGACAGGACACCATAACTGCCTTTTCCATTGAGGACAATAATTTGTGGTTCACGACACTTGGTAATCTCGATCTTTGAAGTTAGCCTGGCCTCCTATGTCTTTTGGAAGTCAAGACGACAAGTTTATATGAGCCTTGTAGTCTCGGTCATGTTTATATTTGTGACCGGGGTCATCAAGTACGGGGAGAGGACATGGGCACTCAGGTGTGGAAAACAGAATAGCCTCCAGAATTCTAATACTGATGACAACCACAACATGGAAGGATTGCCTCTCGAGGAAGGCAGATATAACACTCATGATAGAGAAAACATGATAGAACTGCCCATCAAGGAAGATGGATACTGTGAACTTGTTTGCTATGCTCTCAGTACGGTTGTATTTGTTAGAGGAATATTTGCAGGACGCACCATTTTCCAGATGGGAAGCAAAGCTCATAACAAACTATATGATGATTTTGCAAAATATGAAGGAAAGGTAGAGTCAAAACTCAAGATACTAGAGATGGAGTTTGGCATGATGTATGATGTCCTCTACACCAAGGCCATGGTGACTCAAACATGGGCTGGTGCCATATTTCGTTGTGTTTCACGGGTCTCCCTAGTGTTTGCATTTCTGCTCTTCATTCCAGGCAATATGGATAGATATAGTAGAGTTGATGTTGCAATCACCTACCTGTTACTATCTGGAGGTCTTTTCATGGAAATTTGTTCATTCTTCATCATGTTGGTATCACTATGGACTTGGGCATCCCTAAAGGCAAGGAAATGTAGGCTGCTGGCTAATCTTTGCTGGTATTTTTTCCAAACTGTTAGACCAGAGGGGAAAAGATGGTGGTCAACTAGCATTGGACAATATAATTTTAGAAGGTCTCTTGTGCAGGACAGATCCTCATCAGTTTCAGCAATTAGTTCAAAGCTAGTGGACATGATTGGTTTAAAGGACATCTGGAAATTTCTTCGACACTGCAAGCATGTCAAAACCAAGATTGAGATCATAAAGTGTGTTATAGAATGGTCTGAGAAGACAACACTTCAAAAGGTGCCAAATCTTGGGGATGAATTGAAAAATATACTGCATGAACCTTTTGAGCATGTCATTCTCAAGCTGCATTTGTTTACAGATTTGCACATAAGGGCAAGAAATCGAAGAAGCACTTCTTCTGAAGATCAACCCATTACCGATAATGATGAGATATCAAATGTCATATGCATATGTGAGAAAATATCAAACTACATGCTATACATTCTTGTATTCTACCCGTCAATGTTGCCAGTCAGTGGTTCTGCACAAGATACACTAGAATCGTTCTCTAAAAAGATAACCAGCACTAATGAGGAAGATATTCTGTATGAACTACGGTATGGGGGCTTATATAAAAACATCATATTTTCAGGGTTAAATACTCTCTTAGATTATATAGAGACCAACCTTTCTTTCCATGATTCATTGGTAGAAATAAAAGAAATGTGGATAAGACTGCTTGTTTACGCAGCCTGCAAGTCCCCTGCAAAAATGCATGCACAGCAGCTTGGCAACGGAGGGGAGCTTCTCACCTTCATTTGGTTACTAATAGGTGCCCATCATGCCTTTGGGAACATTGCTCGCCAGTTTGACCTTGTTTCTCCATCGCCGGAAAATAAAGGAGCTGTCATCTTCATCGAAGATAGGTGGGCACCAGTTGGAGGGCGTTGCACTTACCTCTTCAACTATCAAACGCAAAGTGATGAATCTAAACCAAAGTAGAAATTACATTGCATTGTTCTTGTTATTGTTGATAAGAATTGCATTTTTCTGTTCTCGTTTTTTTTGTCAAGAAGAATTACTATGTATGTCAAACCAAGTTTGTGTACTGTGCAATGTGGAATCATGGCGCATTCATTGATTCATCAATCGAAACATCTTCAAATTATTTAGATTTTACAGACATTTGACACAACCCCTTTTAGTCCAGTATTTAACATGGTATGAATTATAGCCATCTTCCCGCTTGATCAAAAAAAAACCAGAAAACGACATCTTAGGCAAAATGGGCATGCACATCAATCCTACATCTTAAACTTTAAGCTAAAAAAAAGCACAGAAATTCAGAAATAATCCTAGTTCCCGGATTACCTAATCTGAACAAAATCGTCACCCACTGGTACTACGCCCAATCCCAACAAACTATACGGCACCAGCAAATTAATGCTCAAAATTAATGAAGTAGTATATATTTCCTTTACCGAGAGAGAGGGAGAGAGAGAGAGAGGAGCCGTGCACTTAGAACTAGTCTCGGACGCCAATAGCCGCGGCGTCGGACGAAGTCGGCGAGGTTGGCGGTGGCGGCGGCGGTTAGCCTCGGCAAGATATATAGGGACGACATTCCCTCAACCTCAAGGCATGCGAGCGAGGGGCAAGACGAGCCGAGGGCTGCGTGGCGGAGGCAGAGCACCAGCAGTGGAGGCGGAGGCTAGCAACGGGAGTGAGGCGCGTCGCCGGAGACGGTGGTGGCAGTGCGGCGAAGAGGAGAGGAGGGGATTGGTTCGGGGTGGTGGATCTGGGCCTACTCAGTTGGCCCAGGTACGTGACTTGGGAAGTTGTGCCTTTGTTTGGCCCGATCAAAAGATGTAGTAGGAAATAAGTCCACTTTGAGTTCCTCAGATGCAGATGCAATCTGATTCGTATCTCTCATCTACAATAACAGATATCTTGACCCTCAAACATTAAACCGGCGCAAAATGACTCCCTCGATAGTTGTCACTGACGTGGCTCATTGAACCGGTCTAACCAGCTAAGTCAGCATATGGACCCCACTTGTCAGCATCCCTATTTTTTTCCTTACTTTTTTCGCCCTTTCTTTCCTCTGCTTTCCAACACATTGGCGCACAGCAACGACACCAATGAGCTCCAAAAGGTTCAATTAGGCCTAGAGGGGGATGAATATGCTAATTAAAACAAAAAACGAAAGCTAAAACTAAAAACAGGTCAGATAGTCCGATGTAAATTAGATTGTCCGAAGTGGGATCAGACTGTCTGACAAGCAGAGAGGCGCAACAAGAAGCTATAGAGCCACCATACAGTCATGAGTAAAAGCACAACCAGCATAATAGGGCAATAAGTGGGGCAAGAGGAAGAATGAATATCACCGAGATTTCATGCTGAAGTATTTCCCAGAGTTCAAATCCTTAAGGGGATTCTACTCTCCGTTGAGGAGCTCACAAAGAGTCAAGTCTTTTCCAACCCTTTTCTCTTGAGGTTGCACAAATGCACTCCTTCTTCTACTAGTGGTATCTCTTTCCTTGCAAGGGCGAGATCCCACCTTTACAAACTTCCCTTGGCTCACCACAAGAAGTAGATCGGTGGCTCAAGAGCGACACCTAGCCGTCTAGGAGTCCTCCAAGAGTAACAAACACCACACAACCCTTGGACAAACCCTAGTGCTCAAGATCGAGCGAAAACACACTAGGCTCCTACACTCCAAATCCACAACCACCAAGATCCAACATACAAAGAGCAAGGAAGGATTTGAGAGAGGGAGAAAGAGCTGAAAGATCCAAAGTACCTTAGCACCAAGCTCAACCCAAAGTGAATTAAAGTTGAATGAGTTGGGTAACCCTAGAGAAGGGTTAGATGGGAGTATTTATAGATCCCCCAAAATGTGGCCGTTGGAGGGGAATCTTTTCATCCCACGTCGGACAATCCAAAGTGACATCGGATATTCCGATATTTTTAGTCCCCAAGTAAGTGAGAGACAGAGAACGAAGTTCTATAAAATTTTGGATACTCTGATCAATTGGATAGTCCGATAGTTTTAAGAGCAAGAACTTCATCCTCAAACAGAGACTTAAGTTCCATTTAATTTTGGATTCTTTAGATCATCGGACTATCTGATCAAAATTGGATACTTTGATTTTGACATAGAAAAAATTCACTCAAGAGAAATATTCAAAGTAAGATAGAGAGTGAGGTTCCAAGAAATTTTGGATAGTCCAATATATCAGACAATCTGAAGTGCAATTAGACAGTTCGATATTGTTTTTTTCTTAAGCCAACTCTTAGTCTAGAGGCAGAGAGTGACATTCCATGAAATTTTGGACTGTCTGGTACGTCGGATAGTCTCATGTAGGATTGGATAGTCTGACTGCAAAACAACAAGAACACTTAAACAAAATATTTTGAGCACTAGTGTTCAACCAATTATATGAATGTGGTGTCTCTCTTAATAGTACGGCATCCTAAACACAAGAACACAAGATTTACAAGGGATTACCATAGTCATAATGCCGCTAAGTTCTTATTCACACTTCAACTCCTTTTGATCCTTGCATCCATCTCAACAAACATCATTAGTATATCTCTATTTGTGTTGTCATTAACATCAAAACAAAATAGGGGTCCTAGATGCACTTTCAAGCTCGAGCGAGCCGACGACGGTCGACAACTTTAGTGGGCTAGGAGCTGGGCACCGATGTGGCCCAAGACGGAGCAACGGCGGCGCGGCATCAAGGCGGAGTAACCAAGGAGAAGGAGGAGAGCACGCCACGGCTAGATCCCCCTTCTCCGCCGTTGTACCCATTCTTCCCCAGCGACATCGTCGTCGCGCAGCAAAGCAACTTCAAGCAATAGAGTGGAGAGGGAGGCAACAGCTGGCGAATCCCATCGAGCTCTGGGTCGTCATCATCGTGGCATCTCCCGCGGCTTGCTCAACTGGTGAGGGCGACGGCTGCATAGAGTTGCAGGCAGTGGCCAAGGACCGTGAGCTCGACAAGGCGGACGAGGGTAGCTAGATATAGAGGTTGTCGCCTACTGCCGCCTAACTTCCTCACACTGCTGCTAGCTGCTACCCAACTCCCTCCCCTTGCCCTACTAGTTACGCTATCACACAACTTTCCCTCCTATTGTCGACCGGCCCTTCATGCAGCAGAGTGGAGGGGGATGGGAGTGATGGAGATGGCATCGCCGAGTGACCCTTCATGTGGCAAAGCGAAGGAGGATAGGAGCGAGGGAGATGGCGTTGACGCTGGCCGCGCTGAACATGTCTCTGTCGCTCACCAAGACCCTTGGAGAAGGAGGCAATAGGGCGGAGCGGCTCGGAGAAGAGGGGCAGAGCAGCGGGGAAGAGCAGCTCACTACTACAGATTCTATTTTTCCGTGCGGTCAAAACACATTTTTTCGTGCGGAGGTATTGGCCGTCTGCACCCAGGGGTCTGGGAAAATAAACATTTTCACGTGTGGGTGGCCCAACCGCATGGAAAAATACATCTTCCCGTGTGGTCCACTTAACTCGACCGCACGGGATAATCGTTTATCCCGTGCGGTCCAGTTAGACCGAGCACAGGAAGATGTATTATTGCAGACGCCCTAGCATATTCTAGCCGTTTGGATAGATCTCGTACGGACTTGTACTTTTTTTTTGTTGTGTTTATGAATGGTACACTTGTACTTTTTTTTTGTTGTGTTTATGAATGGTACACTACCAAATCTAGTCGCAGTTATTCACGATCAATTACAAACATGATTGAATTTTATAATGAAAATATCACAAGTTAAACCATATAAAACATCGATATATATAATTAAATAGCATATATACATGAAAATAGCTACATTGCTAGTGTAGCAAATATTACAAGTTCTGTCTTTCTCACAAATAAATCTTTTTATTATACTGCATGTTCTCTCTCCCACTCCCTTAGGCGTTTGAATTTGTCGTCGCAAGCAAGTTCGCTATCAGGGTCATAGAACTCCCCTAGATGGTTGCAGATGTCACGACGAAAAAAACCGGCACAAGTCCGCGCACAAGTTGAGAAGCGTTTTTTTGTCGAACCGGTTTGCGGTACATGGAATGCTCGGGAGCTATTGAAAATAGAAGAAAAATGATATGTGTTAAAATCAACTTAAACAAATTAGTTCATATATATAAGGAGCACGATGACTTACATCTGTAAACTCAGTTCTGTATCTCCCGCAGACTCTGAGCATCTCGCACATGTAATATCTGCATAGGCTAGTGCCGGGGGGTTGCTTGTAACACTGCATAAGAATAGTATACACGTTAGTATTAAAAACTAACAATCGCATCATTAAGTTAACGAATATATGATCACATAATGGCCAGCGTGCCTTTACGTGAAGCTTTGTTTTCTTTTGATTCTTTACGAACCCGCCATGTCTTTTGTAATAGTCGTGTCCTCTACAAAAATAAAATATTTGTTTGAGCTAACTTTAAAATTACATCTAAGCAGTATGGTATGCAGGAGGTTTGTTTCAAACTTACAAATTCAGCAAGACAAGGAACTCCATAAACTTCTGCTCTTCGTAGTGGGCTGGATCAAGAACTACGACCAAGTGGTCCCATGGATATACGAGGAATAGTATGTAGTGATCGCTGCAAACATGGTTTATGAATTACATAAGACATTTGGTAGATATTTTGATGTGCTATGATATTATATGAACGGAACAAAGAAAATGTTTCTTACGTTAGGTGGTATGGGACCATCAAGACTCTTTTGTCCGCTTGCGTGAGCATAGCTTGTCTCACGTAAGTTGCCACCTCGACCCTCTTATTCTTGTGCAACCTGTCGACATATGCTTGTCTTTCCTCCGGCGTCTTATCCTTTAGTTGCGGACCATCCAGATTTAGCCTCATAGTGTGGGTCGTCATGCAAACCCTCGTTGGGTTGGCGTAGCCTATTGAGGCCCCCGTTCTTTGGGCAGCTACCCATTGTGACCTAAGGAATTATGCAAGTTAAATGACTTATAATTTGTTGGCACACATTCGCTAACAACAAACAAGAGCAAAATCTTACAGGCACCACGCGCCGACGAGATTGATATCCATTTTTTCCATCTTAAAGAAGGCGTATAGGTCAATGAAAGTGATGATGAAGTTTTCGTTGGGACCCTTGACGAAAGCGTTATCTGGGACCTTAACACTAATTATCCCGAGACCCTTCTCAGTTGCTCTTAGATACCAGTCATACAGCAACCTCATTGGCCATGGGAGTTCAAGCATGACGTGGAACGACAAGAATGGTGTCCAAAGTTGGTTTCGGCAATAAGAAACTGGGGGTAGCAGTCAAGCGCCAAACACGATGGGTTAGTATGCAAAGGGATTTAGATAGGTTCAGGCCCTCTCAACGAGAGGTAATACCCTACTCCTATTTCGGGGATTCGATCCGCTGAGTGGTTTATTGATCTCGTGATCTCTTTCAATCTGTGGTCTCGTATGCTTTCGCTATAATCGCTATCTATCCCTCAAGGGACGCCCTACCCTCCTTATATAGTCTTGGAGGGTAGGTTTACAAGTCGGAGACCTAATCACACTCTATGTCGGACTCCTCAATCTTACCAACTTTGGACTATAAGCCGTTACCTTGTCGCAATGGTAACGTAATACCCAAGTCCTAAACCGGTTTACATAATCATGAGTCATAACCTATCCCCTATAGTAAGTCGGATAAGCTAGCCGTGAGGGTATCCGGTACCTATAATATTCATAGTAGCCCCTGAGACCATCACAGTCGACGAGATAACTTTGCCTCGAACCAGAATAACACAGAGCCGAATAATTCCCTAGCCGAGTGCTTCTATCACCGAGTGCTTCCATCATCTCTGCCTGAGTCTCCCGAGTGCTTTATCATCCAATAGAAAGGCTGTGAAGGGCTGAAAACATCTGAAAAAATTTGTTAAGAATAGATATTTAGGTGCATCCTCTGATGCACCTAATTAGGTGTAGCCCCCGACTATGTGTTTAGTTAAAACAAACTAAGCATATAGTCAAGAACCATAATAATCATACTCATCCGAATGAAATAAATAAATGCCTAGCCTAAGCCAAAAGCAATCATAAAAAATCATATAACACATAACCTTATAATCAAGGCATAGTGTATAATGAATCCGAGTACTGGCAAGCTCATGCTAATCCGAGTCATTATGCCCGAGTCCTCTCAGAACATACAATTCAGCCAACCTTAGGAATAGTATGTAGTGATCGTTGCAAACACGGTTTATGAATTACATAAGACATCTGGTAGATATTTTGATGTGCTATGATATTATATGAATGGAACAAAGGGAATGTTGCTTACGTTAGATGGTATGGGACCATCAAGACTCTTTTGTCCACGTGCGTGAGCATAGCTTGTCCCAAGTAAGCTGCCACCTCGACCCTCTTATTCTTGTGCAACCTGTTGACATATGCTTGTCTTTCCTCTGGCGTCTTATCCTTTAGTTGCGGACCATCCAGATTTAGCTTCACAGTGTGGGCCGTCATGCAAACCCTCGTCAGGTTGGTGTAGCCTATTGAGGCCCCCGTTCTTTGGGCATCTACCCGTTGTGACCTAAGGAATTATGCAAGTTAAATGACTTATAATTTGTTGGCACACATTCGCTAACAACAAACAAGAGCAAAAACTTACAGGCACCATGCGCCGACGAGATTGACATCCATTTTTTCCATCTTAAAGAAGGCGTGTAGGTCATTGAAAGTGATGATGAAGTTTTCGTTGGGTCCCTTCCCTTGACGAAAGCGTTATCCGGGACCTTGACACTAATCATCCCGAGACCCTTCTTAGTTGCTCTTAGATACCAGTCATGCAGCAACCTCATTGGCCATGGGAGTTCGAGCATGACGTGGTACGGCAAGAACGGCTTGCCATATTCGTACACCTTTGGCACTTCTGTAGAATCCCAAGATTGTATTTTGTCTACATGACCTAGTACGCTTTTCTATGCATCCCTTTACGATTCAGGTAGGCTTGGCTTTGGTGGACCCTGTCCCCTGAATGACTTGAAAACTATCCTCACCTCATACTCTGCCATTTCCTTCGGTTTGTACGTAGAAACCATTTGTGGTATGAGTTTGCGGGCTTGCGAAGTACTTGGCTTTTGGATAGATGCATCTTCCTGGGAAGGTGGCACAGGTTGCACGAGAGCAGATTGTGGAGTAGGAGGCGACTGATGAGCAGGAGACAGCTGCCGAGGTAGCGGAGTTGGGGATTTCGGTGCGGCAGGCTCTGCAGGTGGAGAAGGTACTCTTTTTGGGACGGAGATCTTGGAGGGATAGGAAATCTTGGTGGGATAGGAGATCCTGGTGGGGTTGGGGAATTTGGTGGGGATGGCAGTGCGGGAGGGGCAGCCGTCTATGGCACCGATGGAGCTGGGGTCATCAACGTTGCCTGTCCCGTGAGGATGATATCTCGACAATGCCAAAGGATGAACTGGTTCACCGCATCTCTAAGTAGTTCTATCCCCTCTGGTGTTGGAATGTCCAGCTCTAACGACATTTGATTGGCATTAACCCTTCCCGCTTGCACCCTTACGTAGTCTTCCGGAATTGGGATATTATGGAACTGTCTCCCTGGTATCGCTAGTCCGGACCCAACCTCCTTCGTTTTCCCGGCTCTGCCTATTGGAACGACAAGGCTGCACGGTGTCGGACCGGTAATAAGATCGACCGGGTAGGGTGTTGTTTCTACGGACCCGACTGTTAACGCCAGAATTTGGTAAGCCCCAAAGTTATCATTGGCCTAGTTTGTGTATCGGCTCAGAGTACATATCGGCCTCAAAGTCTGTATCGGCTTCGGAGGTCTACAAGCGGCCGATGGGAGTTACCCATATTTTCAGTAGTCGGATTCTTGTGAGATTCGGTTTGGGAGGATCTTATCCGGAAGAAATCGAGTCCAAGGAGGATGCGGCTTGTATCTATTAATTAGGAAGAGTTTGTTAGTTTCCTTTTTATCTTTAGGAAAGTGTGTTCAGTGTCCAATAAGGACTTTATCTATTTTCTTTTATCTTTAGGAAAGTTTGAGTCGTATTCTGTTAGGGTCTTTGTTAGCCTATGGGTATAAATATGTAAGCCCGAGGTTCATGTAATTTTTATTACACGATCAATACAACTTCGGCGCATCGCCACTTTTTTTACTTTCATCTTCTTCGGCGAGTTCATGCCCTTCCCGTGAGGGGTAAGTCTCGTTATGGCTGCCTGCGCTGTCGGGGCTAGGGCTTCTGCGTTCTGATCTCGTCAACATGAGCACATACTATTATATATCTTAGTCAATCTGGTTTGGCGTCTCGATTTAGTCGTATCGGTCGAGATTCGTTTTGGGGTTTACACCGGTATCGACTAAATCGCCTCGCTAGATTAGATTGGCTAAGGTATCCACCACCCCGAAAATCAGTCGAGGGCTTGATTGTCTAGATCTTGCGTTTCTTTTCATACTTAGTGCCGCTAAGTCGTGATTAGAACCGTAATCTCTAGCCTGCTTGTCGATTGCCAATAAGGGTTTCACCGGGGTTTCAGCCGGTGAGTTATCTGGACATTGCATCGGCTCAAGAGTTTTACATATAGATTGGATCTGGCCGATGACAACAGAGTATTTATTGTTTATCTGCTTATTGAGGGTTTATGCCATCGAACCTCCGGCCGATGTGTGCTTTAATCTTCATATCGATGTTTATTTTATATTTGGATTATGCTATATCATATTGCTATATCATCTTGTTATCGTCAGCAGATCGGCTGTTTTGGCTATCGGCCTATCGGCCGATATGTTTTTGCCCTATCGGCTTATCGGCCGATAGACTTTCTGTTCTGCTATTTTGCATATCTTGTCAGTGGTAGGATCAAACTGACTGGCACGTCCGCGCTTCATCAATTTTAGGACCTGCACTGGAGCTAAGCAGATCTCCAGGCCTTCGTGTGTCCGCACGTCGGATCCTCATCAGCGGTACGGATTCGGCGTCAACACCGACACTACTCGAGATCTGCACCGTCTGCTCGGCTTGAGGAACTAAGCTCGGGAAGGCTTGGGGATGTTGTGCGGCTAGCCTGTAGAACTGTTGGGTGACTTGTTGGGTTATTTGTTCGGTGACTTCTTCACGCAACTTTGCCTTGTAGGCGTCCCGCTTCTTGTAACTTTTGAATTCCGTTGGAAACCCTACCTTCCAACTCGTCCTTGAAGATTTTCCTCTTATCCTTCCGGAGTGTTCGGTAGTCCCCAAAGCAGTAGTGAGTTCGTCATGCTCCCTTCTAGCGACGAACTCCCTTGACTTCTCCTTCTCGACGATCTGTTGGAGAGACATGGTCACATGCTCGATGTTAGGAGACTCAAAAAGCATCTCACCCTCATTCGTCACTTGCCTCGTAGTTCGTGCCCATACCCAGTTTTGACTGCACGGACTTAGGGGCTGGACCAACGGCATTAACCCTTCCCACTTGCACCCTTGCGTAGTCTTCCGGAATTGGGATATTATGGAACTGTCTCCTTGGTATCGCTAGTCCGGACCCAACCTCCTTCGTTTTCCCGGCTCTGCCTATTGGAATGACAAGGCTGCACGGTGTCGGACCGGTAATAAGATCGACCGGGTAGGGTGTTGTTTCTACGGACCCGACACTACTCGGGATCTGCACCGTCTGCTCGGCTTAAGGAACTAAGCTCGGGAAGGCTTCGGGATGTTGTGGGGCTAGCCTGTAGAACTGTTGGGTGACTTGTTGGGTTACTTGTTCAGTGACTTCTTCATGCAACTTCGCCTTGTAGGCGTCCCGCTTCTTGTAACTTTTGAATTTCGTTGGAAACCCTACCTTCCAACTCGTCCTTGAAGATTTTCCTCTTATCCTCCCGGAGTGCTTGGCAGTCCCCAAAGCAGCGGTGAGTTCATCATTCTCCCTTCTGGCGACGAACTCCCCTGACTTCTCCTTCTCGGTGATCTGTTGGAGAGACGTGGTCACATGCTCGATGTCAGGAGACTCGAAAAGCATCTCACCCTCATTCGTCACTTGCCCCGTACTTCGTGCCCATACCCAGTTTCGACTGCATGGACTTAGGGGCTAGACCAACAACAGCTTCCGTTGAGCTGCAAACTTTTCCTCCGTAGCTCGCCATTGGTCCACGTGACTGTCGTATCCACTAGACCCCAATCGGTGTGGATATTTGTTTTTCTTCGCCAGGTTCGACATCTTCTTCCTCCTTGCCAAAGCTTTAGGTGTTGTCATCTTGGCCACAAACTTGTCCCATTCAACTGGCGGGATATTGCCGTATTTTTCAAATGGAGACTTGTCCTTCTGAACATAATAAGTGTTCATGTCAGACTTCCACTGGCGCCACCGATGGGCCATTGTACTCAACGCAAATCTGCTCCCAATGACCTCTGATCCAGGCGGATACATAAGGTATTTCTGCAGCTCTTCCCACATTAAATTCTTGATGTGTTGGTTAACGTCCTTCCACTCATCCACGTTCAGCGGCTCATGAAGTCTTGCCACTGTCCCGCATGTGCTGCTAAACTTGGCCATCACGTGTTTTGGCTCGACCAGCTTCCCATCTTCGTTCAGAGCAGCAATGTAGTAGGTCTCCTTCGACAGCTGGTTCCTGCTCCTCTCACCACATCGTTTCTTTGCACGTCCTCCTCCACTTTTTGACGTGTCCGTTGGATCTGGCCCTGATGTAGTTGTGTCGGCCTCTGCTTGAGCCCTGGCGGTAATCTGGTCGGCCTTTCATTTCGACCGACGCCGAGTAGCCATCTGCACGAGTAAGCCATTAGACGGCTATGATCGGGAACGTTAACAAATGTAGAACGGTTAGGATTGTGAACTTACTGCTTGCTCGATAGGAATATAATCAGGGTCATTCTCGGGTTGCTCGGTGGCCATTTGCGCTAGTTCTATTTCAAACAGGTCGCTCGGTGTGCGCCAAGATTCCTCGCTCGACGCCGCTTCATTTTTGACAGCTGCTTCATGTGTCTCTGAGCGCGGATTGTTCGTGGGCTCTGCACCCGATGCAGCTACGGGTGTCGGGGAGGGCTGATTGACCGTTGGTTCTGTGCCCGATGTTGGTACGGGTGTCTCGGAGGGAACTTTGTTGTTTGACATTTTCTTCTACGTTAGCTCATTCTAGACACACAAAGTCTACAAAATGCATATATATACATCCAAGTTAGTTGTCTTTGGATAGTACCTGAAGCGTGTATGATTAGACAATGTCGTGACAACTCTTTGTTCATTTGTCTAGGAAACAGTCTATATAGGAGAAAATTAGAGTACGTCACGTAATGCATGGACTCATATTAAGGATAAGCACGTGACTACTAATCAAGGGCAATTGAACCTCGCCTTATAATTCAGGCAAATTCAGAACTGAGATGATAATTAGCTTGTTAATCGAAAGACAACTAATTAATTTATAACATCCACAATGTCCACAACTAGGAAGAACTTCTAAAATTCACTTACTTATATATATCCACAGTGCTCACTAATTTTTTAATGCAACTTAAGAAATATGCAACATAAATGTATCACAAATATCATGAAATAAGAATTAACAAGTCAGATCTCATGTATCACATATCTTGCCTTAGCAGGTTGCTTGGTGACCTTCGAATCACGTAATTCAACTTCAGAGTCGCCCGCGTCCAAACCTGACAACAAAACAAACGTGTGGTCATTACAACAGTTGCGTTGGACAACTAAAATATAGCCCAAGTTGTAAATATATACATCGATCGCTCTATCATTTGGTCGTTCATGCAACTTCGCTCGTTTGGTCGGTCATTCGCTCTATACATTCCCTCACACGGTCGTTCTTTCGCTATGTCGTTCGGTCGTTCGGTCACTCGTTCACTAATACGTTCCCTCACACGTTCTTTCGCACGGTCGTTCGGTCGTTCGGTCATTCGGTCATTCGCTAATACGTTCTCTAATACGGTCGTTCGGTCGTTCTTTCACTCGGTCGTTCGGTCGTTCACTAATACGATCATTCGGTCGTTTGCTAATACGTTCGCTAATACATTCGTTCGGTCATTTGGTCGTTCGCTAATACGTTCGCTAATACGGTCGTTCGGTCGTTCTTTCGCTCGTTTGTTCGGTTGTTCGCTAATACATTCGCTAGTACGGTCGTTCGGTAATACGTTCGCTACGACCGGTAGTGTGCGGTGGTAGTGCGGCGAACGAACGCTCGGTCGGCCGCAGCGGTAGTGCGGCAAGGGCGGCGGCGGCAGTGACAGCGGCAGCAGCGGCAGTGACGGTGGCGGTGGCGGCGCCATCTGGAGGGAAAAGGGAGAGGTTTAGGGTTTAGGGTATAGTGGCGGCGAGGAGAGCCTCACCTTGAAGTGATGGCAGCGGCGGCAGCACTAGCGACGATGGCGGCGAGGAGGACAGCGACGATGACGATGACGGCACCTGAGAGGAGGAGAGGAGGAGGCGGCGGTCGGCGAGGCGGCAGCGCTCGGCGAGGAGGCGGCGACGGTCGGTGGCGAGAAGAGGAGGCGGCGGCGGAGGTCGACGAGGAGGCGCGGCGGTCGGCGAGTCAGCAACGACAGTCGACGGCGACGACGAGGCCGGCAGTGAGGGGATGCAGGCGGCGGCGTCGAGGAGAGCAGCGGCCGGCGGTGAGGGCGAGGAGATGAGGCGGCGACGGACGATTTTAGTAGCCTGGCGGCGAGGACAAAAATTTTCTCCAGACTTAGAAATTTTCGAAGCCCGCCTATACCTTATGTAGGCGGCAATCATCGCATGCGGGTGGATTAAGTCGACCGCACGCAAAAATATCTTTCCGTGCGAGCGACTTAAGACACCCGCACATAAAATTATTATCCCGTGCGGGTTACTGAAGGGCCCGCACGGGATAATAGTCATTCCGTGCGGGCGGCCAAGATGTCCGCACGCAATAACTATTATCCCGTGCGGTTCTTGTAAGTGGACCGCACGCAAAAATAATTTTTCAATAATATTTATAGTACGTAATTATTTCTTTATTACCTGATCTTTCTTTCTTTTAATGGTTCTTTCTTTCTTTTATCCATTAAAAAAGTACCACAATTTTAAAAAAAATACCACATAAATTGTGTTACAAAATTTTTTCACATAAATAAACCATATGACATAAGACACATGTAACATTTTTTCGCCAATAAATAAACCATTACAAAATATTTTCCTTTCCATATGACAACGACATCTCACATATTTTCACAGAGATAAACAATTGCAAAATAAACTATCGTTTTACACTTTTTACAAAACCGTCCGTCCGCTTCTTCCAAAAGTTGTCTTCATCAATCTTTCGCTCTATGTGTTTGATCCGGTTAGGAAGATCCGTGAATAACGGTACGTCGTCGTATTGGTTGTAATCTGACGCGTTTTCGATGTTATCAATGCCAACGATTTGTTGCTTGCCCGGTACAGTAACGTCCATCCGCTCGTCGGATAGGTCCTTCACATAGAAAACTTGTGCAACACGCTCAGCGAGAACCCACGGATCATCCTTGTGGCTTAGTTTACTGCATTCGACAACCGTAAGGCCGTAGTAATCGATGGATATGCCTGTTGTGTCTTTGACCCATTGGTATCGAAGCACTGGGATCTGGATGTTAAGACCGTAGTCAAGCTCTCAAATGTCTTGTATGATGTCGTAGTATGACTTCTTCTCGCCTGTTGTGTCCAATGCCTCCACACGAACTCCACTATTCTGAGCTACGCTTTTCTTGTCCTTCCCTATCGTGTAAAATGTATATCCGCCGATGTCGTACCCTTGCCATGAGGTCACGAGGCTACTTGGGCTAGTTGCCAGCCTCTACAATGTTTTTTCCTCGAGCGTTTCACCGAACTGCAGGTTTTGATCCTTCAACCATTCAGGAAATCTGCGCTTTTGTTCCTTTGAGATCCAAGGAGCCGGTCTTCTGGGGTTGGAGGCTCTTATCTCATTCATGTGTTTCTCAATGTATGGCTCGAGGATGGCGAGCTGTTGAGGCACGTTGCTATGTGCTTCCGCTACAGCAATGTAGTCGTTATCATAGAACCTTTTCTTGCCTACAGTCCCCTTCCCAGTTAACCAACCCTCATGTAGAGCGGGGGGTATCCCAATGGGTGTGGCATCCTTCATGTAATCTATACAGCAGTCGACCACCTCCTCAGTTGTGTACCCCTCTATCATTGATCCCTCGGGATGAGCTCAGTTACGGACATATCCTTTCAGAACTGACATGTACCTCTCATACGCCCACATCTGATGTAGGTATAGGGGACCAATTTTGATAACCTGAGGGACGATGTGGACAATCAGATGCTCCATCATATTAAAGTACGATGGAGGGAAAAACATCTCAAGCTGGCACGCTGTCTCGATTGCGAACGTTTAAAGGGGGCCTAACTCTTTAGGATCAAAAATCTTCTGTGATATTTGATTGAAAAAGTAGCACAACTTTGTTATCACTACCTTAGTGTGAACTTGCTTGACCGCTCTTATAGCAATAGGTAGGAAGACAGTTAACATCTTGTGACAGTCATGAGCATTGTACCCAGAGATGGTCAAATCCTTCATGGATACAAGTTTTCTGATGTTCGATGAGAAACCAGTCGGGACTTTCAAACTATGCAAACATCTACAGAAAGCCTTTTTCTCTTCTTGTGTCAGTGAGTAGCATGCCGGAGGAATATCGATCTTCCCATTTGCCAGCTCTTTTGAGCGAAGGTCATGCCTTATGTCCATATTTACCAGGTTGGTACGTGACTTTAGCTCATCTTTCGTCTTACTCGGGATGTCTAGTAAAGTGCCAATGGTGCTATCGAACACATTCTTCTCAAGATGCATTACATCAATGGCATGACGAATCTCCAGGTCTTTCCAGTATTCCAGATACCTGAAAAATATTGAGTGCTTCTTGAAAGGCAACGTACTTTCCTGATCCGTTGCATCTGTATTATCTTGATGAATTACTTTCTTCCTCTTGCCTGCCTTCTTCTTTCCCTTCCCGAACACGACTTTAATCTTCTTTGTCATGTTGAAGACTTGTGTACCAGTTCGTGTTTTAGGAGTAAGATCGTTCTCTACTGTATTGTCGAATAATCTGACCATCGCACGCCACTTGTGCCTCTGTGGTAAGAACCGACGATGACGCATGTACACTACCTTGCTTGAGGCGGTGAGGTACTTGTACGACATGTTGTTGATACATATAAGACATCCAAACTTCCCCTTAAGCTGACCTAAGAGCGAAAAGTTCACCGACAGGTCGTTGATGGTAACGAATATGATGGCATGCAGAGTAAAATATTCCCTGCAGTACTCATCCCACACTCGTAACCCTTCTTTCCACATTTCTTGCATGTCCTCCATCAATGGTTCAAGAAACACATCTATGTCAATCCCAGGCTGTTTTGGCCCTTGTGTAAGGATAGTCAACAAAATGTACTTTCGCTTTTGGCAAATCCATGTAGGCAAGTTATACATGGCGAGCAACACTGGCCAAGTGCTGTGTGAGCTGCTTAAGTCACCGAACAGGTTCATTCCGTTCGTGCTCAAGGCAAACCTTACATTTCTCGGGTCCTTTGCAAATTCCGGGTGTAGTGCATCAAAGTTTTTCCACTGTCGAGCATCGGGGGTGTCGAATCATACCATCTGTTTTCTGACCCTCTTGATGCCATCTCATCAACTCGGCACCGGTACGGTTTGAAAAGAGCCACTTTAGGCGATCTTTCACTGGCAGGTACCACATCACCATAGCCGGAATCTTTTTCTTTGCTGGCACCGATGAATCTTGGTCAACCACCTCTTTGTCTGAGGCTCCGTTGCCCATCGTGTACCAACTCGTCCCACATGTTGGGCAACAGTCTAAATCCGTGTATTCCTTGCGGTACAGTATACAATGATTTACACATGCATGAATCTTTTGAACACCTAGAGATAATGGACATCAATTTCTTGGCTTGATATGTGTTGGTCGGCAACAAGTTCGGCTTCGGAAGCATAACTCTTAACAGATCCAACAAATCGTTGAAGCTATTGTCCGACCATTCATGTCTGGCCTTCAATCTGAGTAGTTCAAGTACAGAGCGTAACACCATGTAGTCCCTGTCACATCCTTTCGATTCGTCGTAAAGAAGGTCCTTCGTTGCTTTTTCCAACGCTTTCCAATTGTCCAACCCTTGTTTTGTCGAAGTTAGGACCTCTGATTCAATGTGCCGCAACATATCCTCCAAATCAAAATCAATATCTCTATCATCTATACCAGAGCCACCAAATTCCGGGATCGTTCCCTGGGACATGTCTTTGATTATAAAATTTTCTCCCGCATCAAAGCAAAAAACATCAGCCTCTTCATTACGAACGGCGACTTCCCCATGACAAGTCCATATCTTGTAATCATCCTTAAATCCACGCTCTACAATGTGCCTCAAAATTATCTTTGGGTCTTGTAACATCTTTTCGTTCTTGCAATCAAAGCATGAACAAAAAATGTCCCTCATGTTCTCCCTCAAAGCATGTGCCTTTGCCTAATCAACAAATTTGGATGCTTCCTGCAAGAACGCCAGATAAGTTCTTCTTGTGTCGTACATCCATGTCCGATCCATCTCCTAAAAAACATCTCCGATGAGTTGAATTGAACTTTATTAAATCATATAAAAAACGATACGACTTAAACGGACATTATATTACTCTTCGTGCACTAGTGAGTCCAATAACATTAATTTAAAAATGAAAAATTAACTATAATTACTAGATTTGCAAAACTAGTATATTCGTCGTATTCCACCGAACAAATTTGAAATAAATGAAGGAAACTAAACAAAGAGTAAATTAAAGTACTATGCACTACTAAATACTATTCAAATTTATTCATGCAAACATCGATAAACAAATAGTCCATTTCCAAAAATGAAAAAATTCTTCGCTTTTAATCGATGAAAATTGAAATAAATGAAGGCAAACCTAGTTAGAATCCATTAAAAAGGTATGGACAACTACACACTTTTTAAGACATGCCATGCAAATAATATATGTTAGCTAAAAATAAAAAAGTGCCTACACTACTCCATTTAAAAAGGTGCAAATTTCATCGCATTGCACCAATAAAAATTGAAATAAATGGAAGCAAATGAAGGAGGACAACAAGCATGTCACCTTTTATATGGATCCCAAGCAAAGATTTGAGGTTGAAAACCTTCCCTCCTAATTTGTGTCAAGTTTAGGAAAGAGAAAACGTCGGGCTTGAATGGGGCAAGCTCGGGCTGGGCACAATATATGGCATGCATCATCGTGTGCGGTTGCATTTAGCGGCCCGCACGGGATAATCTATTATCCCGTGCGAGCATGACCGGCCCCCGGTGGACCAGTTTTTTCAGGCGGCGCCACTTACGGCCCACCTGGAATTTACCGGGGGCCTCATACAGAAAAAGTTTTTCTGTAGTAGTGGCTTGTGCAAAAGAAAGAAGAAAGTGGGAGAATAAGGGTGGGTTTTGATGTATGGGCCCGAGAAGAGGAAGTCACTAATATGTGGTCCCACATGCTGACTCGTCGGTTAGACCAAGTCAATGAGCCACGTCAGTGAAAACCACCTTTAAGACCATCAAGCGAATCATTTTGCACCATTTTTAATAGTTCAGGGGTCAGGATATCTGCTATTGCGGTTGAGGGAAACGACTTAGATTATACCTATATTGGAGGGAGTTGGAGTGGACTTATTCCAAAGATGTATAGCGATCGAAATCTTGATGGGCCTAGCTGGGCCACACTGTTCATCTGAGCATCCCACCAGAGGAATTTTTTTGCATTTTTAATTTTATTTATTTAAAAATTTGCAAAAATAATTTTCCGTTTCAAAATATTGCAGAAATAATCTCCTCTCGCCCTCCGGGAGGGCGAGTTCTAAAAATCACCCTCCCAGAGAGCGATTTTTCCGACGTGGCAGACGGCCGTTGGGCGCCGTTTGCCGCGTCGTTGCAATTTTGCAAAAAAGTCCCTTGCCGCCCTCGGCAAGGGCGTTTTTTCACTGTTCCGAAGGGGGCCGCCTGCAAAAGGGCGGTCGCCCTGGCAATTTTGCAGGCGGCCCCCTTGCCGCCCTTACAGAGGGCGATTTTTTGCCCTCCCCTATAAAACCCCCATTACCAACTCCGCTGCCGTCATTCGCAGCCGTCGAGACTCGAGAAAAATAGTAGAGCGAGGGGTGAGGAAGAAGAAGGAGAGCGGCGAAGCCCTGTCGGTGTGCACACTCGATCGCAGGTAAATACAATATCCCGCTATATGTTTGTGTTATTTATTTTGTGTAGAATATATAAGAAAAGAATTTTTTTTTGAATATTTGAATAGTTGTTTAGTAAGATATTGATTTATAAATTAGGGCACGATTTAATTTAAGGAGTTTGACCTAGGACGAACCGATTTAGATGAACCTACGTACAATACATTCTGATCTATGTCTATGTTATTTAAATAGTTGTGTAGCACTATAATATGGATTTAAAAATTAAGGCATGATTTATTTTAGTCAATTTGACCTAGGACAAACCGATTTAGATGAACATATGTAGGATATGTCCTTATGTATGTATACATTTCTTTGCGTAGAATTTTTTTAATATAGAATTTAACTTAGGCACAGATTGATCTAGGCAACATATTCGTAGTATGAAGTGAATTAAGTTTGAACCTGTTTATCAGGCACAATGGCAAGCAAGGTCATATTTCAGATAGTTCACGGTAAAGGCAATGTTAGATATGGTCGAGATGGTGTTGATCTGTCAGAATTTAGTATGAAATCAAAGGGCATCGATAGGCCAACCGATAAAACATTTGAGTCGGTCTATAGTTGGTTACTACGTGGATTTAAAGTGGATACAAGAGTGAACACAATGTCTCTATCCATTGTAGTCAGTCGTGCAACGGACGGATATTATTGGGAACTAATGCCTGTAGATAACACCGAGTCCTGGAGACGTTATGTAGAGATGGCATTTGAAAGGTCCTGGCCCCTTGTTATTTTTGTGGCATTGCATGAAATCGATAGCAGTGTTACAGTGCAAACAGAGGATGGTGAAGGTCCTAGCAATGCTGTGGAGAATGTTGGACCATCGATGCGAACTGGGGGTAACGAAGCAAGGTTGGAGGAGACAATAGGTGTGGCGGATGAGGGGGAGAGAATCGAAGCAATTGTTCAGGAAATGGAGAGGGAAGATTTTGAAAAAGAGCTGGCAGAGGGCGATGAATCATCGGACGAGGAGGAAGATGTACTGCCCGTTGATTGGACAAAAGCCGATTTCTCTCAACTTGTTATCTCACAGGGGCAGCAAGCACCCTTTGAATACAAGGATAACGAGGTAATCCAAGGTGCCAGGTATGCGCATAAGGAAGACATGAAAGAGGCGGTGAAGCATTGGGCGGTCTCCTTGCATAGAGAGTTTAGGGTGGTGAAGTCTACCAACTGTGTGTATGACGTGAAGTGCACGAAGGATGATTGTCCGTGGCGCGTTCATGCATATAAGGGAAAATGGAATGACTATTGGAAAGTGAGCATTGTTGGTGAGCACACATGTTGGTTGCCAGGGGTTGATAAGTATCACCGCAACATCACCTCAGCTTTTGTTGCCGGTGAGATGTACAGCGATGTGGTTTGTAACACGGACTTTGAACCGGGCTCCATTATTAGGCACATTGAAAACAAATTCAAGTATACTATAAGCTACTACAAGGCTTGGAGGGCGAAACGAAAGATTTTGGAGATGAGGTATGANAAGTAAATTAAGTTTGAACCTGTTTATCAGGCACAATGGCAAGCAAGGTCATATTTCAGATAGTTCACGGTAAAGGCAATGTTAGATATGGTCGAGATGGTGTTGATCTGTCAGAATTTAGTATGAAATCAAAGGGCATCGATAGGCCAACCGATAAAACATTTGAGTCGGTCTATAGTTGGTTACTACGTGGATTTAAAGTGGATACAAGAGTGAACACAATGTCTCTATCCGTTGTAGTCAGTCGTGCAACGAAAGGATATTATTGGGAACTAATGCCTGTAGATAACACCGAGTCCTGGAGACGTTATGTAGAGATGGCATTTGAAAGGTCCTGGCCCCTTGTTATTTTTGTGGCATTGCATGAAATCGATAGCAGTGTTACAGTGCAAACAGAGGATGGTGAAGGTGCTAGCAATGCTGTGGAGAATGTTGGACCATCGATGCGAACTGGGGGTAACGAAGCAAGGTTGGAGGAGGCAATAGGCGTGGCGGATGAGGGGGAGAGAATCGAAGCAATTGTTGAGGAAATGGAGAGGGAAGATTCCGAAAATGAGCTGGCGGAGGGCGATGAATCATTGGACGAGGAGGAAGATGTACTGTCCGTTGATTGGACCAAAGCCGATTTCTCTCAACTTGTTATCTCAGAGGGGCAGCAAGCACCCTTTGAATACAAGGATAACGAGGTAATCCAAGGTGCCAGGTATGCGCATAAGGAAGACATGAAAGAGGCGGTGAAGCATTGGGCGGTCTCCTTGCATAGAGAGTTTAGGGTGGTGAAGTCTACCAACTGTGTGTATGACGTGAAGTGCACGAAGGATGATTGTCCGTGGCGCGTTCATGCATATAAGGGAAAATGGAATGACTATTGGAAAGTGAGCATTGTTGGTGAGCACACATGTTGGTTGCCAGGGGTTGATAAGTATCACCGCAACATCACCTCAGCTTTTGTTGCCGGTGAGATGTACAGCGATGTGGTTTGTAACACGGACTTTGAACCGGGCTCCATTATTAGGCACATTGAAAACAAATTCAAGTATACTATAAGCTACTACAAGGCTTGGAGGGCGAAACAAAAGATTTTGGAGATGAGGTATGGCACATTTGAAGCATCCTATGATAACTTGCCTCGTCTGTTAGGCACCATTGCTCAGAGAAACCCCAATACCTATTAGACATTCAGACCTTTCCGTTGTCTAATGACCCGAGCAAGAGCGTGCTGCAAAGAGCCTTTTTCTCGCTGGGTGCTTGCATCAACGCATTTGTGCACTGTCGCCCTGTGTTGTGCATAGATGGAACCTTCTTGACAGGCAAATACAGAGGTCAGATACTGACGGCGATTGGAGCCGATGGGAACAACCAGGTGTTACCTATGGCGTTTGCATTTGTCGAGAGTGAGAACACCGAAAGCTGGTATTGGTTCTTGGAGAGAGTTCGCTGCCAAGTCGTGCGTATGAGGCCCAATGTTTGCCTCATTCATGATCGTCATGCGGGCATGTTGAAGGCAATTGACTACCTGCAGAATGGTTGGCCGGAGAGGGGACTTCCAGCTAGGTGGCATGATGTTCGGAGTAGGTGGTGCATGCGTCATATGGGAGCCAATTTCTACAAGCAATTCAAGAACAAGCACCTGATGGATCTATTTAAGAGGCTATGTGGTCAAAATCAGGAGAAAAAATTCAATGAGTTGTGGAGGAGGTTGGATGAGCTGACAACAAAGCAAACCGACGAGCAATCTCGTCGGCCACAGGATGACGATCCTCCAGTACCTCTTGGTCCACTACATGATGACCCGCCAACAATGAGAAGAAGGTCGGCATCATCAATACATAATTTCTCGCAGTGGGTGTACCTTTAGCATTACGAATTACCATTGTAATGAACAATTTGTGTAATGTTTTTTTCTTTATCAATTGCTTATTTGTAATCACTCTTATGTATGCAGGTATGGCGGACGAGACACCAACTCTCCTCAGTAGGGCAATGGACAGGAGCCACCGTTCGTACTTGTCGGCGGTGCAGGGTGCGTAGCTTACCACCTTTCGTCCACGCCCGTCGCGCGAGTTGTTGCGGGCCGATCCGCAACACGTTCCGTGGTATGATAGAGCTTAATTACTTGATGGCATTTTTTGACTATTTGGAAATATGTGGTACTAATGTTGAACTCCACGGTACACAGGTTGCGTGAGGCAGGCCTGATAGCGATATGCAGGCTTGTTGAGGCGCGGGCGGACGAGAATGACCCGGCCAAGCGCTGGGATGCGGACCGATCGCTGCTGGCTGCTTTGGTAGATCGGTGGCGGCCGGAGATGCACACGTTCCATCTTCCCTGTGGGGAGATGGCACCTACGCTGCAGGACGTCGCGTACCTGCTTGGGCTTCCACTGGCCGAGGAGGCTGTTGGCCCAGTGGACGGTGCTGGTGGCTGGAGGGAGGATATCATGGAGCGATTCACTCCCGTGATGAGGCTACCTAGGCTCCCTGGAGTTGCTCCCCCGAACATGTACACCACCGCCGGGCCTACGAAGGCTTGGCTGTTGCAGTTCACAGTAAGTTAACTTTTACACTTTTACACTTTTTAGCATTTTTAATTTTTATTTTTTAAAGATTTGCAAAAATAATTTTAAGTTTCAAAAATTTGCAAAACTAATAATGCTTATTCGACACTTTAAATGATCTTAAATAAAAAAGTTGTTAATAACAAAGTTGTAGATCTTCGTGAGATCTATAACTTTCATATAAAGTTTATCTCCATCTGATATCGTTTAAAATGTAGATCTGAGATTCTTTTAAATAGGTTTTAGATTTTGTTACGAATATTTGGATATCTAAACGATCTTAAATGAAAAAGTTGTTAACTATAAACTTGTAGATCTTTTAAAAAATAAAAATTAAAAATGCTAAAAATTACATTTTGTTACTTTCCTAGAAATCTTACGAGTTTTAATATTGTTTGCTTTTTGTTGTAGACCGACCAGCTCCACCCCGACGCCGACGAGTACTCGTTCAGACGGTCCTTAGAGGCGTACCTACTGTGGATGTTCGGCTGGGTGATGTTCACCAGCACCACCGGGCACGCAGTAGACAGGGGCCTGATCCACTACGCCCGGGCGATCGCGGATGCGGAGTTAGGGGCCGTGCCGCAGTGGAGCTGGGGTTCGGCAGTCCTCGCAGCCACGTACCGTGCGCTGTGCGAGACCTGCTGCAAGACGGATCCTGGAGCGATTTTCGCGGGCTGCCCTCTGCTTATTCAGCTCTGGGCAGCTGAGCAGTTCGCGATCGGCCGACCGATCGTCGACACCGCTGCGTACGCTTCAGGACCGACAGCCGACCACCCAGCCAACGGGCCGACGATGGGCACGTACTGGTGCCGCCGCAGCGTAAGTACAAATTGTTTTCATTTCAAATTTCAGATTATGTGTGACTGATGTTCTGACGAGTTGGTTCTCCTTGTGTCGCAGCGCCGTTACGCCCACGTCCAGGTCAGACGGAGCTACCCGGAGTTTGTCTTCGAGTTCGACCGTCTGCAGCCTTCGGACGTCGTCTGGGAGCCCTACACGCACCACGTGGTCGCAGAGAGAGCACCTCTAGGTCTGTCTGCCTTGTGCACGCGTGACGCGGCGTACTGGTTGATGGTGGTGTCGTTTGTTTTCGACATCTTCGTCGAGCCTCACTGCCCTTACCGTGTTATGAGGCAGTTCGGACTGAGGCAGGGCTTTCCAGAGAACGTACTGATACCCGTCGCGCCCCAGGACCACCAGTGAGTATTTCTCTTTCACCTTTACTATTGTTATGTCGACTACGCGCGGAACGTTCGATGACCATTATGTTCTTTGCAGGTTGACTTGACGGGGACAGCACGCAGGGACACCGTGGACACCTCGGATCTTGCCGTACGTCGAGGACTGGTTGGTAGCCACCGAGGAGGTGATTGCCGAGGTCCACCCACACTCGGAGGAGAACTACACTGCCTACCTTCGGTGGTACTTGTCGCGCACACGTGCCCGCGTCACCTTCATCGCGGCAGCTCCACAGCTACACCAGGCAGGCGTCAGGGACACCTACCCCGTGCACCGTGACCAGGAGTACTTCCTGGGGGTACGTCCATGTTTCTCGGACTTCTTGTTTTCGTACTACGCGGTTGGTACATATGAGACTGACAAACCTAATTAATAATGATTCCCGCAGGTCGACGCTGCACGCGCCATGAACGCCGACATCAACGCGGTGATGCTGAGGTTGGACGCTAGACTGCACCTGAACGACGTTGAGCAGAGGTTGACGTTCGAGCGGATGCAGACGAAGATGCGTTCGATCTTGCGCGTCCTCTCTTGTCGTTCAGCCGTGGACGCGGTACCTCCACCGGCAGCTGCTGTTCCACGTCCACGCGGCCCGACACCAGAATCGACATCGCACGGTGCTGATGCGTCCACAGGTTAGTTCCGTACCTTCTCACTATGCAAAACTTTCGCCATGTTATTACAAACTGAATGTCAACTAGGTCCGACGCTGCCGACAGGACACTCTGCTGGAGCGAGTGGATCGTCGATCCCTCGGCCGTTCGTGACTCCGCCCAGCACGTCGGCCTTTGTTCGAGCGAGCGGTTCGTCCGTCCTTCCTCCCTTCAGTCAGCCGCCAGGTGAGCAAGCGTCTTCCGATGAGTGCTACAAACGTACTATTCGGGCGGAATGTTGCTTAACTTTTGACATCTGCAGGAGGATACTACCCGGCGGGGATTTTCCATTCGGGCGAGTCTTCGTCGCAGGCGGGCAGGTCCGGTGCAGGCGGGTCCGGTGCGGGCGGGTCTGGTGAGGGCGACGACCTGGAGGACCCAGAGCAGGACGTTCTCGACGCCTCTCAGCTTGGTGGAGCACCACCACCACAGAGCCAGGAGCAGCCGCAGCACACGCCCGCACCAGATGTCCGCGCTAGTCGTGCCGTGCCCGCTGAGAGGCTGACGTACTCTTAGGGGCACATTAGGAGGGGTAGGGGTAAGAGGCCTCGCCAGTAGGCTACTAGTGCTATATGTTTGTAATATTTACAGTTAGTAACTTTGTGTTACCTCTTTGTATATAACTCTATTCGATCGCCGCACTCATATGTCACGAAAACATTTCATGTCATTCGCTACATCTACTCAACGAAATGACGAAAAACTTTCGGCGCGTAACAGAGGGCTACGATTGGTCGCTATCAAAGTAAGTGAATGCGAAACACAAACGGAGTACAATGGCGAGAAGGGAAGGGAAAATGGAAGACACGCGAAATAACATTTCAAGTTCGTTAGTTCGCTACACGTTGCGAGGTTGTAATGTACGCAACATTATTCATCGATACACCATACAACTACCAACTCGTGCATACTACTGAGTGCAACGAGGCCACTTTCCCTTCCTCTGCGCATCGGGATTCTCCTCCATTGCTGCCTTCGCTCGCCGCGCACGTTCAAGCTTCCGCTCCCGCTCCTTCCTGTACGCAGCAACACGCCTCCTTTCTGCCTCAGCCTTGTGCTCTTTTTCTGCGGCCTCCTCCTTGCGTCTCTGCTCTATCTTCTCCTTGTGCTCTGCATCCCATTGCCGCATGTACTCCAACCGCTCCTTGTTTTGCGGCTTGATCTCGGTGTCGATCCACTGCTCAAATTCACATAGCGGTAGAGGGGTCTACAACAAATGCAATGTTTACTAACCAAATAAGTTGTTCAAGACTACTTAATACACCAAATAATTATTAGAAAACATCAGTTCCTCACCATTAAGTTAATGCGGCGTATCTCAGGTGTTGGCTCAAACTCAAAATTGGCACACATCCAGTATCTCTGCATGTACGTCTCCTCTTCATCGGACTTGGCTACCTTGCAAGGATCACCGCACCAGCACATGGGCACTGGAACACCGCTAGGCAAAGGCAATGGGTTGAAGGCATTTCCAGTCTTCGGGCGATAACTACAAGTCAACAATAAATGAAACACCCTAACCTGTTAATCTAGGATTCCTCATTTCATGCACAACGAATAACACAAAATATCACAGAAACGATTTACGTTACCTTGAGTTGGTAGCTTTTCCACGTCTTGGCATCCTACAGTTTAAAAAACAACTATCAAATATTGTAAACACCCTTAATACGGTCAAATATAGTACTACTACAAACCAAACGTGTGCACAACAAATCTAGCCTAAAATTATTCACACTTCTAAGTGCTACAGATCTACTCACAAATTTCAACAGATCTACTCACAGTGCTACAGATCTACTCGCAAAAAATCTAGGGTCCACATCTAAGTGCTACAGATCTACTCACAAATTTCAAATACATGGTAATTACACTAGTATGCGACACAAAATATAACCATACGTCGGGATATTGTACTAACCTGCGATCGAATAAGCACAGCAATAACGCTTCGCGGCTCTTCTCCTTCTTCCTCACCCCTCTCTTTTTTTTTCTTCAATTGTGACCGGTTGAAATGAGCACTTCCTCGGGCCATTGGGGCTTTATGGGATGCCGACCAAAAATTGCCCTTGCAGAGGGCGAGATTACGCCAAAAATCACCCTCTGCAAGGGCGGCGAGGGGGCTGCCTGCAAATTTGCCGCACCCCTCTATAGTTGTAGTTGCACTTTCTTCATATTCTCATCGAGAACACACAACTGATCAGCTTTGATGTGTTTCAGTAGCAAATTACAAGGACATTTGTTTTCTTACAAAAAATACTACAATTTATCTGTTGCATGTTTCATATTACAAGTCGTTTCGATTTTTTTTCAATCAATCTTTTTAAAAGTTTAATCAAGTTTATAAAACAAATTGCAACATTTATATTATCAACTTAGTTTTATTATATTTAACGTTACATATATTTTGATAGTTTTTTATGTTACAAATATTGTTATATTTGTATAACCTTACTTACATAAAGTAAAAATAGTTTAACTTTATAAAAATTCAAAAATTATCCTTTTTACAGGTGGCCCCCTGCCACATACGCAAAAATCGCACTCTGTAAGCGCGGCAAGGGGGCCGCCTGCAAAATTGCCAGGGCGACTGCCCTTTTGCAGGCGGCCCCCTTCGGAACAGTGAAAAAACGCCCTTGTCGAGGGCGGCAAGAGACTTTTTTGCAAAATTGCAACGACCGTCTGCCGCGTCGGAAAAATCGCCCTCTGGGGGGGCGATTTTTAGAACTCGCCCTCCCGGAGGGCGAGAGGAGATTATTTCTGTAATATTTTGAAATGGAAAATTATTTTTGCAAATTTTTAAATAAATAAAATTAAAAATGCAAAAAATTCCCCACCAGAGCGGGGCTGGAAATGGGCCACGTCGAGAGATGGGGCGTAGCCTGTTGGAACATGATGACACCACTCGGGGGAGACAGTGTCTTCATCTGTCAGTGATATAGGTCCTTTACAATGACCGTGTGAGGTTTTTTGTTTAATTGTGTCCTTTTGTAAGGTTTTTTATCTTTTTTTTTATGAACTGAACCAATTCTATTCTTCTGTGATGAATTGTATAAACTCCATGTCTCTTTGCGAAGATTCTTCGAAAACAAATTTTTGTTGATCTGCAATATAAGAATCTAGAAGCTTTTCGAGAGCCTCTGCCCTTTTTTCGACAAAATTAAAAATCTGCACTTTGCTTCCGTTCAAACAGTCATGCCCTGGTCCTGTTCATTTCTTATGCTATCTCACTTTACGATATACTAGCCAAGATACCCGTGCGTTGTTGTCCTTTATATATTTTGATTGTCATTTTCTCTCCATCGGACTGAATTACTGAACCTATTGAGAAATTGGAGAACCAACAAATATTAATGCATGGCTTATTTTTCTTATCTATATAAGGCTTAGTCGTTTGGATCAAGTTCGGTCAATACAATATGAAGAACAAGGGCATTTTTTTTCTACAAAGATAAGCACCAAATAATTCTGAATATATATATATATATATATATATATATAAAACTAAAGAGCTGCCATTTATAAATTTCATTTGATAATTGCATTACTCTATTTGACTATTTTATGTTACGTAAGGCAAGCTACTTGTATTTGTACATTAATTTGATGTGCTTAGAGTTCGCCGACATTCGTATATATGTAATCTTTTAGGCTCATCTTGACACTTATGCATACATCACCGTATTTTGGTACGGCACAGATTATTAATTATTTCCTCTGGTGTCTACCTGAGCAAAAGTAACTAATGAGATTAAATCTACTGATAGCAACCTGGTAATTAACCTTAATCACTGAAAGTTTATGTGTAAAAGTAGACATCTGCTGTACGTCGTTTGCGAGAAGATGGTGTTGGCGGGCATGATGCATGTGGTTGGATGAAGTATCTAGTATGCAACCCATCGCTGGAGCTGGACTGGGTGTCGTGCTGGGCTGTTGGGCCCACCTGTCATGCAGGGAATTCAGTAGCCAGCGGCCACGGCGTCAACCCAGGAGCCTGGGCCCATCGCACAGCCAAACACAGCACTATTGAGGTGGCTGGTGCAAGCAGGTCGGATTCAACCAGATGGGAATTGTGCACCAGCACTGTTCTTCTTCCTCTTTTAGCCTGAACCCAAGCGGAGTCAGAGATCGGTGCTCGGACGCATGGCCCATGGTGACGGGACGGCAACGACAACCTCGATGGAGTGTGCTCAACGGCACGACTCTACCATTGGTTGTGCCATCCGGCGTGGGAGAGAATGGAGTCGCATAGAATAGAAACGACACGGCACTAGTCCTGACGAAGAGAGAGAGACAACAACGACGGTCTCCGGTGACCTTTCTGGCCATATATTGGCGTCACAACGCATTTCCAAATGTGGCTAAGTCGTTTTACTCATTGGAGGTGGAGAAAGAATGTGGGAGGACGATGACGACGAGATGCAGTAGTGAGGACAAGAGCTCTCTGCTCTCATGGAGGCCTTCATGAGAGGCACGGCGGGGAGGCATAAGACAACATGTAGTGACGGTTTGATCGGGTAGGTGTGGCGGTGATGCAAGATTCGAGACACGATGATCTGGATGGAGTATAATGAAGCTCGCAGACAGAAGTCGGGAGCATGAGGCGCCGAGGCATACCAATTGCTGAGGCGAGGCACGCAAAATCGGTAATTGAACACGACACAGGTTGGCAAGCGGGCGGACACAAACGGATGTGCGGGAATCAGAATCGGATGAGGCGACGTACCAAACGACACAACAAAAATATCTTCAATTTTTATAATAGTAGAGATTTCAAGCGCAAATATGCATGTTTGGAGAAGCATTCAATACTCTGGATTCACCGGTGCTACAAACCGAACAATAACATTTCTCGGACATATCTATGTTTTACATAAATTAAACAACATTAAATATCTATTCCACGTTGAGAAACACACATCTTTTATTTCACAGAAATTAAACAACATTCACTCCTCTCTTTGTTTCCATAATAAGCACGCTCATCTTTATTTCGCAAAAACCAAGCAATATCCATTTATTTAAAGCGACAATATTAGTATAGTACCAACATACAGAATATTGCACCAAAAGAATGCTAGTCTGATACTCTATTTGTCTCAAAAAAATATATATAAGAATCTAGTATTAATTGGATAGGACATATCCTATACTATAAATATAAATAACCTATTCAATACTAGATTTTTATATTTTGAGACGGAGAAAGTATTTTTTTCTTTTTTTTGCAATGACCTTGTCTAAACCCTAATCAACATGCACGTGAGAATTGGATGGACGCTGGAATGCCTGACGAACACCTTGTGTGCACTGACAAAAACTTTACGATGAATAGTCAGATAGAACGATAGAACGCGAGATTTGGTGCCCCGTAACTTGCTAGCTTTTTTGGTTTTCTCATCTCTTATTTATACTCCGAATCAACAAAGAAGAAACGGCCCTAGTGGCCTGCAGCATGCGAGAAGACTAATTAGCACATACGCGCGAGATAAGTTATAGGCGCACACAGACATGTGTTGTTAACGTAGCACATGAGCGGTTTTATGGAAAAAAATCAAAAACCAAAAAAGAAATATGATTAGCGTGCGAACTAGCTTGATTAGTTCCGGATTTTTTTTCTTCTTCTCGATAATTAGGCATAACTAGCGTTTGTTTTTTTAACTTTTTAAATATAATTTAAGTCTTTCAATTACCAAAGTTTTAGACTTCATATCCCAAATTTAAAACTTTCAACATTAATTTGAAACTTTCAACTCAGATTTGAAAACTTTTAAGTCAAGGTTTTAAAATTTTTAACTAAAAATTGAAAACTTTCAACTAAAATTTCAATTCTTTCAAAAAACTAACTCAAAATTTAAAACTTTCAACCCAAAATTTGAAACTTTCAAGTCAAAATTTAAAAATTTTCAACTCAAATTTAAAACTTTTAACGTAAGCCATGAATACTTTTAACTCATATTTAAAATTTTGAATTCCTAAGTTTCAGCTTTCAACTGGTAAGTTAAAATTTTCAACTCGATTTAGTTATTAATTATTTTATTTAAAAAATTACTTTAAAAACCACAATTAACGCTAAGTGCCATTAGTGCTAAACTATTAGAGTCGCATCGGCGCGGAAAGTGCGCGTCGGCACCGCTCCCAACGCAGATGCGCCAACTAGGAGTCGCCCTGCAGCATGCGCACCACGAACAGATCTCCATGAGCGCCATCCCACTCGTTCCGCACGCGGCGCGCAACTCGGACGCGCTGGCGCTACACAGGGTGCTGGGGTAGCTCCACTCAACAGAAAAAGAAGGAAGCAAACTATCAGGGAATCTAAAGGGAATACTAGGAAATAGATAAAAACGCGTAGGACTACGGATTATAAGCAACAGAACAACACCTAATCCTACCGCTCCACGAACCTGACGCACCCGATGTGACATCTTTGTCCAATTAAGATTTAGCCTGGCTAGCCCATAAAAACTGTGTGCGCCTATTTAGTACCACCTTACTAATTTATCAAGGGTGAAATTGATTTAAGGCTTGTTTCTTTTACAAATATCACTTTCGGGTTAACCCTTTTACATGAAACGAGAACAAAAGTGTAAATAAAGTGATATGTTTAAGTGGATCCTCCGTTGGATGAGCTGGGCTCTGTGGTTCTAAGGACGGGTTACTGCTCGACTAAAGTCACGAGCTCAATGGCGACTGTCCATCTCAATGGCAACCGATCCATCTTCAACGTGCTCCCAAATATAGTGACAGAGAGTGTTTATATGTTTGCTCCGATCATGATACATAGGATTCTTGCATAGAGAGATGGCGGATTTATCAACTTTCAATTCCACTTACTCGAGCCAAACGATGTGGGACATTGAGTGAGTGTACGTGTGTATCTTGTTAGTATCGACTTCTTGTAGGATGTGGTCAAGAACTGCGTCGGTGGCACCGAAGTTGTCAACGAGCGCATCAAACAAACATGTCGGCCAGCTCGAGGCGCTCAATGTAGCTGTTGTTGTCCTTGCCGATAAAGAGGAAGATTGTATGGAGGTGGTGGTTGTTGAAGAGGCTAGACGAAGCTTATAGCCATGGGCAGCTCCATCTCGGGCTCGGCCAAGCTCTCTCCAGTCTCTGTTGCTGGAAGAGAGGAGAGAGTTGAGGAAGAAGATGAGATGTGACCTATATATAGGTTTCATAGTTTTTTTTTTTTGGATATAATGCCATGTAAACGTCACGTAGGATAACTACTAGGTTAACGTGCGTCATGTAGAACAAAACCACTGTCAAAATTATCTTGGGAGGCAAATTGAACGGTACTAATAGTTGAGGAAGTCATTATATCTAGTTTTGCGGTGGAGAGATACGAATCATGTCTGCCATATATTTTTAGGGTGTCATATGAACTTTATCCTTAGGATAGCGGAGCACATGAGGCCCATTTAAATTTGGGCCATCATTGATCTTGGTTGCGGATCGCACGGGCTGAATTTCGTGGTGCGACAGCCACGACTGAACGGATGTCAGGGAGAGGAGCTGCGCTAGCGCAGCTGGCTGGCTGGTTCGACGTGGTCTGAACCTGCCGGCGCGAGTTCGACTCCCACGGGAGCAGATTTTCGCGTTGCCTCACTGGGGTTTTTCCCCATCTCCCATTAGGGAATAGGATACACATGCACGTTTGTATTTAGTGGAACTACGTTTCTCGTGGACTGAGGCCTAGTGCCCAATCTCATTCCTAGCGTGTGCGTGTGGAGTGCGTCCGAGTGCGTGTGTCTAGTGGTTTGAGTGTGATGTGCGTCCGTATGTGTATTTGTTGTATCCTCTTAAAAAAAGAACGAATGTTAGGGTGAGAGGAAGAGAGAGAGAGCGTAATTATTCAGCGACATGAACATTGTCAAAGTTGGGCTCTATGTGACGCTGACGACATCGACATGTTCAGTGATGTCACATGCACCGAGTGGTACGTCGTCGCCTGAAACGATCTGCTAGCTACTGGCTAGTCACGGATGGCCCACTACTACACTTGGTTTTTCCTTCATACATGCCGATGAATGGCCTCCTCTCCATGTGCCATGTTCAGACTCAAGACTTGGAGAGATTTTCATGCATTGGAGGTGGCAGTGACATTGAGAGTGAATCTTTTGTAAATTAGAACCACCTAAGGACCCCTTTAATTCATAGAATTGACAAAAAAAAATTTCATAGGATTTAAATTCCTATGAATTTTTTTTCTACATGACCCTTTGATTCATAGGAAAAAAAGAAAACTTTTTATAGGATTGTATTATATGTTTCACATTTTATATGAAAAATAACAAGACGTGTGGCCTTTTTGTAAACTTTTCTTTGTTTTTTCAATGACACTATCAAATGATTTCTATTGTCTTTCTTATGGTTTTTGATTCTTGCGAGATTTGAGAAACATAATATATCAATTCTTACGTCTTTTCTATCCCTCCATTTTTCCTTACCCTGCGAATCACAGGGCCATCAGACTTACAATTTTTTCCATGCATTAAGTTGACACTGACAGTGAAACCTCCTGTCAATTCTGTCGATCGTCAGTGTTACTAGCTGCTCTGCTCACTAGAGATGCTACTAATCCTTATGTTTTTTTCTTAGGACCCGTTTGAATCGTAGGAATGAAAAAAATAGAGAAATAGAAAAAACACAAAAATCTAACAGGAATGTAAGTGTAAAAAAAATTACAAAACACAGTAATGATCGTTTGATTGGACTACAGAAAAAATGTAAGAATCAGATGAGAGAGACAGATTCAAAGAAATTTTTTCAAGATGTTAGACCTTTTGCTAAATTTTCTTCAAAACCTATATGCAATAAGCCATTACATAGGAATTTTATAGGATTTGAAAAACTCCAATCCTTTAAATCAAAGGACCAAATAGAAAATTTTTCTATAAGATTTCAATCCTATGAAATTTTCTTTGATTCAAAGAGGCCCTTAAAAACGAACCTAGATTCGTGTTGGATCTAGCAATATAGTTGTTTTGTCACCGTGTCCTTCTTGAAGACATCATCTTACTTTAGAAGTTTACTCTATATGAGGATGATGAACCAAGTTCCTAGATGATACAACAACTGTTCCTCAGCAATGGCGCCAGAAATGCTTGTTGGTATTTGCTAAGCACACAGATAAATCCGCAAGCACACGGATACCGTTGTACCACTTCCCCTTAGAGTATTCCATAGTATCAAACACAAAAAAGTGTGTACCATCTACGAACGGGATTCTATCCAAGGATAATAACTGATGATAGGTTTGGCTAAAGATGACTCCTATAGATTTAACTAGCAAACTTAAGTTAATGGTAAAACTCTCTCGAATGCTTCGGGCACCAGCCCTCCCCTAGTCTACCAGGCTGAGTCCGGCCTTGAGCTCTAGATGTACTCGAATGAGAAGGGATGTAAAGGATGGACAGGGCTGTCATCACCTGCTGCCTACCTCACTTTCCGTGAAGCACTGTAACATCCTAGCCCAATTAGGATTTGGCATGTGTGGCACATGAGAGCTGTGTGTACATGTTTAGTATCACATTTCTAGTTTAGCAAGGGTGAAACCAACTTATAAAAGCTTGTCCCTCCAACCATATCACTCATAGGTTAACCTTTTACACGAAGAGAGAACGAAAGTATAAGTGGGATGGTGTGTGTAAGTGGGCCCGCTCGTCGGTTGTGCTGGGCTACGTGGTTCTAGAGGACAGGCTATGACAAGCACACAACAAATGAAAGTAACCGCTAACCTAGATACCACGTCTAAGCTATTGATCACTACTCCAGCCTTATGCAGTAACTTTCTTCTTTATCCAGAGTCCTAATACTAGAGCACTTAACTAAGTGACAAACCCGCACCGATAAGAATATATCTCACTAAAGTAAAATTAATTAAATAACATAAAAGAATATTGAATACTTACTTTATAAAGAAGCATCCATCGAGGTACAAGCGAGAAGAAGGCCGACAATCCCGACGCATCTCTGAAACTCCGTTGGAAGAATGCCAACAAGCCCGGTACTCCTCTGCAAAATTCTCAGAGAAAACTACAATATTTGGGACACTCCTTCCGGAGCTTCCCCTCACTTTCTTCCTAATCCCACATATTAAAGTAAAGTCTAAATCCTAAAAGTGAGTTGTACTCTACTTTGTTGTGTGTTTTTCAAGTGTGAAGGCCTCCTCCTTTTATAGCTTGTAATGACGGTTGTATGGCGGTTGTGGAGATCGGTACTCCCACAATCGTCATTGAGGAGCAACCAGGAGTTGCCACGTGTAGGGTGAAGATGAGTGGCGACCATGGTGGTTCGACCGACCCCTGGCTCTCACCTTTCTCCACCGACTTTCACTAGAAGCTGACTAGTGGGCCCCTATGACGATTGAGGATGTTTTGGCCCCACTTTAAGTCGGTTTTGACTGTCATGTGGGTCATCCAATCCTTGTACTGGTGTCTGATTGGTTGAAGGTTCATTTTGTCGCATGACAGCTGTATTTTCTCCTTAAAGTACTTGCATACATATATTTACCAAAGCCAGTGAAAATGGTAAGTATTATACCCCTACAACTAAGTTTTGATATTATATTTTATATCTTTTGTGTAGGAGTTGACTGTTAAAGTTTGCATTTAATGACCATCAACACCATGGCGAGATCCGGTCTCCCCCATCCCCTCTTAGGGCGAATCGCTCGTCCGCGGCGCTGGAAGGCCGGCGGATGTGGCGGTAGCGACTGGGAGGCTTGTGGGAGTGGCTGGTGTGACAGCCTACCTTCGACAGGAGCCGACGGCTATGATGACGCTGGTAGTGGCTCCTTGTGCCGACGAGGGTCCTTGCTGCAACAGGCGCAGGTGTGGACATCCCTAGCATTGAGGGGCGCTGGCACTTTGAGGCTTGAGTGTTAGCTAGCGGCGACGACCTCGACATGGAGGTCTGCTAGGAGGCTTGGGGTGTTGGCAAGCGGCCATGACCTCGACGCGGAGGTCTATGATGGCGACGGTGGGGTATAGATGCAACGCTGGCATGTGGAGGTAGGTGAAGGTTGGCCGACGGAGGGGCATCGACGTAGGAGTGTCTACGCATCGACGACGGTTGGATGGTGGTAAGGCGATGGTGTGGCAGTTGCAGGTGGACAGGTAGAGCGGCAGACAAAAGTCTTGCCCGGGGCTTGTCAGACCGACAACGATGACGCTTCTGGCACCGTATTCCCTCTAGGGACGTTGTCGAGGCGCTTCTCTCTACCCCCAACAGGACCCTCTAGGCGAAAAGCTTGTCCAGGTTCCTCTGGACGGGCGGCGACGACGACGTTTCTGTGTCGCGTCCTCGCTGTAAGCCTAGGCGACCGCGTTATCCGCTTATCTGTCTTCAGACTGTTTGCGACACTCTTGAACGGCAGGTGTTCTTTGAGGGACGAGGGATCTTTCTTCTCTCTCGTCCTTTTCCTCTACAACCCTATGCCTTTCTAGAAGGCCGCAGGTTTGTCTGGAGACAATGTTGGGCGGTCCGGGTTTATTTGTGAGGGTTCATGCACAAATATCCGACGAGATTCAGCAATTAGATTATCAGAAATAAGAGATTGACTGCAAATTTAGAACTGAGCCTATCCAATTCAACATATACTCTGATGCTTCCTGTCATTGCTGAATCACAAACAAGGCATCAAATTACCAAATCACAGAATGAACCAACTCTGAATTATATGTGAAGATTCGTGTGCAAATATCTGACGAGATTAACAAGCAAGGAATTAGGGGCTCACCTCCATCGCTTGAGACGCGTGAACATGGAGGCGCTGTGGCCTGGCCGGCCCCTGTGGCTGCTTCTGAGAGAGGTAGCCCGACAAACGAATGGAGATGATTAATTAAATATTAGCTATAAAAAATTTAAAAAATAGATTAATATAATTTTTTAAAATAACTTTTCTATAAAATATTTTTGAAAACACACACCATTTTACAGTTTGGGAAACGTACGCGTGAAAAATGAGAAAAGTGAGTTGAAAACTTAGAGTAAAAAACATAACCAAACACATAGCCGATTCTGGAGGCCACGAATCATATGAGAATGTCAAAGTATACTTTTTCCTGGTAAACAATCTATCCGATTTCGTTGAGCCGGATGAGGATAGCCGAGCATGTGAGGCTCATGTAGATTTGGGCCGATACTGATTTTGATTGCGGAGAGTACACAGGCTGACGTTCGTGGTGGGCTGCGGCAGCCAGGAATGAACGGATATTGCCAACGTCGAGCTCTGGGGTGACGCCGAAGACTGAAGACTTGCACCGAGCGGTACGTCGCCGGCAACTCTGCTAGCTACTGGTTGATCACGGATGGCCACTACTTCTTCAGTTGGTTTCTCCATTATACACGCCTGCCTTCCTCTAGCTCCACGTTCAGACTTCATGACTCGAGACTTGGGAGAGAGATCATTTCCATGCATTGGAGGTGGCAGTGACACAGAATGAATCCTTTGTAAATTGGACCTCTCATTAGTTGTCCTTATCGTCAGTGCTACCTGTTCAGACTTGCAAATATTTCCACGCAATGCGGTGACACTGAGAGTGAAACCTTTGGAAATTGTAACCTCTTTATCAATTCTACTGATCGTCAGCGCTACTAGCTTCGTGTTGAATCCAGCAATGCCCTTTATCGAAGGTGTCCTCTTAGGGGTTCTTCACTTACTAGCTACTCCTCTGTTCCAAATTACAACTTCTAAAATTTAAATTTTATCCTAAGTATAACAACTTATAACTTGTAAAAATATTACTTTAACACTAAATTACTCATACTACCCCTTTCTTTATTACAGAGCCTACATCTGACCCCCTCCCCCCGGCAAGAAGGCAACTAAATCTTTCTATTCCTGGAATTGTTTGTCTTATAAATTGAACCAATTCTATTATTCTATGATGAATGGCATGAACTCCATGTCCTTTGCGAAGGTTCTTCGAAAACAAAATTATCTTGATCAGCAATATCAGAATTTACAAGCTTTTCAAGAACCTGTCCTGTTATTCGACAAAATTAAAAGTCTGCCCGTTGCTTCCATTCAAACTGTCATGCATTGGTCCTGTTCATATCTTATACTATCTCACTTTACATCATATTTCAAGCGCAAATATGCATGTTTGGAGAAGCATTCAATACTCTGGATTCACCAGTGCGGCAGTGCTACAAACCACACAATAACATTCGTCAGACATATCTCTGTTTTACATAAATTAAGCAACATTAATCTCTGCTCCACATTGAGAAACACCCATCTTTAATTTATTTCACATAAATAAAACAGCATTAACTCCTCTTTTTTTTTCATACATTAAGCATGCTCATCTTTATTTCGCAAGAACTAAGCTGTATCGATTTTTTCAAAGCGACAGTAGTACTAGTAGTAGCAACGTACAATATATTGCACCAAAAGAACGCTAGTCTGATAGTATCTTTGTAGCAATGGCCTAGCGTCTGCCTGACTTCTGAGACAAGGTTGCCCATGTAACAACAACAAACACATACACTTTGTCATACACCTCGTCAAAGAGGCGGAAGTAAGCAATCCTCCATGCTTTCTTGAACAAAATGGTACAGAAAACCACCCAAAGACCAACCATAAATCCTGAGCCAAGTCCAAAGTACAAGAACATTGGCTCAGAATCTCTTTCACTTCTCTGTTCAACACCATGCTTTGATGCACTGCTGTTGTCTGAGCAATTTCTCCATAGAGGATACCCGCAAAGACCATTGTTTCCATTGTACATAGATGGGTTTTCCGCATAGAGGGTGTCGAGTTGACCCCCTGATGGTATTCTTCCAGTGAGATGGTTGGATGACAAATCCAGATAGCTTAGAGATGTTATTTTTGATAGGCTTGATGGGATTTCTCCAGAAAGATTGTTTTCTGAGAGATCTAGTGATTCCAATGACCGCATGGCCCCAATGTTGCCTGGAATTCTTCCACTAAACTGATTCCGGGACAAATTGAGATTTTTAATTCCGTCAAAAGAAGTTATTTCCTCTGGAATTCCACCAGTTAAGTAGTTCGAAGACAAATCAATGGTCACCATTTTCAATGATGCAGCTTTTATGTAGTAAAGTCTCAGGCGCTTGGTGTTCACAGACATATTTACGTCGAGACCATAGTTAGTGACTGGACAGCCACCTTTCATACATGTTAGATTTGACAAATGCAAGGGTAAAACACCTGAGAAACAATTACCTGCCAAATCTAGATGAAGAAGTATTGTAAGATTGGTAATGGTTGTTGGAATATTTCCAGAGAAACTGTTGTTGCCTAGTCGTAGTATTATTATACTTGATATCTCTCCAATCCACATGGGCAATCCTCCAAAAAACTTATTTGATGTCAAATCCAGGATATCTACATTGGTACCTCGCAAAAATGGTGGGAACATTCCGGATAACATATTGTTGCCGACAAGTAGCGTACTCAAGTACAATGAAGGAAAACACGGAGGAAATTCTCCCTCTAAAAGATTGTCAGCTAAGTTTAAGACAAAAAGGCCGTGCAGTTCACAGATAGACTTTGGAATATGACCGGTGATACGATTGGTGGAGAGATCTAGGGTGGATAAGGCACCTCGATCTCGAAAGTTCAATGGCAGAGGTCCTGATAAGGAGTTCCTTGAGATGTCCACTATTTCGAGACTTTTTGGCAGCAAAGGTATTTGACCAGTAAGCTTGTTCGAATTCAAATATAGTTCAGCTAATGTAGTCATAACCGTCATGTTTGCTGGCAAGTTACCATAGATTCCATTGTTGGAAACATCTATAAGATGAGCCTTCGAAAATGTTGTAGAAAACCAACTTGGAAGCCTGTCAGTAATACCCGCAAATGATATATTAAGATCAACAATAGAAACCTGCCATTTCAGCCAGCTGGGAAATAGAGGACCCATATAGCAAGATCCAAGCATTGCAGCTCCAAGACTAAATGGAGGTAACCAATCTGAATCCACCGAAATATTTAAGGTATTACCAGATAAGTACAATGCATCCAAGCTTCTCAGACTAGCAAAGTGTTCACTTGTGATCACACCATGGAGCTTATTACTGCCAAGGTTCAAGTAAGTCAAATTACTGAACATACCTATCTCAGAAGGCAGAGGTCCTGATAACGAGTTTTGTGAGAGGTCCAATTCTTTGAGTCCTTTCGGCAATAGAGGTATTTGCCCGGTAAGCTTGTTTGAATCTAATTTTAGTATTGATAATGTTGTCATAACCTCCATGTTTGCTGGCAAGCTACCACTGATTCCATTGTTGGAAACATCTAAAACTTGGGTGCTCGAAAATGTTGTAGAAAACCAGCTTGGAAGCCTGTCAGTAATACCCGCAAATGATATATCAAGATAAGTAATATTAACCTGCGATTTTAGCCAGCTGGGAAATAGAGGACCCATATAGCAAGATCCAAGCATTGCAGTTCCAAGACTAAATGGAGGTAACCAATCTGAATCCACCGAAATATTTAAGGAATTACCAGATAAGTTCAATATCTTCAAGCTTCTCAGACTAGCTAAGTGTTCATTTGTGATCACACCATCGAGCCTATTACCGCTAAGGTCCAAGTAAGTCAATTTACTGAACATACCTATATCAGAAGGCACATGTCCGGAGAGTTCATTCCAAGACATGTCAAGAATGACCAAGCTAGTTAAATGATCCAGACGATTTGGTATAATTCCATTTATACGACTTCCTGACAAATGTAGTTCACTCAATCTATTGTACAAGCACTGCGGTAATCTGTCTATTAACTCTGCAATGTCCCCATAAACATTAGAACTTTCGAGGCGTAGGATTCTCAGGTTGCATAGATTTGTCATGTTCGCTGTCATGATGTACATGTTATTAATGTATGACAAGTCAAGGACTTGGAGGGATTTCAAGTGTCCTAGAGCATTTGGTAATTGAAACATTGGAGATTGACCGTACAAATTGGTGTTGGAGAGGTCAAGGTACTTGAGTCGTTTTGCATTCCAGAACCAACCAGATGCAACTGGATTCTGGAAGAAGTTGAGGGAGAGATCAAGCTCCTCAAGATTTGTTAGGTTAAAGTGTGACAAAGATTGATTTGCAAAAGTAAGGCGACAGCATGAAAGACGAAGGACCTTGAGAGAAGGAACGTTATTTACTACATGAGCCCAATCCTGTACCATGCCGAGGTCTATATCGCTCATGTCAAGATATGTTAGAGAACGCAGACGTGCTAGCCACGAGAGATCTGTGCAGCTCAGATCAGTCGACACGGATGACAGGTCAAGATAGTGCAGATTCGTGAGGTTTCCCAGCTGAGGAGGCACCTCACCGGAAAATGGTATGCCAGAGAGGTTGAGATATCTCAAGTTTTTCAGAGAGCCCAAAAACTTCGGGACACGTCTGCTTGGGCCCTGAAGTACATTCAGGCTGACATCGAGGTGTTCCAGATGGTGCAAACTGAGCAGGGAAGGGCTTATCTCACCGAACATGGCAATCTTTGGGTACTCCAACAAGTCGTCCAGTTCGGCATGCGTGTTGCGAAGTTGAAGCCCGACCACATGGCCGGTCCGGCCGTTGCACCGGACGCCTCGCCAGCGGCAGCAGTCTTGCTGCCCACCGTCGTCGTCGTCGTGCTGCCGCCATGACCATGAGGCGAGGAGGCCGGCTCGATCGTCGGTGATGCCTCTCTTGAACGCCAGCAGGGCGTCCCGCTCCCGCGGCGAGCAGCTGGCCGACGCGTTGGCACCGACGCCCGGATGGCGTGGCAGCGACGCCGTCGCTGCATGGGTCATCGAGGACAAGGCGGTGGCGGCGGTGATGAGGAGCAGGAACGTCGCGGTGGTAGTGGGTCGCATGGTGGGCTAAGGATCGGTGGTGGTAGTGTGCGCGGGTACCTTTGTTTGTTGTATTAATTGTACTCCTTTTTATATATACGGTCGTTAGTTCGACTTGTACCGGGTATGTGCCTGCCGTGCCATGGCCGTTGTTTACCAGTGCAATGCAACGGCACCGATGGGCCGTTGTGAGCCCACTTCTGTTGGCCCATTGTAGTTGGCCCGGGACGTGACTGCGTGGATCGTGCGGTCCATTTATACGGGCCACCAGAATTTGGATGGCCTACAATTGGAAAAAGTCCAACTTAACTCTCTCTACTATACGTCAAATCTGATTCATGTCCTTCAATCATAAAATTGGTTATAACCGGCTTCTACAACTACTAGTATGGTGCAAAACGACTCTTTCAATAGTAATGATGATGGATTTTACTGACGTGACACTTGCGAGACATATTGGACTTATTATTCGTCCTACGTCCGCTGTCCAACCTTGAAATGAGGAGAAAATATGGCGGGAGAGAGAGAGGGATAGATGAGGAAGAGAAAGAGTGAGGGGAGTATGACAGGCAACGTCCAAATTATTTTTTATTTTTTTTGTTGATTGGGATGTCACGTGAACGTCACATCAGCGAATACCACTATTAATACTACCTGAGAGTCGAATTGCACTGTTTTAATGGTTGAGAAAGGATCAACATATCCGGTATTGTGATTGAAGGAGTCTAAGTGAACTTATTCCATTGTAGCGATCCTAATTACAGGCTTACTTGGGCCGCGTGGTTTGTACGACATCTGATTCGAGCAGGCCGGAAAATGGGCCTCCACAAGGGCCCATCTCCCACGCCGTCATCACGCGGCTTCCTCAGCCACTTCTCCTGTGTCTCTTGAAAAGTAAAAAGAAAAAAAAAAGAAATCTTGAGCGAAGGCAATGGCGGCTGCGACGGAGGCGGAGGAGGAGGAGGTGCGGCAGGAGGTGGAGGCGGTGGTCTCGGTCTACGGCGACGACTGCCTCGTGGTGTGCGGCTTCCCTCCCCACGTCGTCGTCCGCGTCCGCCCCCGCACCGCCGACGACTCCTCGCAGCAGGTTCGCCCCGCTCCTCTTCTTCCCTCGGCCCATAGTCCTCGTCGCCTCCCTATAGCTCCACGGCTGAGCCCAGCTTCGCCGAATCCGATCCCTCCCGATTTCGATGTCCTGCTCCTGAAATCGGTCGACCGGCAGCTGCGTGTGCGGGAGTTAGTAGGGGGAGATGGTGGCGGCGGGGCGGTGCTGCCTCCAAACCCTAGCTCCCCCTCTCTCCCAGAGAGGACGAGGGGATCAGTGGGTACTCCCGAGCATTGAGTCCCGTATATATGGTGAATTTAGTACGGTTAGCTCACATTGCAGATCAATTCCATTAAGGCATCAATTGTGGGGGAGTATGTCTGATCCATTGTTAGCGTGTGCTCGGTACTCTATAGTTTTGTCGCTCAACCATCATAATGGACCGCTGAGGGCCTCAGTTAGGTTCTAGATGGGTCAATTTGGTACAACATACTTTTTATTTAGCATCAATTTCAGGAGGGTGGAACTAGTTTTTCTTTTAAGACACAATTTGGGCTGTAAACCACCTGGGCTATCATTTTTGCAAAAACTAGAGTGGTAAAGACATGGCAGGTAAGGGGCTGTCGAACAAACATACTGTATTGTTGGATAATAATTTAAGTGCCGAAAAACACTAGTAATTTGTTGGAAATCTTGTGGGAAATGACAGGACATACCTTGCCACCACCACAGCTATATTTGCTCCCGCTCTATCCAATATCATTAGATTTGGTCCAACCATCATCTAATGGCTATGATGGTACAGGATTGATGCCTATAACTACATTTATGATATAGAATGGCGTGGGATGAATACACAACCACAAGGAATGCATCTATGTGAGTACCACCTTGGCATGGCCACATTGGTAGTCATAGGGTGTTCTTTTAGTAATTTCCAACATGACCATCAGCACGATTGAGCATGTTAGTCAAAGGGTCCTTGGGTGGTATACCTTCTCAGTGAGCCTTAAAGTGGATGTAATTATGTCATTTCCTGAGTTGTGTTTCATGTGATCGAAAGTGTTGAGAATAAGATATACGTGTACTTTATCAACTTTGCTATGTTTTACATATGTATACTTTATTCAAGGGATCCATTTATGATTGTACTGTGGCCAATATTGCTCTTAATTTCTGTTGCTTATGTTGAAGAAGCTTTATGCACCATGCATTTATATTTGCTAATCACCAGTTTCACTTTTGCAGTTTGTGGAGCTATTTCTTGGAATTAAAGCATCTTCGCAGGTATGAATTACAAACTTCTACCGCCTTTCTAGATTATCACTTCTATGCATTTATTTTTCATGGAGAGTTGTTGTCGAAAACAATTGTTTAACCAATTGGCTTGAAACATCTTTTTACCTGGTTCTTACCGATAGTTATTTGTTTCTTTTTATGTCTTATAGAACTCCTGTTGGTTTCTATCTCACTGTTGATCATGAGTTCTTATATTGTTATCCATTATGAACATTAGAAATATTTTTACGTATACCTTAACACATTACTGTTTTCGTACACTTAGGCTCACTCTTTATTCATTTACACAACTGCAGTTCTTCATGATACATGCAGATAACTTATTTTGAAAACTTACTTTGTTTTGGGATGTAAATTTTAGCTCTTTGTTGGGTTGGCTCTCAATTGTAATCTCTTGGAAGCAGCAATACAGTTTCACTGCATTGAGGCAGCTATGTAATGTTTGTGATATCATAAATTGGGAACAACACATATTAATGTTTGTGATATCATAAATTGGGAACAACACATATTTATTGTGGAGGGCAAGAGGCACCTCTTTTTGCAGCAACCTAGCAGACAACCCATGAATCAATTTTTCTAATTCATGGCCAGCCTAAATTTCACAACCAACTCTATGCTGTAACTTATGAACCTTTACAATTTCAATATATTTATTAGGATGACTGCTGGTATGTAGCATGCTTGTAACTTTACTATTCTTTACCATTCTATATGCTGCTGCCATTCACCTTTGCATACTCACCTTGATTAGAGCATTTTATAGCTGGTTATGTTTTAGCTCAGTGTTAATGCCTTACATTTTTTATTGCGTTCGAATTGCAGTATCCAAAAGATCCACCTCATGTTTATGCCGTGGAAAGTAAGGGCCTTGATGAGAATCGACAGGTGTATCTCATTAGCAGCATCCAGAACAAGGCAAAAGAGCTTTCCTGCTACCCGATGCTTGTGACATTGTGTGAGGTATAATTCCATTCTTTATCTTTTTATATAGTACAGATCAAGACTTGTTTCATATAGTAATGCTCTTGATGATTATGCATACTTACTACGTGTAAATTGAAACAGTCTGTGCATTGCTATTGTCTATTGCATGTTTTAGAAGCGGTACTCAATTTGCATTATTGTCTATTTGGCATTCATTTGGGAGTGAAAGGAAATTGGATATTGTGCCAACAAAATAATTGTGTACTGACTGCTGCTATTCGAACTATAACAGTGTCCTTAGGAAGTATCAGATGGTCTTTTTTCTGCTTGAGAAATTCTAATAGATAACTTATGGGTCGAGAAATTCGAAATTCTTTAAGACACTAACTATGCTATGGACTTACTGCATACCATGATCAGATCCACTTTATCTGTAGGTGTTATGGAATTCTGTAACAAAATTTGCTCATATGCATTGTAGGCTTGTAGCAGTTTGCTGTCTAAGAGGGTGGATATTGATTCTTCTTTTACATGACACCTATGTGACTTGTCATGCAGGAAGCTGTGGAGATCCTCTCAAATATGAATCATCCAGCTGGGGATTGCCCACTTTGTCTATATCCTTTAGTCAAAGAGGATGATGGTTCTGCTTTGCCATTTATGAAGTTGATGTCATGCTACCACTGCTTCCACAGGTTGATGACTTGCAACATACTGATATGTGCAATTGCAAGAAATACTCTGTAGTAGTGTCTTATTATTTTGGCATTTCAGTGACTGCATTATGAGATGGTGGGAATGGCTACAGAATGATGATATTGACTCGAAGAAGAGTAGTACAGCAGCAACTACTGAAGGTACGAGAAATATTTCATTTTGCCTTTTTTTTTCACTTCTGTGAAAATGTGTTTTTTTTAACCTTTTCAACTTCCTACAATTGTTTCATGAACTTTTGGGTCAAAGATGCTTACAAAGATAAATTTAGGTTGATTGACAGTTATTTTATGTTAAAGATGCTTGTATGCTATCCTTTCTTAATTGCCCTAAAGTTCCAGTTTGTGCGAAGAAAACAAGGATAGATACATTCTGGTAGAATTATGTCATAAACTTGCTGTCGTAATGAAGCTAGTAAAATACCAGCTTAGCTGTTTTAGAACTTGTGTCAATTTACTTTCTTAATAGCCTCATATGTTGGCAACATGATTACCACTGTTTCACATTACCTTATGTACTTTGATGACTTTCACCTCACAATTTCCATCCAAACAAATGGGAATGTCTTAAGTCCTTATCAACCAGCCTCTCCTCTTAAGGGTAATAATAAGCTTCAATCTTGTATCTTGTTTTTTGAACTTTAGAAGTATGAATTTAAGCTTTTGTGTACATCAGTGCTTGACATTATGGCAATATCACTTCTTTTTTCTCATTAAACATATATTTTAACGGAACAAGTGCAGTTTACATCATCAATATACCAATTATCGACAATGTAAATGTGTTCATACATGTATTTAACATTTTTGTTGGTTAGTGTGTTAATCATTGTTAATCTTGACTACTGCTACTAGTTATTCATGCTTCTGAAGGATTGGATTTGTCCAGCTCAGCTAAGCATCGCAATGTAAGTCAGCACAAAGGATTATGTCCAGTTTGCCGTAAAGTGTTTGATGAGAAGGATATTGAGCATGTTTGTGGTCTGTTGGGTGCAAATACTTCTTCTCAACTGGTATGTATCAGTACATGTGAACAGTTTTCAACTTTCCCATGCATTGTCAGTTTTAATATGCCTGAATCCATTGGTTTACAATTATCTTCTATCATCACTGGCTGTTGGTTTTCCTCTCAAACTTTTATAGAGTTAGTAAAAGTATAATTACATCCTTGTATCATTCTCAGTTCACTTTATATATTTCTAGTAAGGAACAATTGAGACATTGTATGCCTCAGTGGAATGAGCTATGATTGATATTTACCCTTCCACCTATAGGCATCTTTAACAATTGACTTGGACAAAGAAGAAAAAGAACTGCTTCATTCTGAGTCAGAGAAGATCCGGAAAGACAAGTTTGCATCACTGTTCAATCTACAACAAGAACGAAATGGCCTGATTGAACCAAAGAAAGACCTTTCCATACAGCCTGGAATGTACATCCCTCGTCCTCCCAGCATGCCTACTACTTCCGAAGGAGACGCTGTTCATGATTCTTGTGAAGACACCACAACTTCAACCCCGGAAATGGAGCCACACAGCCAAACAAACAGCACAGGTAGTACCACCAAGCACAACAGCAGTTCAGGTCACCGAAGGAGACATCGATCTCATTCTTCAAGAAGACAACCACATGGGCAAGGGCAACCTGCTAGGCAACAATGGCAGAGGAAAGGCGGAGACACTTCACAGCAATAGCATCACATCAAAGAGGAAGCTTGTGGGAAGTTTGTTTTTTGTCGGTTACAATAGCAAGCCAAGTGTTCTACGTTTCATGCCTCACCAACAGACCGCTCATAACAAAGCAGAATTATCCAATGCTGTTGTTATGACTAAGAGTAGATTATGCATAGTTTTAAACTCGATTCCTGTCACTGCTGCAAAACCAAACCTACTAGCCACTGTCGTGAATACACTCCATTTCGACTTTGCATATCACTGGATTGACAGATCTGGCAAGCACTTATGTTCAGACAATAGCTTCAAACTGGATGCAATTGCAGCACTTTTCTTTTGTTTACACCGAAATTTAGCAAAGACCAAGGAATTGATCCTGATAGGTTGTTGTCTGCCAAATTCAAGTGTTGAAGACGGCTAAGATTTGTGATACTGATGGGAATATCCCCATAGAACATGTTATGCCTTAGCTTCAGAAATCACAAATTTTCCAAGTTTCCAATCCACGATGGTAATTTTCCGTAGAACTTGTTCCATGAAAGATCTAGGAAAGCCAGGGACGATAAGCTTTGGAGGCACAATGGGAATTCTCCGGAAAATATGTTGTTACTTAAGAGTAGAAAAATTAAGTTTGGCATGCTAAAACAGGGGGGAAGTTCTCCCTCAAGAGAATTGTTTGATAAATCCATCAGACGCATTTCTTGCAACATGCAAATAGATTCAGGAATGTGACCAGTAATGTGATTGTGGGACAGAATTAGTAATCTAAGATGTGGAGCACCAAATTTTGACGGCAAATTCCCTGACAAGGAGTTCATGGGGACGTCCAGTTTTAGGAGGCTGCTCATTGGCATTGGTATTTGTCCAGTGAGACGGTTGGAATCAAGAAAAAGTAAAACCAACCGAGTGAGATTCTGTAACCCCAATGGGATATCTCCGCTAATGCTGTTGTTAGAAAGAACAAGGTGGTTCAAGCTGTTTGTGCCCCATCGCATTTGGCAGCATTCCAGCCATGTTATTACCTCGCAAACTCAATCGACGCAACCGGCAACTTCTGCACAAACTCCTTTATGTTCCCAGACGATAGACTCTCATCAAGATATAAGTCGACCAATTCGCATAGGTTTTTCAAGTCTACTGTCATTGTGGCCGCATTTCCATTTTTGGTGAAATATAGCCATTGTAGTGACGTCATTCCTCCTAGTGCATCAGGAAATGGACCATTAAGATAGGTTTCACTAAGCTCGAGATACACAATGCTTCTTACTTTCCAAAACCAGCTTGATGCAATTGGATGGCCAAAGTAGTTCCTAGAGAGATCAAGACTCTCAAGTTTTGTGAGGTTCACGTGTGTGAGCGTCTGATTTGCACTTGAAAGTGAGCAGTTCTTAAGAGAGAGGTCCTTCAGAGATGGAATCATGTTCACCACAAGAGGCAAATCAGTTATGGTGCTGAGATCTACATTGGTCATGTCAAGGTACTCAAGATGATGTAGATTGGTTAACCATGAGATATCTGTTGAGTACATATTTGGCATGAACTCAAGGTCAAGGTGTCGAAGATGCGAAAGGTTACCGAGCTGCGGAGGTACTCTACCAGATAATATGGATGCATGAGAGAGATCAAGATATCTTAAGTTCTTCATTGAATCCAAGAACTCTAGATTGCCAAAATTGTTCCCTGAAACATGAAGCTCTACAAGTTTTGTGAGGTTCAGTTGTGTCATAGACCGTCTTGTACTAGGAAGTGAGCAGTAAGAAAGATGGAGAACCTCCAACGATGGCATCGAGTTGAAGACAGAAGGCCAATCGACTGCCATGCTTAGGTTTACATGACTGACGTCAAGATATTCAAGCAAATGTAGTTGAGCTAACCAAGATATGTCTATTGCTTGCATATCTTTCATGGAACTGATGCTAAGGTGGCGCAAGTTCGAAAGGTTTCCAAGCTGAGGCGGCAGGGTCAATGAATATTTGTTTGAGAGATCAAGATACTCCAACTTGGAAAGGTTGCCGAGGTGAGGAGGCAAAGTACCAGTGAAAGGAATCCACGAGAGATCGAGATGTCTCAAGTTCTTCAAAGAACCGAGAAATTCAGGGACAGAACCATTCATCCCCAGCAATCCACTGTGGCTGAAATCGAGATACTCCAATTCGTCAAGAGAAACAAGACGAGAACTTATCTGGCCTTCCAAACCTGAACCGCGGAGATCGAGCTTGACGACGCGGCCGGTTCGGTTGCTGCACGCGACGCCTCTCCACCGGCAGCAGTCTAGGTCTTCTTCCTCCCGTCCTCGCCGCTGCCACGATGCGAGGAAGCCCTCATCGTCGCCAGTGATGCCTTCCTTGAAGGCCAGCAGCGCGTTCCTCTCGTGCGGCAAGCATCTGCTGCCAGCATGGGTGATGGCCGTGGCCGGCGGCGGCAATGCGGCGGAGCTGCAACTGCAAGCAGCCGCGATAAGAAGCGCGAGCTTGGCAGCTGCGAGATGCATCGCGAATGACGGTGGTTGGTTGTCAGCTCGATCGATCGGTGGAAGCTAGCTGAAGCTGAAGTTGGAGTATTGCAAATCGAGTAACGTGGATCGGATCAGTGGCGGAGCCAGGATCTTTCGACACCTAGGGCTCAAATTAAAGGCTAGAAATGTCCGTGATAATTCATACATGTGATAATTCATACATTGAAGTACATAAAAGTATTAAAAAATTAAGGGCTAAAACTACCGATAACAATTCATAAACCGAAGTACGGTTAAAATATGGAGAAATAAATTAAAACAAAACTGAACCGAAATTTCACTAGAATACCTAGCAGGACGTATATCCATGATTTTCGCTCTTCATTAACAGTAGTGAGAGAGAAAATAAACTTGAATCTGAAAAATGATATTACATATGTAAGTGATGTAAATTATGAGATCTTAATTATTTACAAATTACAAAGCAATGTATGACATACCTTTAGCAATAGGTAATTTGTGTTTGCGCGTTCGCAAAGCATAATTTATAATCTGGAGGTCTTCGACGTTAGCAAAAACATTTCGCTCTTTAAACAACAAAAGCATCTCATGGTTGCTTAAAGACAAAGCAATAAAAACTGTCTCCTTAGCAACACAGTACTCTAAAGTCTAACCAATTGTGCTTTTTGAACCATAACTTCTGAAAGTTCCCATTCGCACCTCCTTTTAGCACCATGCATGTTTACATCCAATTGTCAATTGATGTGCTAATCCCAGGGTCAGCAACAACCACATTTGGTAGAATAATTTTGTTTGTTTTGCTCCTTTTCATCTAGGAAATCAAACCAAATTTCTCATTGACTAACTGCTAGTCTGCTACCAAATACAAAATGAGAATGCAGACCGAAGATTAGAGAGTAGATTGAGCAGGGAATTAAAACGAGAATGCAGATCCAAGTTGTTGAGCTAGAAAGCGAAGTAGCTGAGAAAGGGGATGTTGGTGCGCGTCGATGCAGCTGCCGATGCATGGCGCCGGCGCTGCAGTTGCCGATGCATGCCGCCGGCACTGCAATTGTCGATGCATGCCACCGCCACTGCCAATGCAGGCTCCAGCCGCCATCAATGTGCGTCCTAGTTGATGTTGTGAGGGGTAGGAGGGGAGGTGAGGAGCAGCGAGCCACCGAGCCAGCAAGCAGGCGTCGATGCAGGATGCGGCGCTCGAGTTGTGCGTGCTGCGTGAGGACGGTAGATTGATGGGGATTAGGGTTAGTCACTTGGGCTATCTATTGGGCTGTGATGGCCTGATAGGTTGCCTATTGAGCTGAGGAATCTGGACACCTGGGGCTGGAAAGCATGTGCTTGGGGCTGGGCCATGGAATATTGACAAAATCTAAAAAATATATAGGTACTAGTCCACTAGGATTTTTTTCACGAGTAGGGCTCAGGCCCAAGCTGCCCTAGGCCCAATTCTGCCCCTGGATCGGATGGAAGTCACACTAACAGCTGAAAGACATGAATTAATGCTGACGGTGAAGAAGCAACTTCAGCATCATATGTATGGTTTTCTGCATATCAATAAAATGAAGGCGTAGAGGTCTTCGTCAAGGTGTGAATTATTACACACAGACCATGATTAAAGCACACACCGACCAAGCAAAATTTGATTGTACTCGTCGACATAGGTGTCGTCAATGGTCAGTCAACAACGAACTGCCACTGATGTACGGGGAAGGCAATGCCATGTGCTTGAAGGTTGGAGCGAATTATATGTTTTGCATGAACCTCGTGTTCGGTTTGCATTGAGAGCAATGTAGTGAACTGATTAGATTTGTACTTTTCATGTATTGAGAGCAATGTATTATGAAGTGATTAAATTTGTTGAAGTTTATGTGTAATTGTGAAATATTGTCATGCAAATCAAACTACATTTTTTATTTTTTTTCTCAAAATGAGTATCACTTCTGTTTCATGAACCGGCAGTGATACTAGAAAGTATCATTGTCACTTGCGCACGGCTAGTTTAAAAACCGGTTATGAACCGACTGTGAAGGCGTTTTCATGGTAGTGGCCCTCCACTCTCTCTAGCTAGTTTCCAGTCTTTCTCCTCCAAAGAACTCCCGGTTACCTCCGTGCTAGTGGCCTCAACTAGCTTTGGTAACTTTCTGTTTTTTTCCCTAACTGGACCATGTCGCATATACAGGCAAAAACTATTATTGTTTAGATTGAATTGAAGGGATAAAAGTAAGTCATGTGAAGAGCTAGAGCCACATGTATATCCTGTCACGGTTACCACTCATCACGGATCATCAATGTCGGGTGATATTTTCACTCGTTATTGATGAGCACAAGTCATCTGTGTCAGTAGCTAGGTTTTTACTACCTGTCATAGATAAATCCGATGATAACAGGTGATAAAACGCTAGGCCGCAAGGAATATATCTATGTCAGGTATTACATTGATTTGATAACCAATATCATTGTCGCGGATGAGACCAACACAGATGAGGTTTTCTAAATCAGTGATCACTTCTCTCTGATCACGTATCCATCCGATAAAGATAGGACTTACGACCGGTAACAACTAACGTGTTATGGACTAGTGGTAGGACCCATATATCTCTAAAAATAAATATGGATATGTATGTATGAAGGAGATATTTTCTCGAGAGTTTAGAATAGTTTTCCATAAATTATTTCCATGCACATTCCATGTGTTCTGATCCGATTCCCACAACGTATGCAGTCACCTTCACTCGGGGTAGTGGCTGTATATTGTTGACCCCCGTTGACGTACGAAACCGACGACCAGGACTCCTGTTAAATGCACGTGTATGGCGTGTGTGCTACATGGTTCATTCATCATTGGAGACTTAGTTACTACTGACCACACTTGACGTTGTCTGGAGACTTAGTTCATTGCCATGAGTACGTGGACACTGCCATGATGTTAACTAGGCGTTGTTGGATATGTCAGTTCAAATTTCCGTTTCATCGATGTGTGGATATGGCCTTGGATTTTTCGCCCATGCAGTCGAACTGTGTCTTTTGCCTATTGAAAAAATAAGAATAAAAATTTGTATTTTTTAATGATAATTAGTCAAATTACAAATACATTTCAAGTGCAAATTATACCAACAGGAGAGTAAATTCTTTTTGGTAAAAAAGAGTAAATTTTACAAATCTATCACGTTTTTCTACAACTTTTGCAAGGTTTTTTTTTAACAAAACTGCAGCAATAGCAAACAAGTTTTATAGAAAAAAAAACTGCAACTTTATCTCCTCACATATCAGTTTGCGAATAAGTTATATAACCTAATGAGTATTATATGTGTGTATGATATGTATGGTGGTCTAAATTTGTTAGAGATATAAAGTTATAGCTTTATATATAATAAAATCACATGCTATTATTGTAGTTATCTACAATGCCTATCTAAACTTCTACTAAAACAATAATTTAGTGTAATAGTTAAAGTTTTATGAAATTTACTCCAGAAATTGCTTTTACAAATGCAAGACGATATAAGGATTATAATCAGCAACACACTCATCACAGCCGGAGACATGATCTTGGCAATTCCATATGAAAACTGATGATCTTTGCCTGTGGATCAGTACATTGTTGAAAAACTTTTCAGAAGCGGTCGGCCGGTGCTCAAACAAGAAACTGTGAGTACCGTGGAACTAATCTTAGGCTGTACAAGTAGTTGGTAACTAATCCTCCATGCACGAAAAACGGAACGTCATATTAGCTCATAATAAATTGAGTATTAGATAAAAAATTTAAAAATAGATTAATATAACTTTTTAAAGTAACTTTCTATAGATTTGTTTTTAAAAAATCATTGTTAAGCCAATTTCAGAAACATGCGCGTGAAAAACAAGAGATATTTGGGTCTTTGGCACGTAAAACGAAGCACACATTAGGACATGATTAATCAAGTATAAGCTAATTTTTTTAAAATAAATAGATTAATATGATTTTTTAAAACAACTTTTCTAGAGAAATTTTTTTAAAAAAAATGTATAGTTTTGCAGTTGGGAACATTGATTTAAGAACATAGCCTTACTAGGTTATGTATCCTGTAGCCATCCAATCAATGTTAAGTTACACAAAAGTAATTTTCGGAACTGCGAAAAGATTGTCACAAGTTATTTTTTGTGATTCATTTAATGTAACAATATATTGAGTTAGATAATGTGTCAAATTGCATTTATTTTATGGCCTGAAATGACTAATATCTCTGCCGGTTCATTTCTTGAACCAGGGGTGACACACGCCATTGCTGCCGAGTGGGCAACAGGCCCGTGCCGATTCAGAAACGGGCAATGGTATGCTCGATTTAGACCGGCGGGAATCGTGTTTTTTCCTTACTAATGTATAACTTATATCTGAAAGTTTACCACCCAACAAATTAACTCGCAACAATTTATTTAGATAGTCCCATAATTTTCATTTTAGTCCAAAGTAGAATTTGTCAGCGGTCATAAATATACAGAAGGTCGTCGAGTGCTCCGTCGCGGCCTCTTCCTCCTCGAGCAAACTTACGCTTCCCTCCCTTCCTCTCTTTATACATGGTCGCTGACAGGGGCGATACTGTTTTGCTATGCTTTGTGGTGGGACTGGTCAATTCAGGAGAAAAAATGAGGTTGAGATAAAACAATTGAAGAATATAGGAATGAAATGAGACCAAATATATCATGGTTCTGATTTGAGAAACCAAGAGAGGATGAAAACAGTCATGGAAATTCCCGGCTGATCGATGCTGGTTTTTGATTTCTACTGACCGAGACATATCATATGGTAACGTTAACTGACAAAACAAAATTGTAATCTATTATATACTAAAAATCCATTAAATTTTTTACAAACGCTCGAAAATCACCATGTGTCATTTTACGAATATTTCTACGCCGTCACATGACGCTATAATAAATTAGTAAATAAAACACATCTAACTTTCGATTTTCATTTAAGATAATGGATCCACTATTTTTAACCATGAGATCATCAAAGAAAACACGTACGTGCTCAAAGAAAAAACCTACGTGCGTGAGAGAAGTGGGACGTGCGAAGCAAAAAATATCTCAACCAAATCACCTGCCAGCGTGAAATCTATATATCTCAACTAATTAAAAAAAATATCAAGAAAACCAAGATTAGTCACATATGAGATTACAAATCTCATATTATCTTCACGTACATTCTTTACATATGTATATATACACCTCGACCAGTACGACAGCTGGACCACCCCTTCCTCCTCCTTCACTCCTTCACGCTATATTAGTTAGAAAGTATAATCTCTTACCAATTATACACTAAAAGTCCTCCTCCCCTCCTCTTCATGTTGTATTATATAGAAAAGATATTTTATGATAATAAATTTTAAATAATTATACTATCTAATCATATAGCTAATATTTTATCCACGTACATCATTAGATTATTTATAACAAAATTTTTATAATTCAAGACCTAAACTAACTATATTTAATAAGTAAAAGAAATAAAACACATTTATAGAGAAAATCGTATAGATATTTTAACGATTTGTTTAACAAAACATAGCTTTTAATAGAACAATATGCAACACATAAAAATTAATTAATAATATTATAATAACAAGAAGTTTAATTAGAAAATAGATATGTAACAAGCAAATTACTTTGGATCATTATTATGTTTATAAATATGGGTAACTCAAATTGATGAAACCATTGGATTTATCTCAAAGGAAACAAAACTTCTCTCCTCCTCATGTCGTACGTACATGTGCACGTCTCCTGGAATCACTTATATCTACTCTATCTTTATTGATCCATATGTAAATATATATAACAAATTGAGTTAATGTCAACTAATTAAAACGAGGGCTAGCTTGATGGTACATTGTTAACAATAATACTTTTTTGAGATTTGTTAAAAAAAAGCCCCAAAACATTCAAGTAAAAAAGAAAAAAAACACCTTACTTTTTAATTTGAACTTAATTTGTTAGACATGTTTTTTTAAACAAACTAAGTCTACCTCCTTTTAAAATGATGAAGTAGAAAATAATAATTGTTTATATGGATGAATTAAATATTACGTAGTACAAAGATAATAATACCTAAGAAAAGTTATTTAAGCAAAGCTGATAAATAAATTTACGAAGAAAACATACTTCTGAAACTTGGCAAGTGCTATATGATTGATATACAATCCTTGTAAATTTCTCAAATACAGTCTATGATATACATGCCCGTGCGAATGCGCGGGCTATCATCCTAGTTGGTAGTAAATATGAAAAAAAATGATTTTGCTGTTCTATTGACCATTCCCTTGTTTTACCGTGTTATCACGAAAATTACTGTTTTTATAATATGGTAATTATTTTATTTCCAAATACCCTAATATCTATGGTCCATATGTCCATTTGACCTATATAAGATGACAGATATAACATGTAATGAAGATTAATAAATGCAAAACAGTTATACCAGGTAAGATCGGTTGAAACTCCGATTCTATCCTCATTGACAATCAAAAAGGCAGGTTAGCTTTTATGATTTTGAACACGACTTAGTAGGTCAAACCCAGTTGATGCTGCACTAAGTATCAAAAGAAGCATAAAATCTAAACAATCAAGCCCTTAACTGATTTTTAGGTTGGTAGATACCTTAGCTAATCTAAGCCGATGGGACGATTTAGCCAATACCGATAAAACCTTGGAAAAAGTTTGGCCGTATGAATAAATCGAACCATCGACTTAAATTAACTAAGATATATGGTAACCAAGGATTGTATAGAATAGATTAGAACATCTAAAATGATGCGCTAATCCGTCGATACAAACCGCTATGACAAGCCATACCTCTTATTGGAGATCGAAACCGATGCAGCCCCACTCAAAACAAGAACTCGTCAAAAAGTAAAAGTAATGTTGTGGCAATGCGCCGAGAGTGTATTGAACTGTTGTTAATTCTTTACAAGACCCTGGGCATATATTTATACCCGAACATACAAGTCTTGTCCATATCGAACACGAACTTAAAACTTGTCTAATTACAAAATAAACAAACAAATCCCTAGGTGGACTCTTACCATGAAATCCTAAAAGGAAACAACTAACTCTTATTCCTAAATAGATACAATTGGCTCTTTTAGACTCAATCCTTATTTGGCAATATCTTCAAGTCCCTTCCCGAATCTGACATGAAATCATGTTGCCCGTATCGGCTAACCGAATCCATTCTGTATCAGCCGATGCGCTGCTCTGTTTTTGGAAACAATCCTATCTCCTCGAATCCGCTTCGGATCTAGCTTCACCCTTGCGTATCTTTACCAAATTTTGCTGTTAACATATGCCCCCAATTCCAGAGTATAGATAAATATGCTACAGAATTATCTCTTAGATCCACAAAAATCTAGGGTTTCCATAACTTGACCGTTAAAGACGCGGGTTATAAATACCATGAAATCCTAAAAGGAAACAACTAACTCTTATTCCTAAATAGATACAATTGGCTCTTCTGGATTCAATCCTTGTTTGACAATATCTTCAAGTCCCTTCTCGAATCTGACATGAACTCGTGTTGCCCGTATCGGCTAACCGAGTCCGATTCTATATTAGCCGATACGACTTCCAGCCGATCCGCTGCTCTGTTTTTGGAAACAATCCTATCTCCTTGAATCCGCTTTGGATTTAGCTTCACCCTTGCATATCTTTACCAAATTTTGCTGTTAACACTTAATGGTTTCAAATAAAGGAATTGGAAAACAACCTTGCCCCTCTTTTAAGCTTGCATTAACCACCTAAGTTCCCATGACTTGCTGAGTACGAAAGTACTCACCCTTGCTCTATATATAGTTTCTCCGCCCTGAAGGTGAAGATGAAGTGAACTGAAGATTAGGGTTTCGTCCTAGTTCCCTGCCGTCACCTGTGGCTTTGGGTGTTAGTCCGTTGGTTCCGATGCTGTTGCTGTTGTTGTTGCTGCAACTTCCGTGTCATCGGTTGCATTCTCGGGCCATCCCGAGCTGCAACCTAAGTTAAGGTAAATAAGTGGTCTATTTAATTTAAGGATTGTAATTATTTATAATTGTCACCGTGGGTACCAGCACTATGTCCTGGGACTGGTACCGATATCGTAGTCTCATAGGAAGCGATCTGTGCCTTTTTCCTAGGACACACTCCTGTCAGGTACCGTTGTACGGCAGTGCCAGCAGCACGTCCATGTAGGAGTATGCGCAGCTCGACCAGGCTAGGAGATCAGGTCGCTGTGCCACCCCCGGTGCACACCGATGATAGCACGACTAGGGGAGGCAACGAGCCCGCAGAGCGCGAGCTTGAGGTCTCTCGTAGCCCAAATGAGGTGCCCATCCCGCCGGCTCCACCAACCAGCGACCTGGCTGCGGCCATCTGCACGCAGCTGGATGGGTTCCAAGGGGCGATAGCTTCGCTCCGAAGCGAGGGCGGGCCCTCGCCTGCCGCCGTGTAGGCCCAGCTTGATGAGCTCAGGGATGCTCTTGCCCCTCTCCAAGGCGCAACCGCCAGTGCTGGCCACAATGGAGACGGGACTGGTTTGAGATAGAGTGGTGAATACCATCTCTTTTTCCTCATATGTACTTTCCGTACTTCGTGGTTATAACTTCTCACATCTTTATACCTACAGGCATGGGAGCTGGTTAGGACTGTGAATGATGTGGGCATTGCGATGGGCACGACCCCTAGCTCGCAAGAAGAGAGCGGCGTTCTTCGCAATGCACTACAATTAGATTTCCAAAAACCACGCACACTACACATATTTGGAACTAACGCCTAACTCGTTCTCTTAGTCGCAGACTCTAAGTCAGTGATGTAGGAAGTTGACGGCACGGCTGGGATGTAGTGCCGACGATGCCGTTGAACCTCGACGGGCTGAGAAGGAGGGGGAAGAGGAAGGACATGGTGAAGGGGGAGTGGAGGAACAAGAGGAAGGAGAGGAGGAAGAGGGGGAGGAGGGAGAGGATGAGGAAGAGGAGGAGCAAGTGGAGCTCAATCCCTCCTAGCTGCAGGACGCACCATAGTCGTCATATGCGGCGGCCATCTCGACCACATCGCAAGAAAGCTCCTACTACGGACTGGAAGTACACTCCCGATCAGGCTCGTGCTCCTAGGGGTAGGAAGAGGTAAGTTGGAATCATGTTGGTGTTTAGGTCTTTTGCCTCTGTAGTTCAGGACTATGTATATTCGAACCTACTGGACAGACTTGTATGGATATATTGTAACATCGACTTTTGAACCTATAGTTTAGATGTGTGTGGATGTGGACGGATGGACATTTCTGGATGTGTATGTATGTGGCTAGGGATGCATGGATGTGCATGGAAATGGCTGATGTTTGGATGAGTATGGATGGATTTTGTATGGGCTGTGAATGATTTTGGATGCTGAGCTGGGAGGAGGGGGAGGGGGGAAAATTTCTGTTGCAGTTGGTGAAGGCTGGATAGAGAGCTAGCTGTTAGCTCTCTGCCTGGGGCGAGAGCTTAGCGCCAAAGACAATGGCGTAGAGCCTTGCAATCTCAACACCAGGGTAAATGGCGCTGACACCTCAGTGCCAGGGCAAAGCCCAACATAGGTGTTGTGTTGGGCTGGCTGCGGGCGGATAAGTCCCAAAGCTTAGCGCTAAAGTACCTGGCGCTGAGATCATTAGGCTCAGCGCCAATTACACTGGCGCTGAGGTTAGTGGCTTAGCGCCAAGGCGGTTGGCGCTGAGGTCTTGCAACACAGACGAGGGGATCTGCTCGGGTGCCATGTTGGTATGGGGGTCAGTGCCAACAGGCTTGGCACTGAACCGTCTAACCTCAGCGCCAAGGCGGTTGGCGTTGAGCCCATGACATATTTTTTGTTGAAGTTTTTTTTGCACGGTCTAGTTTTGAAATAAGTTTTTGAAAAAGACCAATTTGTCAAAAATTGGATCTGCCTCAATGGATGGATCTGATTATAGGTACCCAGAGATATCAAAAGTCCTGATGGATGGTAAAAAAACTCCTGAATGTACGGTACCTCTCTTAAGGATGATAAGATTACCCAGTTCAGAAACGTACTTGGTGTGGGCGGCGATGGTTTGGCCGGCTTCCAGTTCAGCTACTGAGACACTGCAGGGTGCTTTTAGGTTGAATATCCTTGCCTTCTAGGATTCATCTTCTGATTCTCTTTTTATCAATAATTAATCTGAAAGTTCATTGCTCATATTCATATATAGCTTTAGTTTATGCTATGTGGTGGAGACTTGAAGCTCAAGAGCTAGTACAGCAATTGTTTGGCTGGTTCATGGGTTTACTCAAACCCCAATATTATTTGATATATATGCGTGCAGGAGTGTGGTCTGACGGGCAATAGCTAACGTGCTATCGTTTTGGGTTAACTGGTGCATTTAAAATTGGTGTAGGTATATCAAAACAAATCAATATACTATTGAAATATGTTAATGATCTAGTTAATAAAACTAATTTTGTGACATAGATATTATTTTTTTCGAACACTTGAATAAACAATTTTGATTTATGACAAATCCAAAACGTCTGATGCAACGGAGCGAGTAGCACAGAGCGCGGACGTGGCGTGGATAGCCACAAAAAAACCCGTCCCCACTTGCATCCTGGACTGCACTGTACATATGCATTGACGGGGATGCCGCTCACGTACGTATTCCTGCTGAGTACGAAGCTCTAAAAGTCTCTCTGTGTGTGGAGCTGGTTTCCATAGCCGCCCCAAATTGTCAAGTTTACAGTCACGTACGTTTGGTCCGAATAATCGTGTCCATATACGTAACACAACATCAGCATTAACAATCCTCGCCGAATTAACGTCTCTCGACTCTGGAGTAGCGACACGATCCCCGTCCGTCGTCCACACAAGATGCCCGGGCGCAGTGAAATGGTGGAGATGTGTTGCTGACGAATTCCATGGAAGACACGGCACACGAAAGAGGCTGCAATATATTAGCGGATCAGCACACACTAACTAGTTAATTAGGTCGACTCGATCGCCCAACGAGACATACAATCAAGCAACAACCGGTGTAGCTAATTTGCTGGAATCTACATATCCTTGCCGAGTAGCCGGCCGCGTGCTCCCCACGGATCTCGGAGACGACAAAGCCAACGAATCGCATACCCGTCGCATATATGGCTTGCTCACTACTTACAGGTATCATTTTCTTTGTCTACTAATGATATAGCTGAAGAGGGTGAGATGTCAAGTCAGTTTTCACTTGTACAGAAAACATTTTATCTTGCAGGCGGTCAGTAGCCTGTTTTCGCTAGCGGTTTTTCGAACCAGCCGCCTGCAACAAAGTGCCTGTACATAGAAATCGAGGTTTTGCACACACGGATTTCACAACCGCTCGTAAAGGCTATGTTAGATGCCCCCGCAAAGAATTTCGTTTGATTTTCATAGGCACAAAAATAAATAATTTGTATTGTAGAAGGCATCTATACTGTCACAATATACTTGGGCATGTAGTATACAAGATTCAAACTCGAGACCTCTCGCTCCAGCCTCCTTACTATTTTACCTATGAAGCATTTCATAATTGTGAGTTAAATGCTATTCTTGTGACTTCACATCTCTAAAACTTGTAACACGTATATTTTACACTCCAAATGACACTAAATAGAGAAGTCATCAACTACAAACTTATAAATCATGTCGATCTCTACAGCTTTCATATAGACCGTGTCTCCATCCGCGGTCATTTAAAACCTCAAAAAAGTGGTTTTTAAAAATATAAATCTAAAAAATTGTATCAAATATTTGGGCCCCTAAACGATATCAATTAAAAAAATGTTCATCTATAAAGTTGTAAATATCTTTGAGAGCTATGATGTTTTTATATAAAGTTAGTCATCATTTGACTTCATTTCATATAAAAGAGTTACATTTTTTTTTTATTTTTGTAGTGCTCCCATTTGTTACATTTTTTTATTTTTGTAGTGCTTCCATTTTTAAGGGTGGTTCTTTAGACACCGCCATGAAAATCGATTCTTTTCAGGCCTTTCCTTATGAGAATCGCCTAATTTTAATGTAAGAGCAGCCTGCAAAATTTAATGGAGTTCTTAAGAACTCTTCCTAGAAAAACCTTCTTTCCTTATTCATTAAAAATGACTGAACTTTATAGAAAATCATTTTAACTCCAATTGAGTTGAATCAAAGTTCTCTACGATTCAACCAATTATTTCGTTAATATGATCAGGTTTATATTTCCTTGAAATATTTGTTTTAATATGATTATTTAACTATGTCATGTAGTCTCTATATAAGTTATATGAGTTGATATGTTATCTGACATGACATTACTGAATGATCATAGTAAAGAAAATATTCTAAGGAAATATTTACTAGGTCATATTAAAGAAAATACTATAAGCATCTTAGAGAACTATGGTCTACCTCAATCGGACATAATATAAATTTTATATAAATTTTCAAAGTTTGCACATGTTAAAGAACCGCTTGTAATAACAGAAACCAAATCTTGTTATGAATAATATTTGGGCATATAAACGATCTCCAATATAAAAACATTAAACAACGAAGTTGTAGACTCATCGAGCTCTACCATTTTGTTATAGATCATGTGCCATCCAAGATTGTTTGAAAAACTCAAAATTTTATATGGAAACTACTTCCGAAAATTGATTTTTATAGGCCTATCCTTATGATAACCACTTGTAAAAACTACGTTTTCGCAGGCAATTGGTGACAGGGGCGTAACCATGCCTGGGCACCCTATCACAGCTTGGTGCCTGGCCTAATTAGCAATACACCCTCACAATATTTATACCCTAGAAATCTTGGCCCAGCTGCGGATCCACTCATATTGAGAGGAGACACCAATAGAGTTGATATTAAGCGCCCTCCCCCCCCCCCAACCGGGTCTCCCTTTCTGTCACGCCCCAAACTGGCCCCGGACGGAGACCAGGATAGAGCGGTCCAGATTGACCTGTATGCCTGTACCAGTCCCAGGAAATAGCGCTGGTACAACAGGAAGACTGAATATCACAACAACAGCGGTCTCTTTATTTAAGAGTAGGATTACAACCAAGGTTGGAACTGCGGACAGAACCCGAGTTCACAACAGCATTACAAAAAGGCGGAAGCGGAAAGCGGAGACTAGCCCTAAGCCACAAGCAAAGCCTTGGGGAAGGCCGAAACCCTACTACTGCTCGAAGTCTGCTTGCTCCTGGAAGAACTCTTCCTCAGCAGGGTCCACCTCTTCGTCTTCGAGAACTGGGGGGGGTTTAATTATATAGAGCAAGGGTGAGTACGGGAGTACTCAGCAAGTCAGGGGAATTAAGTGTTTAATGCAAGCTTCAAGGGAAAGCCAGTTTTTTTCACAATTGGTTTTAGTTTAAGACTTTAGAAACATCTAAGTAGTGCTTCTCAACGACACGGATGAGAAAGTGCGTCTCATCCGGCCGGAGCAGTGAAAATGTATCGATTGATTCTTGTCGGCACGAGAGGCTCCCTGCCAATCGTTCACCGACCCGGCTGCACCAACAGCCACAACTCACGCACCTCGGTACGAGAGGCTCCCTGCCAATCGTCACCGACTCCGGCTGCTTCAACAGCCACAAGTCACACACGCCGGTACGAGAGGCTCCCTGCCAATCGTCACCGACTCCGGCTGCTTCAACAGCCACAAGTCAACACGTCGGTACGAGAGGCTCCCTGCCAATCGTCACCGACCCGGCTGCTTCAACAGCCTTAAACCAAGCACAGAACGGAAAACCTCACACCAGCAGCAGTTCACAAGGTGTTCAAATAAAACTACGCTAAGGAATCACCTCACATCCCCCATGACCGTGGGCACGGCTGTTCGAACAGTTTTAACCTCTGCAGAGGGGGTACACTTTACCCACACGACGTTACTAACCCCGAATCACCCAGCCCGCGACCCTCGGTCACGTCTGGCGACCTTGAGGCTTTCACGACAAGGCATTTCGAAAGCCGACTCAGGGTCACCTTATGCCAACGGGAGGGGTCCCACGGACCAACACCAGGTTAGGTCCCAGACCATACTGTGCCAGGAAGCCCAGGGGTCCTCCCCGACACCACCCCGGCGAATCCACTTGTCCCTTGGCATCAAGATTTCCCTGGCCTAGCTATTACTCAGCCAGGGGCGTCCCATATCACCCATGTGGTCGTACTTGAATATGCTTGGATGTAATTCCCAAGGAATCGGTCCTTAGGGCGAGAACGGGCAGACCGTACTTCCAGTACGTCTCCCGCACCGCGAGTTTTAGAAACTCACTTTAGTTTTCAAGACACCGACCCAAGTGTCGGGTTTTCCAAGCATTTTGTAAACTCAAGTTTTACCCAGGTGATCAATTTTAAAGTTTGAGGGGAGTCTCGATATTCGTACGCGAGGTACGGATACCGAGGCATCACCTGAGGGGTGACAAGGGTGTTAGGGTATTCAAATATCAAAGAAGGTGAATGCAGCAATTGGGCACGGGCCGACTGGGCCGAGAAGGGGGAAGAGGCCGATGGGCCGGTGCAGGCCGCGGCCTACGCGGGTGGCCGATCCGGTGGACCGCGACCACCACGCGGGTGCTAGGGCGGGGCCCGCCTGGCAGCGGCGCGGTCTACGCAGACCGGGTGCACGGAGGGGAAAGAAGGGGAGCGCCGGCTGGCGCTTGCGTGGCCCTGCGTGGCAGCCACGTAGGCCGGCCGGGCAAGAAAAGGGGAGAGGGCGCCGGGCGACGGCGGCGACGGCGGAGAGGGTGTTCCGAGCGGTGCGATGCGAGGCCGGCGACGGGGATTGGCGCCGGAGCAAGAGGGGAGCGAGGGGATCCGATCCGTTGGCTCGGATCGAGCCGCGGGGAGCGACGGCGGCTGGCGACGGCGCGGTGCGACGGCGGCCACGGCGGCTCGGGGAGAGGGCGGAGAAGAGGGCGACGGCTACGGCGGCGCCCGGGAGGGGGCTCTACGGCCTATCTAGCGGCCTAAAACGCGAGGGGAAAGGGGAGAGGGAGAGGAGAGGGGAGTTACCGCGGCGGGGCGGCAAGCCGGGAAGGAGGCCGACGGCGCGGGCGCGGGCACGGCGGTGAGACGCGGTCCCGAGCCGGGGGAGAAGAGGGCGCCGGGCTCCTCTTCTTGCGGCGGCGGCAGCGAGAGGGGCGGTGGCGTGACGGCGCGACGGCGGGAAGGGGCGAGCTCGGGGGCGGTAATGGCGGCCCGGCGGAGGGGGGTGTTTTGTAGGGGGTTTTAGGTCGGTTTCGGAGGGGAGGAAATGCGATTTTAGGCCGGGGAGAGGCGGTGCGGCAAGCGGAGCAGGGGACCGGCGGAAGCGGCCAACGCGGCGCGGCAGGGTGACGTCGGCGGCGGTCGGTCGCCGGGGAAAAAGGAAAAGGGGAGAGGGAAAAGAGGGGCTCGGCCCCTAGCCGATTCGGGTAAGGAGAAAAAGCGGAGAGGGGAGGGGGCGCGCGCTCGGCGCCTTGGCGGCATGCGCGCGCAGCGCAGCGGCGGGGCCGAGGCGGGGGACCAGCGGCGGGACGGAACGGCGCCGGCGGTGGAAGGCTTCGGGAGGGAGAAGAAACGGGAAAGAGAGAGAGAGAGCGAGCTGCGGACCGGCTCGGGCGCGGACCGGGCCGAGCGGCCTGGCGCGGCCCAGCAGGGGGGAAAGGCGGCCGGGCAGGCGGCTGGGCCGAGACGGCCCAAGAAGGAGAGAGAGCTGGGCCGGGGCGGCCCAGGGAAAAGAAGAGGGAAGAGGGGGCGGCCGAGAGGGGCTGGGCCAGGGGCGGCCCAGGGAAGGTAGAGGGAAAAGGAAACAGGCCGGGAAGGGAAAATCGGCCCGGGTCAAGGGAGGTAAAATGACTTTTTCTGAGGGTTTGGTTTTGGGAGGATTAGGGCTCGGATTCGAAATCCGATTTCGCGGTTTTCTCCGGGATTGAACTGAGAGGGGAAACACGAGACCTTGGCACACAACAAGACTCAACCGAAGAGCAAACTTTCGCAAATAGAGTTTTTAGCGAAATTAGTTTTCCCGCTAACGCCGCGACAAAACGGGCGTTACACTTTCCGGCAGTCCTCCGCAATGGCAATCCAGGCGCCGATGCTGTCTCTCCGTGTGGGCCTGTAGTGACCTTCTAAGGATGCGTCGATGCTCAACTACTTCCACTCTGGGTGGGCTGTTGTTTTGCTCTCTCTCCGACGAGCCGGCACCGGCCGGCACTACTACAAAAATAATTTTTCTGGACGAGACCCTCTTCAGATTGCAAATGGACCGTAACTGGTCGCGTCTGCAAAAATCGTCCTCTATTTTTACGTGCGGCTCCTTAAGAGGACCGCACGAAAAAATCTATTTTCGCAGGCGGGCCTCTTAATAGGCCCGCACGCGAAAATAACCCTATTTTCACGTGCGGGCCTGTTAAGAGGCCCGCCTGCGAAAAGTCCACCCCGTCTCCCTCTACTAATTAAAAAATCGCACCCGGCCGCACGCGCACATGCCTCTCTCCCCCGTCTCTCTCCCCCCACCCGAACGCGCCTCTCTCCCCCGTCTCCTACTCCTCTCTCTCGGTTCCCTCCCTTCCCTTCCTCTCTCCCTCCGCTCCCCTCCCAGATTCGGCGGAGGGGAGGGGCATCGGCGGCGACAGGCAACGGCGGCTCTCTCCCTCGGCTCCCCTCCCCCTCCGGCTCCCCTCCCATATCCGGCAGAGGGGAGGGGCATCGGCGGCGGCGAGCATAGGTGACGGCGGCGGCCTAGCTTCCTTGGCTCCCCTCCCCCTCCAGCTCCCCTCCCAGATCCGACGGAGGGGAGGAGCATCGGCGGCGGCGGGCGTGCCTACGGCGGCCTCCCTCAGCTCCCTCCGCATTCGGCTCCCCTCCTCCTTCCCTCTCCTCCCCGATTTGGCGGAGGGGCATCGATGGCGGCGGGCGTGGGAGACAACGACGGCGGCGGCCCCCTCGGCCCTCCCCCGCGCGGATCCAATAACGGCCTTGAGCGGGAGGCCGGCGGCGGCTCTCCCCCACCCGGATCTGGCGGCGGGCTCGAGTGGAAGGCCGTCGGTGGCTCTCCCCCACCCTCCCTCGCGCGGATCAAGCAAGGGGCTCGAGCGGGAGGCAGCGGGCGGGGTGCACGGCGGCGGTGGGCGCGGACGACGGCGGCGACGCGGATCCGTCGCCGGCGATGATGGGAGGTGCGTATTCGCCGGCTAGGGTTAGGGTTTTGATTTTGGGAATTTTTTTTTTGTGATTTTTCATTTTTGCGTGCGGACGGCTTAAGCGCCCGCATGCAAAAATCGGATTTTTGCGTGCGGTTGCGCCACCCGCATGGAAAAAATGCTATTTTTGCAGACGTTTTCGCGAGTGCGGTTAGCTCTACCGCACGCGAAAACCCCTCTAGAACCGCACGGAAAAATCCCTTTTGTAGTAGTGCGGCAAGGACCCCGATGTACGGCAGATGGCCAGATTCTGACTGGGAGCTGCTCAAGCCGGCCTCTTGTGCACTAAAATCAATTCTCAATTTCTATCTCGTATAGTGATTTAGTCATTCTTTTTTTTATCTCAGTCATTCTCAAGTAGTAGATGCTTATATTAGCGACTTGCAGATATATATTGATGGGTTCAACTCAATTTATTTGAAATTAGGGAGAGAATATATATGAAGATGGCCAACTTAGGACATTCATAGGATTTTATGGTTGACCAACTTGGATAGCTGATGTGAGAGCGGATCCACATTCTAAATGAACTTCTTGCTATGAATATGTTCAGAACGATAGATGCGATAATTCAAAAGATGAAACTACCTTTTGTAATTGCAATGTTATCTTCTTGTTATGAAATTTACTTAGTATTAACTTTGTTTTTTTATCTGCATCCTTAATATACGATTATGTAAATATCTTTTCCTATATGCTTGAAAGGAGCAAACCCGAGTTAAAAATGTATTTTACTTCTATGTCATAGTGTGATTAGTTCTATACATGTCTTACTTTTGGTCCTGCCTATTGTGGTCTCGGTTAGTTAGGCTTGGCTAGTGGCTTACCAAAATCCTGGGTCTACCACTGTTTGTTATCCTGAGGTAGCCTCACCCATTTTTGCAGGCATTTATTTTTTTCCTTTTGGTCCACCCGTGGAAAAAAAACAAGGGCCTGCGAAAATTATTTTTGTAGTAGCGATTTTTTTTCACAGAAAATAGTACGTATCTCTGCTTCTTGTGTTACCACCCTGCAGGAAAGAAGTTACTATTATCATCACTGCTAGTATTGGCGTCGATCACCCTGACCTTGAAGCATACCGCTGCCGGCACCAGCAGCCTAGCTTTCGCGGCGTTGCCTGGCTGCCCAGACATGTGCGGCAATGTCAGCATCCCGTATCCTTTCGGCACCATAGATGGCTGCTTCCGGGAACCAGCCTTCCGCGTCTACTGCGAAGACGACCATGCAGTTTATCTCCAGCAACACAAGAGGTTGAAGGTCTTGCAATTCGAACTGGCCCAGGGCGAGGTTCTCATCCAGAAGCGCATGGCAACTAGCTGCGGCGACAACATCACCAGTAAAACTATCGGCGTTCCATGGGTAGTGCACGATGGTGGCTTAGCAGATGACTATCCCTATCTGACAATCTCTGCCAAGAACAAGTTTACAGCAGTCGGGTGTGGTATCACAGCGATCATCAATGGTCAGGGCGAGAACCAGCCTGATTACACCGTCGGATGTCGATCATTCTGTGACGATGTCGATAGTACTATTTTTGAAGATAATAGCACGCAATGCAATGGCAACACGGGCTGCTGCCAGGCTTCCATCCCAGGTAATCTCAAGGCTTTCCAGCCCTCATTCGTAACAATAAGCGGTGTGAACTACTCTGGTGTCCCGTGTGTATACGCTTTCGTCGTGGAGCAGAATTGGTTCAAATTCAAGACCTCATATGCCAAATCGATGGAACTTTATTCACAGTATCGAAATAAGGGCACTGGGGTTCCTCTAGTGCTCGACTTGGTTGTTGGTAACGAAACGTGTGATGAAGCCAAAAGCAACGCGTTATCGTATGCGTGCAAGGCTAGGAACAGCTCTTGCATCGACAGACCTAGTCGCTCAGGGTACCTTTGCAACTGCTCTCAAGGTTACGAGGGAAATCCCTACCTGCACGGAGGCTGCCAAGGTGAGAATGCTCTCCAAAAATTTCCATGCCTCCCTTTCTTGCAACTTGAAACATACAAATTAATTTCCAGCACTTTTTTTTAATTCCCCGGCCCTACATCATTTGATGGACAGACATCAATGAGTGTGATTATCCATGGTTGTATCCTTGCAAAGGTAACTGTCGTAACATGATTGGAAACTACACGTGTTCGTGCCCATCAGGAACTCATAGCAAAGATCCCAAGATCATACCCTGCACTCCAACCATAGGTATATAATATTCACTAGCTTTTTTGGAAAATATTTTTGCACAAGTCGTGTTTGGAGAAGTAATGAACTTTTTTCATGGGAAACTTTTTTAATTAGAAGTGGTAAAGAAATTTCTATATATATATACTTTCAGGTTTAAGCATTGGTATAGGAGTTGGTAGCGCAGCAGGCTTTATATGCATCGTTCTCATTTCAATGTTCCTTACCAGACGGATAAAGCACAGGAGGAAAATAAAGCTAAGACAAAAGTTTTTCATTCTGAATCGTGGACAACTTCTTAAACAATTGGTATCCCAAAGGGGAGATATTGCTGAAAGAATGATCATCACGTTAGATGAGCTTGAAAAGGCAACTAACAACTTTGACAAAGCTCGTGAGCTTGGAGGCGGAGGGCATGGTACTGTTTATAAAGGGATTCTATCGGACCTACATGTGGTAGCCATCAAGATATCAAATATAGTGGTCCAGAAAGAAATAGATGATTTTATAAATGAGGTTGCCATCCTCTCACAAATCAATCATAAAAATGTAGTAAAACTAATTGGATGTTGTCTAGAGACTGAAGTCCCATTGTTGGTTTATGAATTTATTTCCAATGGAACCCTCTATCACCATCTTCATGGTGAGGGTCCAAGGTCGCTATCATGGAGCAATAGGTTGAGGATCGCAGCCGAAATCTCAAATGCTCTTTCCTATCTTCACTCATCAGTTTCAATCCCAATAATCCATAGAGATATAAAGTCCGGTAACATACTTCTTGATGATAATCTGACATCAAAGGTATCGGACTTTGGAGCTTCAAGGTATATCCCAATCGAGAAAACAGCGTTAACAACAGCAGTTCAAGGTACTATAGGATATTTGGATCCTATGTACTTTTACACAGGTCGTCTCAATGATAAAAGTGATGTTTACAGCTTTGGTGTTATGCTAGTGGAATTGCTCACCAAGAGAACACTATTTCCATATTTGTCATCTGAAGGTGATGGCCTTGTTGCAGATTTTGTCAACTTACATGGTGCAGGTAATTTGGTCCAAATGTTAGATTCTCAAGTCATAGAAGAAGGGGGCTCTGAAATCCAAGAGGTTTCCCAACTAGCCGTATCATGTATAGAACTAAGAGGTGAGGATCGACCTACCATGAAACAAGTGAACCGTTCACTCGAAGACATCCTCTCACAAATCAACCAAAAAGGAATTCTGTCATCTGAGAAGGAGGCGGAGGATAGTTCGCTGGTCGGTGGAGAAATTCGATCATTGAGAATAAGGTTTGATGGTTATTAATTAGTTGTGAACTATTGAAGCGCAAAGCACGGGGGAATAAGCATTATACTTGTAACATGATCAGGTCTTGAGATGTTTGTGTTGGCCATAAATATGCACAATATATATACTATAAAGATAAAAGTCAGTTATGGTTTAATCTTGTTGTTTCCTTGGTACCAGTCAATGCACATATTCCACGCGGTCACCGGCCGGCCTTCTGTTTTGGCCAGAATTTGTTATTCCATCAATGAACAGTGTAGCACTGCATATATTTAACAATATCTCATTGTCTGCACCTCCCATCTTGGCATGCATATTTTCATGTGGCCTCCATGCCTCCATAGCCAAAGGAGAATCCGAACCTAGTCCTGCTAATGGATCGGGTATTGAATGAGTTTAATTGGTTGGATTTCAATGCGGGTTGGCTTTGGGTGGGTGAAAATTGGTTGATGCAGCCAAAAGGGCTGAGCGGGTTGGATGGAAGTGAGAATTGGTTTGGATTGATTTGGTATTGGTTACAAAATGTTGGGTACAAATTGGTTTCAACCCATGGATAATCCACTACCCTCATTCTGATGGTGCATTTGGTGGGATTGAGGAGTAGTGCTGGTTGATTTTGTGGTGCGGAGCATTTGTCACTACAACGGTACCCCTCATCTGTATCGGGCTGCAACCCACATCTGTGTCGGGTATGGCGCCCGACATAGCGCAAAGGTCAGTGATGTGAGGAATCATCTCAAACGGGCATAAGTCCGTCACAGATGAAGCTATCTCAATCAGGCCTCAACTAATGCCCGTCACCGATAGCTTTGACCGAGACGACCAGTCAAACTATAGCCCGTCACGGATGACTATCTCAATCGGGCTACAACTAGCGCCCGTCACGGATGACTCTCTCTCTCGAACGGGCCTAAACAGAAGCCCGTCACAGATGACTATTGTTCTCAATCGGGCCCCAACTATAGCCCGTCACAGATTACTGTATTCTCAATCGGGCCTTAAGTTACAGTCCATCACGGTTGACTATAAATCAATTGGGTTTTAACTTATAGCCCGTCACCGATGAGTATGACCACAAAAAAAATAAATATTGTTTTTTGGCTAGCCTCAGGCCTGTGCTAGCCATGCCCGCTGCAAAATAACAGAAATACATCCCAGCATCCCCATCCCAGCATTCACATATATTCACATATATTCACACATCCGAGCATCCCCATTCACATATGTCATTCACATATATTTTACAGAAATTACATCCATATTCACACATGCATACTGGTCACATGCATAGAGATAACAAATATAATAAACATCAATATTACATAATAACATGTGTTTGACAATTCAAACAGGACGTTAAAAAATGTTCATCACTTACACCTGAACCCTAAATATTCCTTTAGGGTGAATAATTTCGCGGAGGACGAAGTCGGCAATCTCCTCACGAATATCCTCAAAGCTGCTACCCGGATCCTCTGAAAATTTGTCCTACATGTACATAATTCGAAATTAGTTGAACGATCTTTACATACATATACATATATATATATACTTCAATTTAGTTACAACATGTCAGGAATGAGACCACAAATCTCCAATTTAGCCAAAGTCTTCACCTTTTCTTTGCACAGAAGGCGCATGTTGTGGCAGACATGGAATCCGCACTGGTCGCCTTTTTGTTGTTTAACTGGGAAGTTCTTCTTGTGGATAAGAGTGTCCTGCCCTGTCTTTCGAAGGCCTCCTTTTTGCACATATTGGCCCCACGCTTCATCTATTGCGAGTTGAATCGGGGTCCAATCGTACAGTTGCTTGTCAATTTTGGAGTTTAAGTAGTGGCATGTACTCCACTTAGGTGTTATTACCAGTAGGATGCAATGTCCACTGCGGCATTAAATTAGATAAAGTTAATACTAAAGCTAGACGTGTAATGCAATGTATTTAGGGAACACACTTACTATTGATTGTAGGCGCACATGATGTACTCCTTGTCTTGTCGGGCCCAGAAGGTGTCAAACAAGTAGTTTACCATTCCACTACGGTCCCCTTGAAGATTTGTGACATTGACTACCTGAGGATCAAGGAAGGCAACTTCCGGTGCATTTTTGAGACACCACTTTCAACTATACCTACACGCAAGCCAAACGCTCTTATAAGCATGTTACACGGATTGAGATGAATAATTTTCGTGAGCAAGAGTACTTACAAGGAGTAGCACTTGAGGAGGGTTGTGTCCACCGAGCGGAGCCTGTAGAGGTCGAACAGATCCTTGAAGTCTATCACGATATAATTTGATGGCCCAAGGAATGGCGCTCTGGCGTGTTCGCCTATTATATCATTTTCTCTATTCTTCCTCCTCACGTTAGATTTCTCCATGTAGTACATGTGTAGCTCCTTGCAAGCGGTGCCCATCGTTGCTAGCACGTTGTCTCCAACCAATGGCATGCCTAGTTGGTAGGACGATGGAGGTATGAGCTTCCTATGTGTGACGGGCCCCTTGCTCAGATCTAACTTTGTTGGAGCAAGACGTGAGAGGTGCAGCTTTCCTTTTCCTCGCACCCCTGCAGCAGGTTTTTCGATAGCTCTTCTCTAGGGGGAAGAATGCGCCTTCCTGCTCTTCTTCATGGGTGGGGGTTTAGTGATCGCCATGCTGTCGGCCTCCATAGGCTCGCCCCCAAAGTCCGTGTCGTACTGTAACTGGACATCGTCAATTTCATGACGACCGGGAGCTGGAGGGGCTGAAGGAGCAGGGGCAGTTTGTACTATCAGACGATCGCTTGGTGCAGTGCTTGGCCTCGGGATCACCCTTATATCAATGAGGTCCTTGGGCCATTGGATGAAGGTTCCACGTGCATTTTCAAGGGTTAGGACCTCGTCGTTCGGTGTCAGAGGGAGGGGAAAATGATCGAATTCGGGCTTCACCGAGTCAACTTGCACTTTCGCATAATCAGCCCTAAGTTGTGCCCCATGCACTCTTGTCTCCGGGGTCGGCTTGAAAGCAAGGCCCTCAGCTGCAGGAACCGAGAAGGTCGGCACCACCCTTACTGTCAGGGTGCAGCTAGTTGGTTCCTGCGATAGATTCATAAATATTGTTAGAATAGTAATTACCATATGGTTTCGTTAAGAACTCTATGCGTACTATATTATCGTACCATTATTTGGTCGACGGCAGCGGGGACCGATGGCGGATCTTCCCCCACCTCAGTTGATGCACAACTGCTGCGCCTCTGCGTGGGACTAGCTAAATCTTGTTGCGTAGCAGCAGCGGCAGCCACCAGGAGATGTTGCTCTTCTCGAATCTCTTGCCTGATATGGGCCCTCATCGATTCAAGCTTTTCGTCGAATTCAGAGCTCAATTCGGCTCTGACCTGCTCCCGGATCTGGGCGGCAAGGCGGGCATCTTTCTCCGCCTTCGTGACTGTCCGCTTCTTGTACTGCCACGCGTAGTCCAAAAATCCAACTTTCCATGGTACGTTTGCAAGTCCCCTTGTCCGTCCACGGTGTTCCTTGTTGCCCAACGCTTTACTGAGGATGTCGTCCTCGCGTCTTTGAGAGCTGACCTCTTGCGAGGCTTCTTGGGAGGCAATCAACTCCTTCTACAGTTCAATTGAGTTCGGATTCAATGAAAAGTTCAGGCTGAAACAGTCCGAACAAATATTGAGATTAGGCACTTACTATATTATCGTACACTTGTTGATCTTGGGGATTTGGAAGCGAAACTGTCCCATCTTCATTCTTCTGGTACCTCGCTCAGGCCCAATTCCTTGCACGTGGGTGTGGGATATCGGCAAACACCAGCGGTGTGTTCGCTGCCGCTGCCGCTTCATCCTCCTCCTGCCATTCCTCTAGCTTTCCGACATATCCTGCGGTGCCTAGCCGGTGCGGGTGCACGTTCCTGGCCTGCAGTGCTCGAAAAGCTTCGCTTCTGGCCCGGGATTCTGGGGTCGACTTCTTCTCGTAGAATTGCTCCCAAGCTTCAGCCGTGATGAAGGGCCATTGCTCTGTTGGATCAGGGGTCGTCGGATTTAAGACAAACTCCGTGACTAGCCTGCTCTTGAAGTTTTTCCAAGCATTGCCCATAGTCTTGAAAGCAGCCCGCTTGAGACGGTCCTCATCGGCTGCAGGATACTCGAAGCGTTCCTTGAATTTGAGCCAAGCTACGTTCTTCTCCGCTTCGGGCACGTGCTTGATGTCATCAACAAGGATTGTGAAGTTTTACCTCGCTAGGACACCGCATGTCGACCTAAACTTGGCCAGGACATTCCGAGGACGCGTCGGCAGTCCAACCTGGTTCACCTCTGCTATGGTGTACCGTTCCTTAGGGATTTTGTTCTCTGTCCTACGACTCCGTGCCCTTGAGGACCCACTAGTTGTCGTCGACATTGGTTCACCTTGCTGAGACATCGTCTAAATAACTTAGAAAATAACAAAGTTAATTAATTTTGTAAACAAATTTGTTTGTACGTACTAACTTTGATATTATAGATCCTGGGCACTGAACTACTCTACTTTACTTGATTCCTGGCTCGACCTCGTTTCTTTTTACACGTTTCTTAATTATCAAAGAAAGACAGATTACGAAGTGCTCCGGTTGCCAAGGTGTCTAGGGTCCGAAGCTTTCTGCATCATATCTAAATACGAATTTCACTAAATATAGATAAAATAACCTACATTTCACTAAAATCACTATGTACCTCTCCCATGTACCTCACTTCACAGATTACGAAGTGCTCCGGTTGCCAAGGTGCTTTGCTCTGTTCCGAACGTATGCCTTCAGAACTCCCATGTACCTCTCGAACGGGTACATTTCTCATAGAAAAGCCGGGCCACATAGTTTTGTTTGCTTTACAAGATGAACAGGGAGATGAACCATGATATCAAAGAAAGACAGTGGAAAAAACATCTCCATGTGGCAGAGGGTATTGACAATATCGGTCTGCAACCCGTCTAGATCTTCGAGATTTATAACTTTCTGTCCGATGGCATTGAAAAAGGCGCATAGACGTTGGATCGTATGACGGACTTTGGGTGGAAGAATGCCTCCGATAGCAACTGGCAAGATTTGTGTGATTAGTACGTGGCAATCGTGTGACTTCATTCCAACCAGTTTTAGGTTTTCCGATTTGACGTACTTACTAATCCTCACTGAATAGCCCGATGGAACTTTAATATCTTTCAGGCATGATAACATTGCGATCTTCTCATCCTTCGACAGTGTGTGGCAAGCTGGAGGGAGGTACACTCTACCTGTCTCTGCATCTGTTACGGGCTGGAGTTCACTACGAATGTTCATTTCACTGAAATCAAGGCGCACGTTCAACCTGTCCTTTGTTTTGCCGGGAATATTCAGCAGCAGGCCAACCAAACTCTCACACACATTCTTTTCTACATGCATGAGATCAATGCAATGACGGACCTTAAGATCTTTCCAGTAAGGTAATCGCCAAAATATGGACTTTTTCTTCCACATACCCTTGTCCTTTGCCTGACTATGTTTTCTTTTCTTCCCAAACTCGTTGGTTATGTCCTTGACCAAGTTGTGAACCTCATCTCCGGACAAATCCTTGGGAGCAGGCTGAAGTTCTCTCTTACCGTTAAAAATATTCTTCTTCCTTCGAAATGCGTGACGTAGCGGGAACCACCTCCTATGACCCATATAAACCATCTTTCGTGATTTCTTCAACCACCGGCTACGTGTATGTTCCATGCAGTCGGAGCATGCCTTCTTTCCTTTCACGGTTTGGCCAGAAATATTACCGAGGGCGGGATAGTCATTAATGGTGCAGAACAGTAGAACTCGTAGCTTGAAATTCTCCTGACCATACGCATCCCAAGTTTCCACACCTTCTTTCCAGAGCATCTCAAGATCGTCCATAACAGGCTCCAAGAACACATCGATATCATTGCCCGGTTGTTTCGGTCCTTGGATTAGCAAGCACAGCATAATATATTTTCTTTTAAAGCACAACCATGGCGGTAGGTTAAAGTTTGAAATAAGAACTGGCCAGGTGCTGTGAGTACTACTCATGTCTCCAAAAGGATTCATGCCATTTGTACACAGACATAGCCTCATGTTTCTGGGGTTGGCAGCAAAGTCTTTGTGTTTTCGATCGATATTCCTCCATTGAATCAAATCCGCTGGGTGTCTTAGCATACCGTCGTTCCTTCTCTCCGTGGCATGCCAATGTACTAAATTTGCCTTCTTGGGGTTTGCAAATATTCTTTTGAAACGATCAATGATAGGTAGATACCACACAACCTTCGCGGGACCACCCCGCTTTGATTTTTTTCCTTCGTCAGGACTTTTCTTACGCTTGTATCGAGAGGTCTTGCATACAGGACAAGCATCTAACTCCGCATATTGCTTGTGGTACAATATGCAATCGTTTGGACAAACGTGAATTCTACGGACCTCTAACCCCAGGGGACACAAAACCTGCTTTGCTTCATATGTCGTCTTGGGCAATGTGTTCCCATCAGGCAGCATGGCCTTCAAAATTCCCAAAAGCTCTGTGAAACTCTTGTCTGTCCATCCACTACTTGCCTTCAGCTTCATTAGGTCCAAGGTAGCTGATAATTTGGTGTGCTTTGCTTTGCATCCGGCGTACAGAGGCGTCTGTGAGTCACTGACCAACCTGCTGAACTTTACGGAATCTCTCTCGTTGTAAGCTGGATCCTCAACGTCACGTAACATGTCTTGCAGCAGATCATGATCAACATCAACCATTTCACCGCCTAGTGGAGAAGGTACAAACATGTCATGCTCATCTTCATCTTCCTGATTTTGCGCACCAGTACTGTCTGCAGCTGCACCACTTCCTGATTCCTGCTCTCCATGCTTAACCCAACATGTGTAGCCCTCCATAAATCCTCGTTGTATCAGATGAGCGTGTACGTCCATTCGGTTATCAAACATATTCTCATTCTTGCAATCTGCACATGGACAACACATGTAATCGCTGTTTCTTCTTTTCCTATCCTCCTCCGCGGCGTTTATAAAATTTAATACCCCATTTCTATACTCTTGACTATGACGTTTCACAGATTTCGCATACATCCAACTTCGATCCATCGCTAAAGAAATGAAAAAAGAATCAGAGAAACATCTTATAAGATAAATATCGCTAAATTCATTAGAATTGATGAATTTTCTAAATTAATGATTATTATTTGTCACTTCCCTTTATGAATTTACTGTTTTCTTTGGGAAAAAAATAAAATTTTTCCCCCTCCAACCTCCCACGAGATTTGTGAATAGTGGGATACAGATACTCTGGCAGTTGCGGCTATTTATAGTGTGCACTAACTATCGGGCATATAAGGTATCTTTATCGGGCCTAAAAAAAGCCCGTCACAGAGGAGTGCCATCTGTGACGGGCTTTGTAGATATCTCAAACGGGCATCAAGATGGGGCCCGTCACAGATGATTGTCATCTGTGACGGGCTGCAATTACAGCCCGATGAGATATTTAAGGTTATCTCAATCGGGCCTTAAGTTGGGGCCCGTCACAGATGATTGTCATCTATGACGGGCTCCAACTACGACCCGATTGAGATATTTAAGGTTATCTCAATCGGGCCCTAGTTTAGGCCCGTCACAGATATGCGTCATCCGTGACGGGCTTCAGTTCTATGCACATTTAACATGTCTCTTCGACCATATCTCAATCGGCCTCTTTTTAGGCCCGTTTGAGATGTATTCTTTGTGACGACTCGCAAAATCCAGTTATGTTACAGCCTGTCACAGATGAGATGATCTGCACTAGTGTGTGTCGTGATTGAGTCAAAGATGCCCAGTCTCTGACTGGTGATAGCAACTTCGATGCTTGTAGGTGCTGTCTTCCTCCATGGAGGCATCGATAAGCGGCCTGCTCTTCCTTCAGGTGAAACCATAGTTTGGTGATTCGGACAGCCGTTGGCAATATCCTTGATGTTGTTTCCTCCTAAGAGGCTTCACCTAGAATTTTCTGTTCCACAGTTGGGTTGTTAGGTGGTTCGAGTCTGTTGATGCAAAACACGGTGACCTGTAAAATTTGTTTAAACTTCAATGCAGGTCCAAAAGCTTCGAGTTTTAGGGTGTGCCAGTTGGTTTGATCCTGCAACCAGCAAGATAGACAATAGTAAATATTAGAAGACGATAGCCGATTGACCTGTAGGCCGATGTTGTATTGTATCAGCCGATGCACGGATAAATCAGCTATAATTGTAAAAGATACTGTACATAAACTAGATTTAGATTAAATATAATTATAAACAACTTTTCCTTGACAGAATCAACCCTACAGGTCAAACCCAATCGATATAGCATAAGATTAATAAAGGCAAAGTCAATGTTATACAATTATATGATCTCAATAACTAGCTAATGAATAGAAGTTTGTAGGTTAAACCTAATATAAATGTTATCGGCTGCAGGAGTGAACTATATGTAATTACTAATTTAATCTTTTTCTTTAAAACAAGCAACTGTGATAGATCGGATCCAACCGAGACAATATTAATTGCCAGTAACAAAGATCAGTAAATTAATAATTATATGAAATCAATGTCTTAGCCAATGAAGTAACTTAGGTGATTATTGATAACATATCACCTATAGCTCCGATATAGCCTTATACGAGAATATCAATCTTGATTAAATCTACTAAACAAGTTGCAATCCCAGCAGATCGGACCCAATTGAGGCAATGCGAGATTGAAGACAAGCTTAATAGATTTAAAGGACTGATAAACCGATATAAGATGATAGATATAACAAATTAAGTTAAAGATAGCATATAATCTTAAAGCAAAACAGTTATACTAGGTAAGATCGGCTGAAACCCCGATACTATCCCTATCGGCAATCTAAGGACAAGTTAGTTCTTACAACTTTGACTACAACTTAGTAAATAAAACCTAACTGATGCAACATCGAGTTATGGTCGAAGTTATAAGGTCTAAACAAACCTTTGATTGTTTTTTAGGGTGGTAGATATATTAAGCAATCTAAACCAACAATAGCAATTTAAATGATATCGACGTATTCAGATGAAACCAGCCGATAAGAGTAAATAACAATATTAGTTTAAATTAAGTAATATATATGATAACTTAGTGCTTGTATCAACCGGATTAGAGTGTAGAACTCAATCGATGAAAGCCCTACCCCCGCCAATACAAGCAACTATAGACGGAACCCACCTCTTGCCGAAGATCGAAACTGATGCAGCCCAACTCGAAGACAAGAACTCGTCGAGAGAGAAAACTTAGAAAACTAGGGTGGCGATGCGCTGAAAGTGTGTATTGAACTGTTGTTGTTTTTATAAGACCCTGGGTGTATATATTTATACCAATGAGCGTAAACTAATCCATATCGGACATGATACAAACTTTTCTAAAGATAAAGCAAAATTACAAGCCTAAATCGGACTCTAAACAATCTTTCCTAAAATTGTAAAAGAAAAATAATAACTATACCTAATTAATAAATAACTTTCCATGTCGCCTTCCTCTCGAATTCGAACTCTTTCTGGTAATATCTTCAATCCCTCCAACCGAATCCGACACGAACTCGACTTCACATCACCTATCGGCAATTCCAGATTCCTTCCCATCCAATACATGCTTGCCGATACATTTCCAACCAATGTAACCGTCCGTTACCGGTTGCTACAATCACGCCACCAACTTCGCTCCATCTTTAATGGAATATGCCAAATTTTGTCGTTAACAGAGTTAGATGCCCATCACAGGAAGTCGGAGCTGCCTATCCGATTGGACAAGCTTAGCCATGATGACTTGTGTCGGGTCTCTCAATAAATGTGGTGCCGTAGGCTATCTTTGTTTTGGCTCCTCCTATGAGTTTTTGCCGGTTTTCCCTTATAATTAATAGTGCGATTGTGTGGTTTTCGGGCTCGGTTTTCCTCATAAATAGGGCCATTCTTAATATAAAATGGGAACCTTGTCCTCCTTCTCGAGGTTTACCTTGAAAAAAATTCCTAATGGTTTAACTAGCTAGATGCTTAAGAACGAACATTTCTCAGCTTCATCGGCAAAGAAAAAGAACTTAATATTAGAAACACGTTTTCACATATTAATTTCATTGAAATCATTGTCATGATTAATATTCTGTGATGAACAATTGTCTTTGCAAATGACTTATTTAATAAAAATTAGTTTGTAAATATCCGTGGATGTTGGTGTGGGTATGTGTGAGTAATCTTGGTCAGGTTTAAATCAAGTTAGCAGTGTTTGCAAAGTGCCTAATCTAAATTTGATCAGACATAGTATTTGCGTGAACAAACCATGATCTGAACTTTCAATAAGCATGGTTTGATCAAAGACTTTGCAAAGTATGTAAACGAAGTTTAGTTACTTTGCAAAGTTGGTCTCTTCAGATCAGAACTTAGTCTAGGAAACTATGCGTGAGTTTAAGTTTGCAACAAACCAACATACTAGTCACACTGCTGCTGTTTTCTATCTCTTCATGACACAAACTGTTTTAGGTTTGTCGCAAAAATAAAAGATCTTTTTTGGACTATGAATCTAGGTAGGCTATTTGTCTTATTGAGATCAAAGGTTGTCAGCACTACTAGGCAAAGTGAACGGCTGCACTATGACAGCTCGAGTTGTGATCTTGTATGCATTTAATTTATTTCCCTCTGATTTAGTAGTACGTTTGCATGTACTTAGTTGCTAAAACTCATAGGCCTAAAGAAGTCGCGACAAACCAACATACTAGTCACTTCTGGCATGTACTTAGTTGCTTGTTTTGCACATTGATTAAGGGAGAATATAAGCCCAGAAATGTTGATGAAGTTTGCAGCGCAAAACCTCTGTCCCAGCTCTGCTCGTTCTGTTTTCATCCTTCGTCAGGTAACTGTAGCTGTTCAACAAAATTCAGAACAGAGCTAAACTGATAGAAAGAGCGAGTTGTGAGTTCAGTATGAAGGGTGATTTCTGACACACTACACAACTCTTCTAGTACAAACAGATAAAATATATACATCAATCTGGATCTATGCATCATATGCATTTAGAATACTTGTTCTAATAAGGTCCATCTATGACAAATATACAACCCAACTAAGAGTGTTGTAGACCTGCTCCAGTCCAGCTTCTTTTTCTTCGTCTATTCATAGTATTCATCGGAGTCGATGGATGACCCTGCGACCTGCGACATTCGCAATCTTGCATCTGTTCTTCCTGTCAACCTTGCCCAGACAACAATTGCCTTAACATAAACCTCATCGTACATCTTGTCCAAGAAGCAGAAGTAAGCAATCCTCCAGGATTTCTTGAACAAAAGAATATAGAAAAGCACCCATAGACCTGCCATAAATCCCACTATAACTCCCATGGAAAATGACCCTATGTGAAAACCTTGTTCGCTTCTGATCTGGTGACCTTGCTTTGAGGCTTCATTCTTATAACAGCTTTTCTGGAGAGGAGGCCCAAAAAGACCATCATTGCCGTCATACAGATGTTGGTTTTGGTCATAGAGGGTACCAAGTTGTGTCCCTGATGGTACTCTTCCAGTAAGATTGTTATAAGATAGGTTCAGATAGCTTAAATATGTTAAATCAGATAGGCTTTGTGGGATTTCACCATAGAGCTTGTTCTTCGAGAGGTCGAGCGATTCGAATGACTTCATGGCCCCAATCATATATGGAATTTTTCCATTCAAATTGTTCCATGACAAATTCAAATTTATAATTCCGTCAAGAGAAACTATGTCTTCAGGAATTACACCAGCCAAGAAATTTGAAGACAAGTCAATTGTCACAACTGTTACATTTTCTTGGTCGTATTGTAGTTCCTGCCCCTTCATGTTCACAAAAGATTTGTAGTCACATCCAGATAGTCTCTCTTCATGTTTTGTGGTATCATGCTTTTTCATCATTCGTGTTAAATTTGACAAATGCTGAGGCAGGGGACCTGATAAGCCATTGCTGGCTAGATCCAAATGAGAAAATTTTCCGAGGTTGGTGATGCTGTCAGGAATATTTCCAGAGAACATATTGTGCTTAAGCTGCAGAAATTCTAGCTTGCTAAAGTTTTCAATCCATGTAGGCAAAGTCCCAGAGAATTTATTCCATGACAGATCAAGGAAACATAACTCTGTCCAGCCCTGTAGAAAAGATGGGAAGTTGCCGGAAATATTATTGTTACTTGCACGAAAAAATGACACCCTGCTCATCAGAGAGCATTGAGGAAACTCTCCCTCAAGTAGATTGTTGGACAAGTCAAGGCCATTTAATTTCTGCAATTCACAAATAGACTGTGGAACATGACCGCTGATAAGGTTATATGATACATCTAGTAGCATAAGGTTTCTCGGCATCCGAGGAATTCGACCAGCTATTTGGTTGCAGTCCAAATATAATTTTTCCAATGACATGTTTTCCATATTTGTTGGCAAGGCTCCAGCAATTTGATTGTATGACATCTCCAAAACCGTGGCCTTCGAAAATGTTGTAGAGAGCCAGTCTGGAAATGTATCATTTATTCCAGCATCACTCATAGCAAGTTCAAGAATATCGACCTGTGATTGAAGCCATGAGGGAAATGAGGGACCCATCGAAGTAGATGCAAAGTATGCCTTCTCTACTCTGAAGGGAGGTAACCATTCGGGATCCACTTCAATCTCCAAGTAATTATTGTAACACAAATATATCGACTTCAAGCTCATTAGATTGGCAAAGTGCTTCTCTGTGATGACACCATCCAGGTAATTGTAATGGAGGTACAAGTTTGTCAAATTTGTGAGCATACCTATCTCAGAAGGCACCTGTCCAGTGATGTTATTATTAAAGAGGTCAAGAGTGACTAAGCTTTTTAGCCTCCCTATCAATTTTGGTAGAATTCCAGTCAAATTGTTATTAGCCAAATGAACTTCCATCAGTTTGTTGGGTGAACACTGTGGTAAACTCTCAAATATCTCTGAAATCTCTCCATATTCCAGTCTATAATCAAGGTCAAGAACTTCCAAATTGCACAGATTCTTCAAGTTTGCTTTCATGATGCACATGTTACCTTTCTTCGAGACACTCATGCCCGTGCTATCCTCCTCGCCGTTATATGAGAAATCAAGAACTTGGAGGGACAGCATGTTTCCTAGTGCTTGCGGGATCTCACCGTACAAACTAGTCGAACTAAGATTGAGATACTTGAGGGATGTCAAGTTCCAAATCCAACTAGATTTAGCTTGTTCACTAAATTCATAATTGTTGGAAAGATCAAGTATCTCAAGTTGTCTGAGATTAACCTGTGTGGTATACTGGTTTGCACTTTGAAGAGAGCAAGAAGAAAGGCTAAGGAACTTCAGAGAAGGGATCCTATTCAGAATATGAGGCCAATCAAGTACTCTGCTAAGGTTTACCCCGTTAAGGTTCAGATATTGCAACTTGGGTAAGTGTGCTAACCATGAAGCATCACTAATGTACAGAAATGGAACCATGCTGGAGAGCAATATCCCGGAGAAGTCAAGAAATTTCAGATTTGAAAGATTACCGAGCTGAGGCGGCACCATGCCGGAGAACATTGTGCCGGAGAGGTTCAGATATCTCAAGCTCCTGAAAGATCCCAAGAACTCCGGGAGATGTCCAGTTGGACCTGCCAGGTTGTTCATGCTGAGATCAAGGTAGTTGAGATGCTCCAGCGAGATCAGAGAATGGCCTATCTCGCCAACCAGAGCTGTTCCAACGTCGGCATAATAATTTCGGAGGTTAAGCTTGACGACATGGCCGGTCCGATTGCTGCACTGGACGCCTCTCCATTGGTAACAGTCCTCCACCTCCAGCAGCTGATCATCATAATCATACTGGCCTCCTCTTTGCCAGGAGGAGAGGAGGCCTCCAGGATCCTTGACGATGCCTTCCTTGAACGGCAGCAGAGCGTCTCTCTCGCGCGGTTTGCAGCCACCGCCGGCCGCTGCAGGTGACGGCAGTGTGGTCGCCTGGCCGTCGGTGGTGATCATGAGGAGAAAGAAGAAGAAGGAGGTGGTGGCGACGATGATAATGGCCGTACTCATGGCCGGCCGGCCAAGTGATTAGCTGCTCTGTCTGTTTGGTTTATATATGTTGCATACCATATTTTATTCCCAAAATTTTGTACAATTGAGATATTCTATATAGTAAAACATTTTTAATCTTGTCCAACCTTAATTTAATCTATATAATAAGTATAAGGCATGATATACTCCCTTCCTCGATTTATATATGCGGTTCTGAACTGGCCAACGTCATAAATAAATAAATTAAACTGAGTGTACATATGCAAGATGTTCATTTGCTATTATTGGTACTACATCAGACTGCCCACTAGTACAAAAATGATTTTTCTAGACAAACCCTCTAATAAGTTGCAGACAGGTCATAAGTATCTACGTCTACAAAAATCGACCCTCATTTTCACATATGGCTAAATCAATTTTTTCAAACGGACCACTTAAAACATCCACACACGAAAATAAGGGTATTTTCACATGCGGGGCTCTTAACTCACCCGCATGCAAAAATACCCTTCTTTTCCCACTCTTTTTTTTATTCCTCCCCCATCTCTCTCCCGGCCTCACCCACTCCTCATCTCCTCTCTCCAACTCTTCCTCTCCCGGCCAGTTCCTCTTCTCCCCTCCCCTCCCTCCCGACAGCAAGCATTGGCGGCGGCGGTGGCAACAGCGGCGACGGTGGTGGCGAGCGAGGGCGCCGGCGGGTGTGGGCGACGACGCACGGTGGCCTCCTCCATTCTCCCCCATGTGCGGCGGCCTCCTTCGGTGGTGGAGGGCGCGGGATCCGGCGGGCGGTCCCCTCAGCCCTCTTCCTCGCAGATCCGGCGGTGGGCTCAAGCGAGAGGCTGGCGGCGGCTCTCTCCGCCCTCTCCCGCGCGGAGGTCGGCACGGTGGCGGCAGGCGCGGGGGACAGGGGCAGGCGCGGACGCCGGCGGCGGCGCGGATCCGGCTCCACGCGCGCAGATCCGCCGCCGGCAATGACGGGCAGGGTGGATCCACCGATGGCGGAGACAGGAGAGGCGGATCCGCCGACGACGATGGCGGTGGCGGCCGGCTAGGGTTTTGGTTTGTGTTTTGAAATTTTTAATTTTTTTTTGTGATTTTTTATTTTTGCGTGCGGATGGCTTAAGCGCCCACACGGGAAAATCCGATTTTCACGTACGGGTGCGCTATCCGCACGTAAAAATAACGATTTTCGCAGACCATTTGGTACGTGGGGTTAGCCATACCGTACGCAAAAACCTCTTTTGGGCTATATTGAAAAACCGCTTTTGTACTACGTGCACCGCTACGTACATCGGAGAAAATCTGAGTTGCATTGCATATCATGTGTATGTGTGAATTTAATACCACCCGTACTGGTGCTGATAAGCCAAGAGTTATGGAAGTACTCGGAGGCTGCATTCTAGTTACTCTTTATTGAAAATTTTTCAATAACACGTTTTTTAAACTGTTACGGTATGTTTTATGCGAAAAGATAAAAAGAACGTATGTGCTTAAACTTTTTATAAACAGTGTGCTTAAAAAAATCCAACAAATTTATTCATCAAAATTTTATATATTAATACTTAATTAATCATATACTAATCATGTTTCTCATACAATTTACATGTGACTAATCAGCCTATCCAAACATTTGTAAAGAACGTAGCCTAAGTGACAAACTTCACATAATAGTTTCATGTATTTAATATAAATAATTGAAAAAGATAAATTTCCACTCTCAAAGTCCAGATATATAAGGAAAAAGCTCCTAGAAGCTATGAGTCATCATCACCTATACTGCCACTTTATGCTAGTGGTAATTATAGACCAGATCAACGACTACTTGATGTGGGCATGTTGCTTGTTTTGCAGTTGATCGAGTCGCTTCAAGTTACTATCTTCGTCTTAAAACATTAAAACATAGCTATATTTAGCATAGCACATTGTCTTAAAATAAAAGCTATTTTTTTCATATACCATCATCTCTTCACCAATCACAGTCAGTCTCTATTTAATTTGTTCACCTATTTTTTTCGACCAATCACAACCTCCACCAATTACTTTTATCTATTTTCTTAATACTAATGTTCATTTTAAAAATATTTATATTTTGGGACATAAGACATACTCTAGGAGATAGGCGGTACTCCTTAGCGGACATGAATGATTGCGACTTGAAAGGAAACATATTCTATATATACAAATCTTTTCATATACACATGAATGATTGCGACTTGAAAGGAAACATATTCTATATATACAAATCTTTTCATATACACATCGTGTATACCAACTAATAAATTTTATCAATAATTCAAAAAAATTGTGTTACATCTATGGATAACGACTCATCTTCAAATTTAACCAAAATGACAAAATTCTGACAAATTTCGAGGTCTTAAAATTGTTAAAATTTTTATCTCTTTTATTACGGCTAAAATAGAATAAATTTAATTGAGGTTAAGTATAATACTATTGAAGTACATGTAATTTTTTTAAAAAATTTTAGTAAAATTTATTTGTTGGTGTGCACGATGTGTCTATGTTCACAGATATATTCGCAACTCAGATGTCGTGTATGATTTCTGCTACATATAGCAATACTCTAGAGCAAAATTTAAAAATATGACAAAAAAAATCTTTTGATCTAAGTTTAATATTTGCTAAACAACATAAAAATCATTATACATCAGCAGTAGTAGTAGTACAGTAACAACTAGAGCAATAATAACTACTCCATTCAATCTTTGCTGTTACACTATTGCTCCCTCCAATTTAAATATTTTACACAGTTGATTTTACAAGACAGGAAGTTTAATCATTGTCTTATTAAAAAGTCGAACGGTACAAACAGCTCTGAAATCGTTGCTTATAAAAAAAGATCCAAGGTAAAAACAGCTCTGAAGCCGCAAAGATTGAGATTTTTTTTATATAGGCCCTTGGTTTATCTCATACAATATTACCGTTACGAAAAAGGGAGGGAGGGGGCAACGGCGGTGAGGGCATTGCGGCGAACGGCGGCTGCGCTCGCGGTGTTGACCAGGGGGAACTGATCTCTTCCCGCGTGCTTGCCTTCGATTCAGCGAGGAGAATCGGTGGAGCGCATGGCGCCGCCGTCGAGCGCCACCCTAGCCCGGAGGCGGAGCGGGATCCGCTCCTGCATGCCGTCAGCGACGCTCGGACGGCGACGGAGAAGAAGCTCCTCCGGGGCGGCCTTGTCCTCTTCGAGCAAACTGGTGACACCTCCCGTACTTTCCTCTTGCCCTCTGTTTTGCTCTGCTTTTGTGGTGAGATTGGTCAGTTCAGTAAAACAAAATTAGTTTCCACGGTTGGATGAACCTATTATATCCATGTATTAAAGCATTGAGAACTAGAGAGCTGAAACGGACTCAAATCGTGATTCTGATATGTTTTTTTTTCAGAAACCAAGAGAATTTTGGGAAGTAATATTGATCCCGGATTGGTGTATGTACTACTATGGCAGAGAATCCCCTTATAGTTCAGGGAATCTCTGAAAGTAACAACGATTAACACAAACACAATGAATCTGAACAAAGAACTAACCAAGCTCAACCACAACTGATGATACAAATTAACATGGTACATTATATTACATGACATTACATGTATTACATGTGGCTAGAGGTGGGCAGAAAATTAATTAACTATCTGACAACATTCACTGTCACACCACCAACAAAGGAAACAAAAGTATACAGAATGACATTTTCTTTTCAGTGTCTCTCCGCCTTCATTTATTCATTCATACCAATACACCTATCAGTTGTAGGCAGCAGAACGAGCATATGATTTGGGGTGCTTAATTTGCAGTTGCCTGTCTAGTTAATCTGGCCCAAGTAACAGCAGCAAATACATATGCTTTGTCATATAACTTGTCGAATTGGCGGACATAAGCAACTCTCCATGATCTTTTGAACAGTATAGCGCAGAACACCACCCAGAGACCAATCACAAACCCTGACACAAGCCCAAAATAAAAGAACATCATTGCCTCAGTATCCTCCACACTTATGTTTTGTTTCCCATGCTTTGGTGCATTAACGTTTGAACAATTCCTTTGAAGAGGAGGTCCACATAGACCATTGTTGCCATCATACATAGATGGGTTGTTTGCATATAAGGTGTCAAGTTGACTTCCCCGTGGTATTCTTCCAACAAAATTGTTATATGACAAGTCCAAGGAACTTAAATATGTCAAGTCAGACAAGCTCAGCGGGATTTCACCAGAAAGATTGTTTCTTGAGAAATCAAGTGATTCTACTGATTTCATGGCCCCAATATTTTCTGGAATTTTTCCACTCAAGTGATTCCATGACAAATTTAAGTTTAACAATCCGTGAAGAGAAGTTATATCATTTGGAATCCCACCAGTTAACTGGTTGAGTGACAAGTCGATGCTAACCATATAAGAAATTTCAGCTGCACCATACTTTAGTTCTTGATGCTTCGTTACTTGAGAAAAAACTTCCAAGGGTACATATTTTCCTATCACATCTTGGTACCAACCAACCTCCGTTCCCATCGGACGTTTTAGTGTCATTGATGTTAATTTTATCAAATGTTGAGGAATTGATCCTGATATGTTGTTGCCTGCTAAATTCAAGAATTGAATGCTGTCAAGATTTGTAATACTGTTTGGAATATCCCCATAGAACATGTTATAACTTAGCTGCAGATATTGCAAGTTCACCAAGTCTCCAATCCACGCTGGTAATGCTCCATAGAACTTGTTCCTCGAAAGATCTAGGAAAGTTAGTGATGATATACTTTGGAGGCATAACGGGAATACTCCTGAAAATCTGTTGTTACTTAAGAGTAGGAAAAATAAGTTTGGCATCCTAAAACAGAGGGGAAGTTCTCCCTCAATAAAATTATTTGACAAGTCCAATATATACAAGTTTTGCAACTTGCAAACAGATTCGGGAACATGACCAGTAATATGATTGTAGGACAGAATTAGATCTTTAATATATGGAGAACCAAATTTTGATGGCAAATTCCCTGACAAGAAGTTCATGGAGACATCCAATGCCCGGAGTCTTCTCGGCAGCTCTGGTATCTGTCCAGTTAGTTTGTTGGAACTGAGAAATAATGAATCCAACCAAGTCAGATTCTGTATACCTACTGATATAGCTCCACTTATGCTGTTGTTGTTAAGATCGAGAAAGCGTATGTTGTTTAAGTGAGACATCTCATTTGGCAACATTCCAGTCATGTTATTGCCTTGCAAACTCAAGTATTTCAATGGGCTTAAAGAACATCGTGGCAACTTCTCAACAAACTCTGTTATGTTCCCAGATGATAGACCCCCATCAAGTAATAGCGTTCTCAGTTCACAAAGATTTTGCATGTCTACTGTCATTGTGGCTGTGTTGCTGTTATCTGAAAAATATAGCTCCTGGAGGGACGTCATTCCTCCTAGTGCATCAGGAAAGGGACCATCAAGATAGGTTTGAGTAAGGTCGAGGATCTTAAGGCTTGTTACTTTCCAAAACCAACCTGATGCGATTGAATGGCCAAAGTGGTTCCCAGAGAGATGAAGCTCCTCAAGTTTTGTCTGGTTTATGTGTGTGAAAGTCTGGTTTGCACTTGAAAGTGAGCAACCCCAAAGAATAAGAACCTCAAGGGATGGAATCGTGTTCACCACCAGAGGTAATATATCAGTTACTCTGCTTAGGTTAACACTGCTCATGTCAAGGTACTCAAGCTGATGTAGATGGGTTAACCATGAGATATCTGTTGAGTACATATCAGAATGCATGAGACCGAGGTTAAGGTGTTGTAGATTTGAAAGGTTACCGAGCTGAGGAGGCACTCTACCTGACAATATGGATGTTTGAGAGACATCAAGATATCTTATGTTCTTCATTGAACCAAAGAACTCTGGGACATGGCTGGTTTCAATTGGATAGCCAAACTTGTTAATAGAGACATCAAGCTCCACAAGTTTTGTGAGGTTTAGTTGTGTCAACGACTGGGTTTTGCCTGGAAGCAAGGAGCGAGAAAGATGGAGGGCCTCCAAAGATGGAATCGAGTTGAAGACATGAGGCCAATCGACCGCCATGGTTAGATTTACATAACTCATGTCTAGATATTCAAGCAAATGTAGACGGGCTAACCATGATATGTCTGTCACGTACTTGTACTTTTCAGTGTCGTACATGGAATTGAGGTCAAGGTGACGCAAGTTTGAAAGGTTACCGAGCTGAGGAGGCACTTCGCCCCACAGACTATATGTGCCGGAGAGGTCGAGATATTCCAACTTGGAAAGGTTGCCAAGCTGAGGAGGCAGTGTGCCAGTAAAAGACGTGAGCGAGAGATTCAGATATCTGAGATTCTTGAATGAACCGAAGAACTCCGGGAAAGAACCATTAGTCCCGTACAATCCACTCTGGCTGAGATCAAGGTAGTCCAGTTGCTCAAGAGAAAGAAGAGAAGAACTTATCTGACCTTCCAAACCTTCACTGCTGAGATGAAGCTTGACGACATGACCGGTTTGGTTGCTACAGGTGACGCCTCTCCACCGGCAGCAGTCGTCTTCCTGCCCTCGTCGTCGCCACGATGCAAGATAGCCTTCGCCGTCGCTGGTGATGCCTTGCTTGAAGGCCAGAAGTGCGTCCCTCTCATGCGGCAAGCAGCTCGCCGCTGCATCATCATCGCTGTTTGGCCGGAGCTGAATGGATTCATCGGTGGCGCTGGCTGTCGCCGGCGAGGAGAAGATGCAGGCAGCAGCCGCGGCCGCGATAAGCAGCAGCACGAGAGATTCGGCAGGTGGACGATGCATCGCGACGTGCGGCTGGATCGAGCTAGCTAGCGTGTTTGTATCACGCTCGTCGATCGGTGTGCATTGGCTAGCTACTGGCTAAGATATGTATACATTATATCAACATGGAGCTCAATTAACTGCAAGTTGGTGCTTTGTGCTGTTCAGAACTCATTTTGCTTGGACTCCTCCATGGCTAATTCTTTGACTGAAGAAAGTGAACAGCCAGTCGTAAAAAGTCATACGTCGATTGATTGAAAAAAAAAAAGGTAGCACATGTACTCTGGCTGGTTACACCAATAAATTTAGTGTTGCGTCACAGTAATCTACAACTGAAAGACGAGAATGAATACTGAAGGTAGTGAATTGTTTCCAAAAAAAAAAACGTAGTGGAGGCGAAGAAGCACTTCAGCATCCTACGTACTCTTTCCATTTTATAAAAAAACAACTTCTGGCTACGAATCTAAACGTAGCCTCTCCATCCCATAAAAATCAACTTCTGACTATAAATCTAGACGTAGCTATGAAGCTGGACGTAGGGTACGTCCAGATTCGTAAGCAGAAGTTGGTTTTTGGGGACGAATGGAGTATGTGTTTGCATATTTTTATTTTGGAGTTAAAAGGTGTATGATTATGCTACACACAGGATTTAGTGCACGCCAAGGTGTAGATCAGACAATCGAGGCCAGGGAAGTTCAAGGGTCTTTTTGCAGGGAATCTTCCGAGAAGAGTTTATATCCGGTTCTCATGCCGTTTCAAGGCTTTTTTGCCTACTAGTTCTTCTTTAATACACTGTCAAGGTGTGACTCCAATTTCTCCAAATCTTCTATCATGAACCATAAAGCACACGCCAAGGTGAAGACCAATGGTCAATAACAACTGGCACGAGGGCTGTCTCGTTCGCGGTTTTGAATGGTTTTGGACAAACCTGGGTAGCCAATTTTCCGACACACTCGCTGGCTGGCCACTGATGTCTGGTTTGGATATATGGGACAAGGTTGACTCAACCCAGTGAAAGGTGGCTATGTAAATGTATATCACTGTAAAAGTAAAACGATTCATCCTCAGTTTCAGAGCAGAATCACCCGTGACTGAAACCCTTTGTCTTTGCGGTTTCAGAGCAGTTTTTGCTGACAAAAAAATGGATGCATACGCAGTTAGCGATGAAAAGTACTCTTCCTAACTATGTTGCGGACGGCGGATGATCTTGCCTTGCCACCTTCATCTTCCAGTTGTACTGACCTCTTTGCAGATTGCGTGGCTCAGCAAGATTAGGTAGAGCAAAGGTGAAGCAAGTTTGTGCAGAAGCCCATCAAGAATCGGATCTCTACAAAAATCGCAATCTGTGAAGTGAGCATAGCTCAACTACGATTTAGGTTGAAACTAGCCCACCCAAGTTCGTCCTAGGAGTGAGTAATTGGCCTGAGCTTGAGACGTATTTTCATTTTAACCCTCTCACTATACCAGATTTCTGTTGAAATCAGTTTCCACGGTAAGATGAACCTGCTATGGACGAAGTTTTATCATTTCAGATGAAACCTGAGATCTGAATAGAAGAATAGTTTAATGAAATGAACTCAAATCTTGATTCTGATTTCAGAAACCGTGCATGGAGAGGGTTGAGAGTTAGAGTGAACCTAAACGAACCAGAAAAGGATACAATTGAACATATCTGAATCTATGAAAGCTCTTTCTCCATCAGAAGCTAAAGCTACTACTAACCGTTGGCAGTTGAACTTGATAATAATTTACCACAATAAGGTGTACTGTTGACATAAGTCTTACGGCGGGCAAGTACTCGTAATTTTAACCCTGCATAATCGCGCAAAGATTACTGATGAGCCATGCTTTTTTTTTATCAAAGATCGATCAGATCGATGCAGCTTTTTATAAAACCCAAAGACAGAACAGAGTCTGATACAAAAGGAAAGCAAAACAGAGATAGCAGCATTCTGCTTAGGATACCAGCTTGCACGGCACACAGACACTTCTAACACCACAAACAACTAAAAGGAAAACGGCTTGGCACCCCATGCAAAACATTTTGCTTCTCAGATCTCGGCAGGCAATACATCAGATGGTTTCAAGCTTCTTATTTTCGACGAAAGCTTGTCGATAATTTCTTCTTTCACACCTTTTTCCTTCTTGTATCTGAACTAGCCACCATTTCTGTAACAAATCAATCGTTTTGAAAATCAGTTGTGCAGGGGATTTTATCAGGATATTTTAAAAAACATAGTCATTTCTTCAGGTCCACGATGTAGGATCGAACAAGATCAAACAAACCTACCAGAGGGAGAATGAATGGTAGAAAAAAATCAAAAACCAAAACTTTTAGCGAAAATAAAAGTTTACCCTCTAACTTGATGAAATCGCACCGGTCAGACCATCGTGTCGCCGCCAGTCAAACCGTTGCGCTGCCACCGGTCAGACCGCCTCCATGCCGTCGGTCAGACTGTCGGGAACTGGAGAAAATACGTATCAACGAATTTTTAAAAGTAGATCAACTTTATTGTATCAATATGTGTTTACAAAGTGCATGAAAAACACTCCTCTCTCAACTCTCGAATTAGATTGAAGCCTAGAAGCAAACCCTAACTTTTTTCTCCCAAAAAGTCGATATATTTTTAGTTTTAACTCCTCATCTATTTATACCAAAAATCTTCTACTCAAAGTAGGAGTACAACTCCTAGTAGGAGTAGAACTCCTAGGTCCACTAGGACTCAAACCCTCACTTTCCAAATCAAATTACAATTTATCAAATTGTAATTCTCTCAAACTCTCAAACAATCTGGTCGCATCATGCATCGGCACGCATACACCACGCATGCATGCATGCAGTACTACCATGCTAAAGTACCTCGAGTACTGTAGCAACCATATACTCCTTTTTAATTTTTCTTCCTATTTCCTTCGCGAACACCAACGCTTGCACGCACACCTCGTGAAGCCCGTTGCGAAGATCTCTCCCACACGGTGTTCATCCACCGTGTGTCATCTCGTATCCAACTTCGTCACCCAGCATCCTTGATCGTCTGGACCTCAACTCCTCCCTGAGTCTATTCCCGATCCCACCGTTGACCGAAGTTGACCTCCAAGATTTCTGCACACAATCAAACACAACCGTTTCTGGGCACAGATATCACAACCTGACCCACATTAGTCACATGCACTCACACAAACATTCACAAATATTCTCAAACCAATTTATCGAATAAATCATTTGCGAAGCCAATTGTTCATCATAAAATATTAATCATAACAATAATTTCACAATATTCCCCTTGATGAACATATTGGCAACATCTCCAAAATGCAAATTTGTGTTTTTGAAAAATAAAAACAAAAAACACAAAAGTGAAAAAGAAAAACTCTTCCCCTTTTAAAAGAAAGAATTTCTTCCCATATGTGCAATCAAAGCACAAAATTGACTATTTTTAAAATCGAAACAATTCAATCCTCCCCCTTTCAAGAAACATGCATTTTGTATATTTCTCTCCCCCTTTGACAATGATTTCATCAAGAATTTCAAAAGAGAAATAATAACCAATTAAAAAAATGCCATGATGTCATGATTGCTACTTGTAGTAACCAAATTTTTATTTTTTATTTTTTGATTTTTTTCCAAGAGCTTTGAAGTATACCTAAAGCAATTCATGATCATGTGTTGTAAGACAAAAGAGATAAATTCATCAACTACCTAACAAGCATGCATTAAAGTATTAACATGAATCAAAAATATTACAATTAAACTCAAATCAGCAATAAAGATTCATGTATTCAAGCAATTTATAATGCAACATATTCACTAGCACATAGGTTGAAAGAAAAACCCTACACATATAACTATTGCATTATTACTCTTTCTTAAATTAACTCCTTCTCATAAAAATAATAACCAAGAGAACTTTCAGTATTTATTTGAACTTTTGGTGCTCACTTTTACATTAAATATTTAATATAAAATCTCTCAATTCTTTCGGGTACGTCCTTGTCGTCAAGACTGTTTCCAAAGATTCGGTATTCATTTTTTTCTCTCTTAAAAGCAATATGTGCACTTGCGGCATTTGAAACAAAGCGCAATTAGAGGAATAATATAGCAACAAGCATATATATAAGCATTAATCATCCAAACTAAGCATTAGCTTCAACATTGCATTTTTTCTTAATTCAAGTAAAAGAATTAGTGTCATGCATCATCTCACTTAAAAGCAATAACTAAGGCTCATATAAATACTGAAATGCATAAAAGCTAACATAGCAACAAATAGACCTCAATTATTTTGCTAACATGCACAAGAATATACTAGAGGTATAAACCAAAGCTCTTATTTTTCTCATTTTTCCTTTTTTTAGAATTAAAGCAAATGCATAAAAATAAACATGTATGCATGTAAAAAGCACAAACTCCCTCTCAAATTAACCTCCAATTCTCCCCAAAGAAAAATTAAGAAGAAATCAAAGATTTTGAAAAAGACATCCAATTGCCAACAATATCACCAAAGTACTCAAGAATTGACATATATCAATTTGTATTATTAGAAACTGCTACCTCAAACACTATCATATGAAAAGCTAATAAATGAGGAAGTAGAACAAAAATTATGTCAACCCAAAAGTAAATTGATGTTACCTTGAAAAGCAATCACCGTCTCTATTGTGAACGCACATGGGGAGTATGCCACAAAATAGTTACGAACAAGAAGATGTCGAGGCCTTCGTGTTGGAATTAGATAAAAGAAATTTTGGAATCCAACACTGAGTCACACGACCATTTGAACCAGTAGGTACATATGCACGAACAAAATTAGAATCACACTTACCTGAAATCTTACCTTGTCACTTCACAAAAATCTAATTTGAATTATGCGCAAAATTACCCTGAGGCCGGTCTGAGCGCTCCTATCTAGCTGGTCCGATCGGGCCTGGCTGGTGACCACCCGGAATCTTGTGATCTGACCGTGCTCCTTGAACCAAAACCCGATTTTTGTCATCTTTGTTTCGCAAAAGCAATCTCTCTTTCCTTTTTCTGTTTATGGGCAAGTCTAAAATAAAAACCAACCAAATGTCCATCTTTTCCACAAAGAGATCAAATGTACTTCTCACGACAAGAAGTTTTTGAAGTAGATGGTTTTGAAATTGATGGTTTCGCAATCAAAGACTTTATTTCTTGAACCGTTGACGAAAGAGAAGGCAAAATCCCAGCAAATTTAAAAACCGTTTTCTTTGGTTCTGGTTTTGTTAAAACTTCACCTTTTTTAGTTACGCTCAAAACAACAGGTTGGTGATTTGTAAAATAGGCATTAGTATCAAAACCTATACCACGATTATAAGTGCTCACTTTTGATTGATCCAAAATCATGTTAAGTTTTTTTTTTACCATCGGAAAACCTTTTCAAATAAGAAACTTCTTTTGTCAAATTTGCATAATTTTCACAATCAACCAAAACACCTTTGTTCTTGCGACACTTAGAACACGAAAGCACCTCATCATATTTCATAATGTTTTTCATGTACTCAACACGTCCTAAAGGATCTTTCAATTTCATCTCATTCAAAAAGCACTTTGAGCAATTTTGAGAAATCAAAATATCCTTGTGTTGTTTAACTCTTTTTGCACTCAAAACATTGAACAAAGAACTTGCACAAAAAGTAGTTTTATATTTTTTCAAAACGTTTTTTGTCAAAATCAACTCATCAATAACACGAGCATGCAAAGCAAATCCAAGAGCAAAAGAAGACTCAAACTTTTTGGTATTTTCAACCTCAGATTCCAATTTCAAGCAATTAATAGAATTAACATCTCGTAAAGTATTAATTTCAGAAAATAAAACTTCACAAGATTTGCAATCATCACCATTAGAAATCGAAGATTTTAATCTACCAATTTCAGCATTTAGAATCTCAATAGTGTGATCTCTCTCATCAAGTATATTAGAACATGTTTTAAGTTTCTCCGCAATTTTGAAAGCAGCATGTTCTAATTGATCGTAGCTAAGCTTTTCTTCACTATCACTATCAGATTCATCCTCATCAGAACTTGCATTGCGAGCAATAAAAGCTAAATCAACAACATGCTTACCTTTCCCATTGCTCTCTTTTTCTGAGTTTGATTCATCGCTCTCACAAACTTGTATGAATTATCGAATTAGCCTTTGTATACAACTCTTCCTCTTCTCCCTTTTGATATTCTTCTTGTCCACTTCATTTTCCTTGTTCACCTTCTTGCGGTTAGGACAATTGAACTTGATATGATTCAACTCTCTACACTCAAAGCATCGAACGGGTCCTCCTCGCTTCCTATTCTTTACTTTTTCAAAAGCTCAAGAAACTCTGTTAACAACAAAAGCAAGTCCTCCTCACTGAATTTCTCCAGTTGTTCATCGGACAAGGCTTTAAAAGTAGAAAGAGCTGCCATAGGAGAAGTATCTAGAGAAGATCCAGATAAAGACACCAAGCAGTAGATTTAGAATCAGTTCTTTTTGTAAGAATATTCATCTCATAAGTCTTTAATTTGGTATATAGAATATCCAAAGTCAAAGTGTTCATGTCAACCGATTTCTTAATAGATGTAACTTTAACATTCCAAATCTTCATATCAAGACCATTCATAAAGTGGCGAGCAATCTTAGATTGAGAATAGTTAATCTCATAAGAAGCATCAACAGATCTAAGATTACTCAAAATCTTATTAAAACACGCCAAATAGTCATACAAAGATTCACCAGGATTCATCTCAAATCTAACATACTCCTTTTTGAAAACATCTTTTCACAATTCTTTAATATTGGAAGAACCAATGTGAAAATCATTTAAAGCTCTCCAAATTGCATTAGCAGTAGCAAGATGCGAAACACGATCAAAATCGGAGCGAGAAATTCCATTGAGAAGAATATTACACGCTTTGCAATTATTTTCAAAATCCAGTTTATGAGCGGGGGTGTCAATACGAGTAGGAATCTCATAAGGTTGAGTAACTTTTAACCAAATATCATAACTTTGAGATGTAATATAAGATTCCATTTTTTTCTTCCAAAAATCAAAATCAACTCCATCGAAGACATGAGGTTTGTTTGTAAACTTTTCAGCCATGGCAACAGATCTAAAGATCGGTAAAGATCAAATAGAAAAACGTGGCTCTGATACGACTCGTAGGATCGAACAAGACCAAACAAATCTACCAGAGGGGGGATGAATGGTAGGAAAAACCAAAAACCAAAACTTTTAATGGAAATAAAAGTTTACCCTCTAACCTGATGAAATCGCACAGGTCAGACCGTCGTGTCGCCGCCGGTTAAACCGCTGCACTGCCGCCGGTCAGACCGCCTCCAAGCCATCGGTCAGACTGTTGGGAAGCGGAGAAAATACGGATCGATGAATTCTTGAAAGTAGATCAACTTTATTGCATCAATATGTGTTTACAAAGTGCATGAAAAACACTCCTCTCTCAACTCTTGAATTCGATTGAAGCCTAAAAGCAAACCCTAACTTTTTTCTCCCAAAAATTCGATATATTTCTAGTTTTAACCCTTCATCTATTTATACCTAAAATCTCCTACTCGAAGTAGAAGTACAACTCCTAGTTCCACTAGGACTCAAACCCTCACTTTCCAAATCAAATTACAATTTACCAAATTATAATTCTCTCAAAGTCTCTCAAACAATCTGGTCACATCATGCATCGGCACGCATACACCACGCATGCATGCATGCAGTACTGCCATGCTATAGTACATCAAGTACTGTAGCAACCATATACCACTTTTCAATTTTTCTTCCTATTTCTTTTGCGAACATCGACGCTTGCACGCACACCTCGTGAAGCCCGTCGCGAAGATCTCTCCCATACGGTGTCCATCCACCGTGTGTGCTCTCGTATCCAACTTCGTCACCCGGCATCCTTGATCGTCTGGACCTCAACTCCTCCCTGAGTCTAGTCCGGATCCCACTGTTGACCAAAGTTGACCTCAAAAACTCCTGCACACAATCAGACACAACCGTTTCCGGGCACAGATATCACAACCTGACCCATATTAGTCACACACACTCACACCAACATCCACAAATATTCTCAAACCAATTTATCGAAAAAATCATTTGCGAAGCCAATTGTTCATCACAAAATATTAATAATAACAATGATTTCACACACAAGACCCAGCTTAAAGCAGCCAAGATCACCACATAGCAATTCATTTGCTTATCATTCTTTTTTTCTACCCCCCCAAAAATCCTTTGGATTTCCTGGATTACTCTCCCACCTCAACACATCTCTTACTAACACTCCAGGCAGACATAGCTCCAGCATAATTAAACAAAACTAGCTGAATGGCCCGCGCAATTATGCGGCTAGCACCCACAAAATTATATATCTTTTCACATGATTTTACTTAAAATTTATAAAATAACCATCTCCTTGTTTCATGACTTTCAAAGATCGAACCTTACTATCCCGAGGTTTCTAATTTTATAGTTTTTTAGAAGTCATATAAGTCATTACCACTTACTCCTTTATTTGTTTGCCTGACCTACCACAGTTTCTATTCATCATCCTTGAAACCTTCAAAAATTAGATCTTTTAGTTTCTAGAGTTTATTGTCTCGCCGAGTTTCGTTTTTATAATTTTTGAAAGTCTCATAAAATATCGTTGCTATACACCTCTATAGTCCGCCCGCTGTCTCCCCTCTTTAGTGTCACCGGGGATTTTAAAAATCAAAAATGATTATCACTGGGGTTTATTTTTTACTTCTAAAAGTTCCATTAACTGTTTGTGACTGAGTTGCTTAATGACATGCTTGCTATCCCTTCTTTTAATCATCATTGGGATTCTAAAAATCTAATATAATCAGTTTTGGGGTTTCGTTCATAGTTCTAGATATCCCATCAACCACTGCCACTCTACTCCTTTATGGGTCCGTTGTTTCTTCTCACTTTATTTTTATTTACTACCGTTGTGTTTTAGATGGATTGTTAATTCAACATTCAATATTTTTCATTCTGATTTGTTTTTTTTGTTATTTATGAATTGTATTCCTACTTGAACTTTTTTCTTCTAATTTTCAGAATTTATTTTTTTATAAATTTTACCTCGTACTATATTCTACATGTACTGTTTCTTTCAATAATCATTTTTATTTTTTTAGTTATTTCAAAATTGTATTCCTACTCGAACTTTCTTTTTCTTTTTATAATTTCAGATTTTTTTATTTTTATTGTGAATTTTAATTAATCATATATTGGGTTTTATGTGGACTCTTCTTTCAATATTGCTTATTTTTAATTCTGTTCAGTTATTTTTTAATTGTATTTTTACTTGGACTTTTTTTTTTCTAGATGGACTATTTTTTCAAATTTGCTTATTTTTTATTTCGAATTTCAGTTATTTATAAATTGTATTCCCATTGAAACTCTCTTTTCCTTTTTCTAATTTAAAAATTTATGTTATTTTTTATTTTTTATTTTAATTAAACTCGTGTTGTGTTAGAGATGGATTGTTCTTTCAATATTCTTTTTTTATTTAGAATTTTAGCTATTTTAAAATTTATTCCTTCTCGAACTCCTTTTTTTCTGATTTTAGAATTTTTTTAATTTTTTATTCCGAATTTAATTAATCGCGTATTGGGTTCTTATATGGACTCTCTTTTAAATATTGCTTATTTTTAATTTCGAATTTCAGTTTTAGATTGTATTCCTTCTTGAACTCTCTTTTTTCTTTTTCTAATTTTAGAATTTTTTTATTTTTTATTTTGAATTTTAATTAATCACGTATTGGGTTTTTATATGAACTTTTCTTTCAATATTGCTTATTTTTAATTCTGAATTTCAGTTATTTTTTAGATTGTATTTCTACATGAACTTTTCTTTTCTTTTTCTTCGATTAATGTGAAAATTTCTAACCTCCACAATCAACGTGATGTCTTCTTTTTGAGCTGTCTTAATAATATAATAATAATATAATAGATAGATAGATAGATATGATCAGTGTTTTCAACTTTCAAGCAGAACTTTGAACACCCACCCCACCAAATTCTCTTCTTGAGTTGCACAGCACGCTGAATCCTATCCCTGTGAGTGAATCGTAGCACTCTGATGAGCCATGCTAGTGGAACAGATTACAGTGGGCAAAATTAGGAAAGCAGTTTACAAAGACTCAAGTGTTCGGAGAAGATCAATGGTTGACATCTCTCTGCAGAACATAATGAAGACATCAATATCTTACCATTCTTCACTTTCTCCCCTCTCCTAGAGAAATGAACGGAAACAAACAATACGTATAGTATCTCATTCAGAAAAAAAATGCCTATAGTACCTTGATTTATTGACCAATGGATGTGGTAGATGCACCGTGCAAAATGTTATAACCACATCAGCCTCTTGGTAGTACACTCAAATTGTGGCAATCTTTCTGGTCAGTCTTGCCCAACCAACGACCACAACCACGTATGCTTTACGTACATCTTATCGAAGAAGCGGAAGTAGGCAACCCTCCATGATTTCTTGAACAATAGTGTACAGAAAACCAACCATAAACCAACTATGAGTCCCAGTACAAGTCCAAAGAAAAATGGTTCTACTTCTATTTGGAAACATTGTCCAGTTCTTTCCAGATGACCTTGCGTTGGTACATTATTACTTGCACAATTCTTTTGAAGAGGAGGCCCGCAGAGACCAGTGTTTCCATTGTATATGTCAGGATGTTGAATATAGATGGTGTCAAGTTGTGTACCTGATGGTATCCTGCCAGTGAGATTGTTATACGATAAGTTTAAATAGCTTAGAAATGTTAAACTAGATAGGCTTGGCGGGATATCGCCATAAAGCTTGTTGTCCGAGAGGTCAAGTGATGCCAACGATCTCAAGAACCAACCGGACAGGAAGAAACAAATCCCAGCCAATCAAGAAATACCGGTTGAAGATCCAACACCAAGGACTGAGGAAACCAACAAGGATCAATCAGCCAAAGATACCGCCACTCAAGGAAACCAACCCGAAGTAACAACAGGTAACCTTTAATAGCTATCAAATTCTTGTCTCAAACATATCTTCTGACTTCCATCTTTATTCATCATCCTTAGAGCAAACAGCCGAAGAAGAAGAAATTACCCAACTGAAGTCCACAGAGGACTCAGTGCCTCCGATCAAGATCGAGTGGCGGGATGCCGAAGGCAAAAAGCAAGGCATTGTATTAAACAAGTAAAAAGAAGTTGAAGAACGCGATTTGCTTGTTGCCAACCTCAATGAAGCCACTCGGCTAATGAATGTATGAACAAATTTCTCATATCTCAATTGCATAATCTTTTGTAATCGACTGACTTAATCTCCATAATGCAGAGAATATATCGTCGCTCGCTGGCTAAATCTGACACTCTAGAAAAGCTTGTGCCTCATGTCAATTCCTTGGAAAACATCTAGCAGGATCTCAAGGAAACTAAAGAAGAGGCTGCAGCTAGACAAGTCGTCCTTCGGGAAGAGATCAACAAGCTTCGAGATATGAACCTGGAGCTTCGTGGTTCAATCGGAGGTAATAAAAACCAACTCATCTGTTCTTGTTTAATCTGTTCGACTCCAATAACTCCAAATCTTCATGTTGTAGCTAACATATCCGAGATTGATTCCCTCAAGGCTCAACTAAAGAAAGCAGAGACTGATAACGCCAAACTTGAGTCTTACAAAGATAAAGCTTTAGAAGAAATTGAAGGTAACCCCTGAAACTCATACTCCTTGATCTAACTGATCTTGGTTATTTGTATAATCCGAATCATATCAAACTTGTAGCTAATAAGATTAAATCCCATGCTCAATTTGAAGTCTTTGCTGAAAAAGTCCAAAGAGTCGAAAGAGTCAAGGATGACATTGCCAATGCAGCTGCGCCAATATTGTCAGCAATCTATGAAAGTGGCCTTGGAACAAGTACTATGGATGCTGTGAAAATCTTTGATAAACTCAGGACAGCTCCAAAAAAGTACATAGAAAATATCGCTGATGCTGCAACCATGAGTGCAAGCCAAACCCTAGCAATAACCAAATCTCTCTTTTTCATAAATTCCATAGGAGATGGTTTTGCTGATGGCACCACAGATGAACAAGCCGTAGAGCTGATAAATGAAGCACAGGAATCGGCCAAGAAGATTGTTGCCGATGTAGTTGAGAACTTCCAGGGATGAAGCTTTTGATGTAAATAACTCTTGTAATCTAACTTGTAGATACTCAGTTTATTTATGTTTATGCTCTAATTTGAGTCTTCGTATTTAATTTCTTAAAAATTTTAGTCCGACTGTCACCAAGCCTTGATTTGATTAAGTCATTAAAAACATTTCAATCCTTATTTACTTAACTCAGACTAAAACATTAAACAATGATAAACCAAGTATAAACAAGTCGTTATTGATAAAAAGCATCATACTTTATTGATACGTATAGCCCCCGACTGACAACTCAAGAAGGCAACTTACTTGAAGTCGGCAGTCGAGAAGAACAAGATACAATAGATTTAAGTATAGTATCGACGAAGGTGCTCAATATTCCATGAATTCTCCACCATAGTCTCATCTTCACGCTTTAAACGATATGCTCCTAGCCGAGTGACCTCAGCAATTATATAAGGTCCTTCCCATAATGGAGATAGCTTATGTCTATCCTTCGTGGTCTGAATCATCCGCAAAACCATATCGCCAACGATAAAAGCTCATGACCGAACGTTGCGATTATGATAACATCGAAGTCCTTGAAGATACCTTGCCGACTGAACCAATGCAGCTTCACGAGCCTCTTCCAGCCGGGTCAAATCATCAACTCGGTCTTGATCATAACGTTCATCATTGAAACTACGAACTCGAAGAGATTCAAACTCAATCTCACTCGGCAACATGGCTTCAGCCCCATAAACTAAGAAGAAAGGGGATTGGCCGGTAGCTCGACTGGGCGTAGTCCGCAATGACCATAATACCGAAGGCAACTCTTGGACCCATCTTCCAGCATAAGGGCTTAGCCTATCAAACACTCGGGCCTTAATACCTTGAAGAACCATACCATTGGCACGTTCAACCTGTCCATTGCTTCTGGGGTGTGCCACCGACGCATAGCAAATCTTGATTCCAAAATCTTCACATAATTCTTTGAAAACGTCGCCAGTGAACTGAGTCCCATTATCGGTTATAATCCTGTTAGGAACACCAAACCGATGCACAATATTTAAAATAAAATCTCGCGCCTAATCCGCAGTTATTGTAGCAACCGGCCTAGCCTCAATCCACTTGGAGAACTTGTCAATTGCGACGAATAAATGTGTAAATCCTCCTGGAGCCTTTTTGAAAGGACCAACCATGTCCAAGCCCCATACCGCAAATGGCCATGACAACGGGATTGTTTGTAACTCTTGGGCTGGAACATGACTTTGCCGAGCGAAGAACTGACAGCCTTCACATGTGCGGACCACCTTGTCTGCGTCAGAGACCGCCGTGAACCAGAAAAACCTTGCCTGTAAGCCTTGCCCACCAAAGTACGTGCTGCAGCATGACTGCCGCAAATCCCCGAGTGAATATCCTGCAACAATTGTCGTCCTTCCTCAGGCGTAATGCACCTTAATAAAACTCCGGACGGGCTTCTCTTGTACAACTCCGAATCAACCATGACATAGCTCTGGCTGCGACGTCAGACTCGCTCTACATCATCCCGGTCTTCGGGCAGCTCCTGCCGAGTCAGAAAATTGATAAACGGTGTTCTCCAGTCGGCGTCGAGCATGGCGACTTGGTCTGTAACTTCTTCATTGGTAACTGATTTTTTAGTAACAGTTGGTTCATAGAGGTGTTCTACAAAAACATCAGTCAGGGCTACTTCTCGCTTGGAACCAAACAGGACCAATTGATCTGCCGCCTCATTGTTGTGCCTTAAAACTTGAGATAACTCCAAGCCATCAAACTTATCTTCTAGCTTGCGAACTTCTTGACGATAAGCTGCCATGTTGTCGTTTAAACAAGACCAGTCCTTCATTACTTGATTTACCACCAATAGGGAATCTCCTCGTATAACCATCCGACGTATGCCGAGAGACACAGCAAGTCGTAGCCCATGAAGTAAAGCTTCGTACTCGGCTACATTGTGTGAGTCAGGAAAATGTATATGAAGAACATACTGTAGCCTCTCCCCAGTCGGGGAAATCAGGACAACTCCTGCTCCCATACCGGTGACTCGTTTAGACCCATCAAAATGCATGGTCCAATATTGCAGCTTCTCCCTAGGTACATCTTCTTGACGCTCGGTCCACTCAGCCACAAAGTCGGCCAAGATTTGAGATTTTATAGATGTTCTGGCCTTGAAAGTAATATCCAGTGGCATCAATTCCGAAGCCCACTTCGCAATGCGCCTAGTAACCTCCCGATTATGGATGACATCGCCGACTGGAAAAGACGTGACCACAGTAACCGAGTGGCTTTGAAAATAATGGGCTAACTTCCTGATGGTAATTAAAACTCCATATAGTAATTTTTATACCTGGGGGTAACGAGTTTTGGATCCGGCCAACACCTCGCTAACGAAGTAGATCGGCCTTTGAACTTTTTGAGCTCGTCCTTCCTCCTCGCGTTCAACGACCAAAACCGTGCTGACCACCTGAAAGGTTGTGAAAACGTAGAGCAACAAAGGTTCTTGAGGGTAAGGTGACACCAACACGGGTGGCGTTGTGAGGAAGTCCTTGAAGTGTTCAAAAGCTTTCTGGGCCTCCGGGGTCCATTGAAATTCGTCCGTCTTCTTGAGGCATTTGAAAAAGCGCATGCCTCGTTCACCAAGTCTAGAAACAAAACGACTTAGCGCTGCCATACAACCAGTAAGCTTCTGGACATCATTCTGGGTACTCGGCGGCTTCATGTTCCGGATAGCGTTGATTTTCTCTGGATTGGCTTCAATGCCACGGTGAGACACCATAAAGCCGAGTAACTTGCCTGACGGCACATCAAAAGTGCACTTCTTTGGATTCAACTTCATTCTGAAAGCCCGAATATTTGCGAAAGTTTCTTCCAAGTCGGTGATCAAATCCTGCTTTTGCTTGGTCTTGATGACGACATCGTCGATGTAAGCTTCCACGTTCCTCCCGAGTTGGGTCTGAAGGCATCTCTGGATCATACGCTGATAAGTAGCTCCGGCGTTCTTGAGGCCAAAGGGCATTGTGATATAGCAATAAGCTTCGAACGGGGTAATGAATGATGTCTTCAGGCAGTCGGACTCCTTCAAGCTGATTTGATGATATTCCGAGTAACAATCCAGGAAGCTCAAAAGCTCGCAGCCGCCTGTTGAATCGACGACTTGATCAATACGGGGCAGACCAAAGGGATCCTTGGGACAAGACTTGTTGAGGTCGGTGTAATCTACACACATGCGCCATTGCCCTGTCTTTTTACGAATCAGGACCGGGTTGCCCAACCAGTCGGGGTGGTAAACTTCTTTGATGAATCCAGCCACCAAGAGCTTAGCGAGTTCCTCCTTGATAGCATCCCTTCGATCTTGGGCAAAACGGCGGAGTCGTTGTTTTATAGGTTTTGCATCCTCTTTAACATTTAATGAGTGCTCAATCACCTCTCTAGGAATACCAGACATATCAGATGGTTTCCAAGCAAATATATCTTTATTATTTTGTAGAAAGGTGATGAGCGTGCTTTCCTATTTGGGATCTAACTCGGCGCCTATTACAGCAGTTTTGGAGGGATCAGAGGGATCAAGGGGAATCTTCTTTGTCTTGGCGTCGTCTTCTCCCGACTTGGCTATCTTCTTTGCTGGGATCTCATCTTCGCCTGATGTCGATGCAGCCAGTCGGACCTCCTGTTGGCCGAGTAATCTCTCACGAGTTTGGGCCATGTCTCAGCTTTCCTTGTCGCAGGTGAAGGCTTGCTTGACGTCGCTGCGCAAGGAGATGACTCTATTGGGACCGGGCAACTTCATCATGAGGTAGGTGTAGTGTGGGACCGCCATAAACTTGGCAAGCGCAGGTCTTCCAATGATTGCATGATAAGCTGCTTCGAAGTCGGCAACTTCAAAGCTGACGTTCTCTGTCCGAAAGTTTTCCCGAGTGCCGAAGGTGACCGGAAGGGTGATTTGCCCGAGTGGCGTAGATGATAGCCCTGGGATGACTCCGTGAAAAGGGGCTGAACTCGGCTTCAATTCGGATCTCGGGATTTGCATCTCATCCAAAGTCTTGGCGAAGAGGATGTTGAGGGCGCTACCGTTATCGATGAGGACACGCTTGAGCTTGATGTTGCGAACCACCGGGTCTAGTACCAGGGGATACCGCCCCGGGTGAACCACTCGGTCAGGATGATCCGAGCGGTTGAACGTGATAGCCACCTCCGACCATCGTAAGTAACGTGGGACTTCAGGCTGTACTGCGTTGATTTCCCTGTCGGTCAGCTTCTGCTTCCTCTTCGACTCATACGCTAGCGGCCCTCCAAAAATATGGTTTAACTCGGTCCTGTGGTCTTGAAAAGGCTCTGAGCCACCAGCTGGGTCGTCCTTCTTGGTTCCTGTGGTGCCGGCTCCATCTGACGGCTTCTGGTGTAGTTGAGTTGCATATTGCTCGGCGAACTATTTGTAGATGAAACAATCTTTGGTCGCGTGCTTGTGATTTAGGTGATGAGTGCATTGGGCGTTCATGATCCTGTCGCAGGCGATGACTCGGGGACGCTGTTGTTGGTAGTTGGACGTTGTGGCGACAAGATCCTTGGGCTTACGCTTGCGATCTTTTTTGCCGTTGTTGCCGTTGCCGTTGCCGTTGCCATTGTCCTTCTTGGGGCGCCAGCTACTCCCGGATTGCTTGTCATACTTGTCCTGCCGTGAGGCTTTGATTGCATTGTCCGATTTGGCATAGGAGTTGGCTGTCTCGAACATCTTCTTGACTGTCTTTGGAGGCTTGCGCCCGAATTTTCCGATCAGCAACTCATTACGGACACCCTTCTGGAACGCGGCTATGTTGACGTCGTCGGTGATGTCGGGGATCTTGTTTCGCTTCTCCGAAAAACGCCAAATGTAGTCTTTCAATGACTCGTCAGGCTTCTGGATCACGTTGTAGAGATCGAAGTGGGTCCCGGGCCTTTCAAAAGTGCCCTGGAAATTGGCGATGAAGTGGTCCCGAAGCTCACTGCATGAATCAATCGAACCTCTTGGTAAGCTGGTGAGCCAATTCCTAGATGAGTCGGCAAGAGCAACGGGCAAGTAATTTGCCATGGCTTTGTTGTCTCCTCCTGCTGCGCGGATGTTGAGGGTGTAGACGATTAACCATAACTCGGGGTCAGTTTTACCGTCATACTTGTCAATCCCAGTGGGCTTGAATCCACTCGACCAATCCACTCGACGCAGGTCCCGAGTGAACGCGGGTACTCCATCGTCATAGTTGTCAGGGGAACTCCTTCGGTCTTCATGATAGGCCTTGTTGCGCTCACGATGACGCCGGTCAAGTACCTTCCTCAAGTCACTCGGCGTGGGCCTTCGAGAGCCACTCTGGTAGTTGGAGCTATTACCGTAACGAATCCAGTCATGGACAAGTGGCCGGCCGTGACCTCTCTCACGAGAGTCGGCCGACTGATCTTGATGCTTCCAGATCGCGTGATGACGGGGATCTTTGGACTTGGCGGGTGTCTTGCTGAGCTCGGGTCTCGGGTAGTCTTTAGATCGCATCGGTGGTAGGTGGCTGCCGTCGGGTGTCTCGGCGATGGACTCGATACACAAGGTAACGTAATACTTAAGTCCTAAGCCGATTACATAATCATGAAGCATAACCTATCCCCTATAGTCAGTCGGATAAGCTAGCCGTGTGGGTATATGGTACCCATAATCTCCACACTGAATAAAAGGCAAGAGGATATCAAGAACGGAGTTCAGGAAGCTCGGAATTGTCAGTTATTAACGAAGTTAGAAGCTAAGGAAAAAATAAATCAAGAGGATATCCTTAAATGGAACAAGAAAAAAAAAGGTAGCTCATCTCACGGCTGATTATTACAAATTATCCAGTAATATCACGTGAATTACACAGCTGGGTTCTTTTTTAGGGGAGAAAACAACATCATAAGCAGGTTCAAAGCAGCCCTTATGGAAATTAGAGAAAGGTCTGTCGTGGATAAGCTCTTTAAAGTACTAATGTGTTCCTCTCACTACTGGAGTGATCTTTCGTAGTGATATGCAAAAACACAAATATCTCGACTCTATTATCAACCAGTACTAAAAATGTTATTTAGTAGTGGTTAAAAAGCCTCACGGCACTGTACAATCTTTAGTACCAGTTGGTAACACCAACCGGTACTAAAGATTGTTTTTAGTTCCGGTTCAACCTTGTCTGACATTTGTCAGACCGTGGCAGGCCCCTCGAGCTCTTTATAAAGATCAACACTTTAGTACCGGTACTAAAGGTTGATCTTTAGTACCAGTTGGTAACATCAACCGGTACTAAAGATCATTTCCTTTTTATATGTCTTTTTCCTCCTTCAGCCTGAGTTATTGCTGCCAAGAGAAGGAGGAGGAAGAAAGGTGCTGCTAAAATTTTTTGCGAAAGTATTTTGTTGATATTACACAAATCAAAGGGATCTAAAAGTTTAGTAACTTTATTCTCTATTGATGTATGGTTAACATATTACATTTCTAGCTATGTTTCTATACGTCATTCTCTCTCAAAAAGGTATATGAAAAAAAATAAGAGAGGATAAATTTTTAGAGAAAATAAGAGTACTTCATAATTTTAGAGACATTGGATAAAAATGTTAAAAAAAGACAACCTGGGGATCGAGGTGCACCAGGACGACTCCGGGATCACGCTTCGACAGACCGCCTACGCCAAGCGCGTCGTTGAGCTGGCTGGGCTCACCGATTGTAACCCAGCCCTCACTCCGATGGAGGAGAGACTGAAGCTGAGCCGCGACAGCTCGACGGAGGAGGTGGATGCTACACAGTACCGGCGTCTTGTGGGGAGCCTTCGCTACCTCACCCACACACGACCGGACTTGGCCTTCTCCGTCGGCTACGTTAGTCGGTTCATGCAGCGACCGACGACGGAGCACCAGCAGGCTGTGAAGAGGATCATCCGCTACGTTGCGGGGACTCTCGACCACGGTCTCTACTACCCGAGGTGTCCTGGCAAGGCACACTTCGTCGAGTACAGCAACAGCGACCACGCCGGCGACATCAACACCAGCAAGAGCACGAGCGGGATTCTCTTCTTCCTCGGCGAGTGCCCCGTTAGCTGGCAGTCGGTCAAGCAGCAGGTGGTGGCCCTGTCTAGCTGCGAGGCCAAGTACATGGCGGCCTCTGCCGCTTCGACCCAGGCACTCTGGCTTGCTCGACTGCTTAGTGATCTCCTCGGCAGAGACACTGGAGCAGTAGAGCTCAGGGTGGATAGCAAGTCCGCCCTGGCCCTGGCAAAGAACCTCATTTTCCACGAACGGAGCAAGCACATCCGGGTGAGGTACCACTTCATCCGAAGCTACTTGGAAGAAGGGAGCATCAAGGCGAGCTACATCAACACCAAGGACCAGCTTGCGGACTTGCTCACCAAGCCTCTTGAGAGAATCAAGTTCCTCGAGCTCTGCTCCAGGATCGAGATGACCCAACTTCCCCACAAGACGATGTACAAGACTTAGGGGGAGAATTGTTGGATAAGTCTCTGTACTAGTCCATGTGCTGTTGGTTGTAGCATGTGTGCTGCTGGCTGCAGTCTGGTTGTAGCATGTGTGCTGCTGCTGCAGTAGCATCTTTTCCTTTAGTTTGTTGGCTGCAGCAGTAGTCAAAGATGCTGCAGCCCTTTAGGTGGTTAGTCTTTTTGGTTTCCTTGGTATCTTGGACTAGCTAGGACAGTCAATAATTCAATAATTTAGCTGGCTGGCCACCCCTATATATGTAACCCCAACCTGCCTTAGAAGGCATGACTTTGAGTTAGTGAAGGGAAGAAAACTAGAAAATTATCACATCTTGAGTGTCATCCTCTTCTCAATGAGAGTAACCATTGATATACTAACAGTTTCAAAGGAATGTTGGGCTGCTGTATCGGCTGAACCTGTCGCGGAGGAAGGTGCCAATGCATAGAGGATTGTGGATGTTGCTGCGTTCCTGCCATTTGCCATGGCGCAGCATAAATATCTTGTGAAGCTTCTTGTGCCAAGCCATTGATCCTGGTGTTCTGTGGCATGCCAGACATGTTCAGTACTGCAGACGTCTCTGGCTGACACCCGGCAAGCTCTGACAGAGACTAGGAAGAGAAGAACCTTCTGAAAATATACCAGATCGATGTATGTTGAACATCACGTGAACCAGAAGGAACACTAGTTTCAAAATCTTAACAAGCACAAAGAAGCACTACAGGCATCATGCTACCAATAAAATTGACACAAGTGAGCATTTCCATTTTCTAAACAGGAAAAAAATGCAGAGGCATATGCAGACGCTGACCAATAATTTAAATTAGCAGAAAAAAGATCATAAGCATCGTTTGAGGAAGAACCAAAGACGCCCATGTCTATTTCTATTCTAGTCACACAAGTGTAATCTGGTTTGAATGTACAACCTACCTTTCAATCTTTCGAATGTAACTGTAATTTGAGATCATAAGCATCGCTTCACAGACGACATAACAAGGATGACGATGGAAACAGCTTTGATTTTTATAATAGTAAAGATAGAGATAGAGGCCTTACTAGTACTCGAATATTTGAGTAACATATGCAGAGTAGCACAAAAAGAAGTGTAAAATTATATTTGCCATGTATGAGACCTGGACAGGGGAGACCTAATTAATCTTGAAATCCCTTAGCATTTTCAGATAATTCTACAGTAATAAATAATCAGAAGACGATTTCAAATTGTAATTGTATTTAATGAAATAAATTTATAGGTGCATCGACTTAGTAGTAATAACAAGGTATGGTACTATATTATGTCAACCCCTGTCACAATTAGTGAAAAACGAAGGATTTTTAGAAGGGAAAAACAAACCGGAGCTCTGGATGTGGATCGACGACGAGTCGAGCCTGGTGGTGGCTTGACTGAAAGGGTGAACAATAAGACAAATTCACTAGGCGATTTATCCATGTTTTTTTTAATCTAGAAAAAAGTGAGGAGAGGGCGGGGATGAAGAACAGGAGGCGGGAAGGAGAGGCCCGTACCACATCTCGGACTGGAGCCTCCGGCGGCGGGACGGAAGTGTCGCGCCGCCGTCGAGACGCCGCCCGTCCTTCCCTGGATACGTACCTCCGCTCTCGGATCAATTGCTTCGAAGATTTGGGGACCTCCTTCGGTTTGATCCGTCGACGACCAGGGCGATCGAGCAGCTCCAGAGCAGGGATAGGAAGAACCCACTTGGGTCGTCCCTTCCCTGAAAACTTTCAACGCACCAAGTGACCCCGGCCCGCTAGTACGCTACACTATACTATTTTAGAGACAAGTGCAGAATTGGGTTCCTGCTTTTTCCATTAAAAATACTAGTTGGTGGCCCACGCATTGTGACAGTATCATCATGCCATTGTCAAAATTTAAATTCTAAAATTTAAATTTTGAATTAATCCGCATTTGGTTGGGGGAAGTTTTTAGGAGGGATTGGGAATTTGAAGTGATGTGGATATTAACTATTCTGTTTGGCTCAGAGACATGAGAGTTTTGGTGAGATGAGATGGGGGAATTGAGAAAGGAACTCCCTTTCTTAAATGAATTTTTTTAGAGTACCTCAAAATAAATGTAAGCCATTTGATTAGATCTAACAGACTAGATATAAACCTACGACATCTGGTAGGTAGTAGATACAGTATAACTTATGAAGGAGTAACCTCGAAAATAAAGTAGATGGTATTGCAGTAAATTTATAGTTGGCATAGGGGTAAGCCCAGTCACCGGCCTGCAGCTCAACAGCGATTTACCGATTTGTGAGGAAATGACGACGAGTCAACGGTTAGGGTTGGCGATTAGAGGGGACTGCGTGGTGGCCAGTGGCCACTGCATCCAAGCCTGGGCGGTGGGTGATGGCCGCCGTTTCTAGGCATGGACGGTGGGCGCTGGTCACCGTGTCGTCTCCTGGCCATGCACCCTAATGGGGATGGAGGATCGCGGCGCATGGACGGTGCACTACTGCAGAAATGCACAAAGAGGTTAGCACTATAGGTGCCGGAAGTGTAAAAACCGGCACCTAGGGTCTTTTTCCACCTCTGCGGGCTGAAAACATATAGAACCAGCATCTTTGAGTAATTATAGGTGCTGGTTCTAAAGAAAAATTGACACCAATATTATAGATGTTGGTCTTTTTTAAAAAACCAACACCTATAATATTTTATAGGTGCCGGTTTTCAAAAAACCGGCCCCATAAAATCAAGTCAGGCCGAGCCGATGGGGTGGGAGAGGATATTAGAGCCGACGGGGCCCACACCCACGAGGAGGAGTGGATAAGGCCACCACCTCGCCTCTCTCGATCCATCTCCACTTCTCCAGCCACAACCTCCACCCCCTCTCTCTCTCTCTGCCGGCAGCTGCGTCGTCCTCGTCGCCGACGACCGTATCATCCCTGCCATCCTCGTCCAGTTGCTGCTCGCCGTCGTCATCGTCTTCGTCTTCCTTGGCAGCAACGGCTGCGGCTGTGGTGGGGAGCTCCATGGCTACCGTCATCATTGTTGTCATCCGAGCCCACCCTTCCCGTTCTGAGCTCGGGTCATCGTCTTTGTCTTCCTCGGTAGTAGTGGCGGCGTCCTCCCCTCATATGTCGGCTTCATCAGTGACAGTGATGACAAATCTGGAGGCACCTCGTCCTTGGCGCCGCCGCCGACATCCCTACTCTCCTCCTCTCTCCCTCGCCCTCCTCTCTCTTGCTGATCTCGCCGCTGGCGATTGTCTACCCTTAGCAGGGCCTCCTAGGCGGCTTGAAGGGATGGCGGTGGAACAAGTGGTGGTGGCCTCCCCTTCTTCTCCTGTGCATTTTTTGATTGGTTTTTGAATAAACTTATTGATGAATTTTTGATTCTATGATGTGAACTTATCGATGAATATTTGATTTTGTGATATATGAACTTGATATGAACAAGAACTTGTCTCATTTTCTTTTAGATTTTTTGATTTATTTTTTTTGTGGCTTTGAGGCATCGGCTCGAATTGAGGCGAGCCAAGCCATCTTTTTTTTTCCAACCATATACCTCAAAGGTGCCGGTTCTTAAACCGGGACCCTTGACGACTACTCATTAGTGTCGTCTGTTGGGTGCTGATTGCCAAATCCGACACCCATGTGAGGTTGGCAACCGGCACCTAAATGGTTTTCTGTACGTGTGCCCGTGGAATTTTTATTATTTTTTGAACATTTTGAACATTTTATTTTGAAAATAAACTTTTCTAAAACTTATTTACAAAATTTGAACCTTTTAACCATGCCAGTCTACTTGACGTGACAAAATAACTCTGTCACTCTACCCATAGCAGACGTGACAGTTTTGTCCTACCACAACAGCTATGTTGGCGTGGTAGGACAATACAACTACGCCAGCTAGATCGGGGTGGTCAAATAACATTGCCACACCATTCAGACCGGCGTGACAGTGTTGTTTTGTCATGCCAACCTGACTGGCGTGATGAAAAGGTTCATATTTTGAAAATAAATCTTTGAAAAGGTTTATTTTTAAAATAAAAAATTAAAAAGTTCAAAATATAAAAAGATTCGCGTCCGCACAGGCCGATGTGGGCAGCTTAATCCTCTGCTAGTTAACCTGCCTTGCTGTCCGTAGAGCCTGGACATCATCCTTGTCAAGCCTAACAGCGCTGGTAATAAGCAGCCTAGTTCAGTCCAGCGTGGACGCGCCAGTGCGGGCGACGGGGGAACACGTGGGTGGGGGGGGGCGCTGGACCGGGTACAGGCGCACGGATGTGCGGCGGGCAGGACAATGGTCCACTTGGCAAGCCGGTGCGCGTGGCAACGGCGGATTAGACGGACGGTGGCCAGGCGCTGTGCGGGAGGACGGCTGACGACGCACGTGTATGGTCGGCGTGCACTTGAGCAGAGATCGGGCTAGGACGGTGGAAGACTGGGTTGGGCGTGATTCGTCGTCTTTCTAGCGCGGAGCACGGGAGACGGTGTGCGAGGCGTTGATGTCTGTGCCAAGTCAGTCACGTCCCGGGTGGCATCGCGTATTCACCGCGCGCTGCGCGGCCGGCGTATGGGAGAAGCAAGGGCGTTGGCGACGACTTGGCGGCTTGCTAGGGTTAGGAGACGGCGCGACGGTTTCTGGCGGCGCCGAGGCACGGTGGGAAGGGCAGCGGGCAACATCACTGGCTCCCGCAGTTCGGGCGGCGACGAGGACCGGCGGCGGCCGGTTAAGGTGTGTAACACGCTTTGATGCTGTCTAATTAATATATGGACGTTCAGTTCTTTGGTGTGTACAAGAGAAAGAAAAATTAAGTGAAGAAGCACTTCATCAGCATTGCATATATTTTTTATCTTCATTTTTTTGCTTTTGGTGTTAAAGGGACTTTATAATATAAAGCAGGTCTCATGGTATATAGTACGGTTTCCAGGAGTGACGTGCACCAAGTAGGCTAAAGCAACCGTCGAGAATATTCCCTACTCAATGCATAGTGGCTTGAATAGCCTTGAAAAGTTAATCGGCACTTCTAAAGAACACCAAACCAGTGTCGCCTCTATCAGTACTGATTGGATCAAAGCTGGCACTTATGAAGGTCCCCCCACCCTCCTCCTCTTGGTGATACAATTTTGAAATTTCAGTCAAGGTTATTTGTGTCGGTTCGTAGTTAGAAAAAGACAGGTAGAGGCCACGACACCATGTTTATATATACGAAAGGATGGTACTAATATTAATTTTTTTTAAAGTTTTCTCTAGACCAATTTCTGAATTTGGATTCGTATTAAAAGTGCCAGTTTGTGGCTACAATCGGCACTGATGAAGGTTTTTGAACCAGCACTATAGACATTTTCTGTAGTAGTGCATAAAGAGGACACTGCTTGCACAATGTGGCTCCCCAGCCAGTAGCTCCACGCACCGTGAGGGAACGCTGGCTGAAGTGGCAACTCGGATCCAGAATGATACAATTCCATACATCCTGGAATGTACGTCCTGCGTCCTCCCGGGGAGCCTACTGCTGCCGCGAAGGAGACGCCCGTTGATGATTCTTGTGACGATACTAAAACTTCAATCTCAGAAATGGAACCACACGGCCAAACAAACAGCACTGCTAGTCCCAAGCACAAAAACCACTAGATCTCGAATTTCTGAATACGATATTATCCTCAGAAGAAAATTCTTTCACAGTTGCTGTACTTGTGTAATTATTTTCAAGGATGGTACATGACAAAAGATTCAGTGAAACAGAAAGGAACTCGTCAATAAAGATTTATGACACTACGATTTGCAGAAAACCGAGCTTGCAGAAGTAAAAAAACAACCTGGATGAATGGATTTTGTATTGATCTGTGTATGATTACATTGGACGATGTACAGATTTATACCACAAGATGGTGTGCGATCAGCGTCTGTTCTTCGGGAGAACAGACGTGCCCTCTCCCGAACAGGCACCGGCACTACTACAAAAACGATTTTACTGGATAAGATCCTCGTTAGGTTATAGACGGTCCATAATTAGTTACGTCTGCAAAAATCGTCCTTTATTTTTGCATACGGCTCCTTAAGATATCTGTATGTAAAAATCAATTTTCGTAGACGGACCTTTTAAGGAGCCGCGTGCAAAAATTAGTTTATTTTCGCATGCGGCCCCTTAAGAGTTTTGCCTGTGAAAATTAACTTTTTGCATGCGGGCCTCTTAAGGAACCGTCTAGAAGTCTAACTTGTCTCCTATTTTTCCCTCTCAATACTTCAAGTTCAACCTTATCTTCTTCTCTCTATCTCACCTCTTATCCTATCCACTTCCTCTCTTCTCTCTCTCTTACCTCCTCTCCTCTTCTCTTCAGCCGGCGGGGGCGACGGACGACGGGAGAGGAGCGGCCTACGGCAAGCGGCTCGGCAGGGCTCCTCCCGCCCGGATCTAGCGGCGACAGCCGTCCCCCGCGTGGATCCGGTGGCGGCCGTCCCTCATCCGACCCTGACGACGGGAGTGGCGGCTATGGGTGGATCCACGTTCCCCGACGTCGGGAGCGGACGGCGGGAGCGGCGGCGGAGCGTTGTCGATGGCCGGCCGGTGGCGGGAGCGGATGACGTATTTTTATTTTGTGATTTTATTTTTTTTGGATTTTTATTTTTGCATGCGGCCCACATAAGCACCCGTATACGAAAATAGTGATTTTCGCAGACCTTCTCGTGCAGACGGGCCGGTCAACCGCATACAAAAACTGGATCTAGCCGCCTGAAAAAATGGTTGTTGTAGTAGTGCGGTTCGGGCGGGACATGCCCTCTCCTCATCAATTAACTGTCTTAATCCATCATTAACTTGTGCCAATGACGGTTGCACATGCTACTTGACATTAACTTTTAACTCGCTAAGAACACAGATATAAAATTCTGGTTGAAGTGGATGTGACATACGGGCTTTAGAGCTAGAAGTTATTAGCTCTAATTATTGGAGGTGGCCTTAGTCATGTCTCTGACGTTAATTTGCTCGATCTTGTTGAAGATGTAAGGCATAGAGTAGCACCTGGTCGCCTTGTACATTACTGAGCTCGATCCGGGCGTTCCCAGTATCCCTAAGTTGGTAATGTGCCACAATCAGCCAGACGAACGTTAGGAGCTCCCCTCCTCTGGCCAGCTGCGCGGCGTGCACCTGAGACGGGCACCGATCAGCGGCGTAGATGAGGAGCTGTATCCATGCCTCGTTCATTTCCACCAGTGTTGCTTCTGTGCAGGAGGGCTGTGGCTCTGGCAAGTTCCAATCCTGTAATTGTTCAATTGCCTGACGCACGACGGCGTTGTCCGTGCTAGTGCCAGTGCCGACGCCGTTGCTAAGGTTCTCTGCGGTTGTATACCTGGCATGGAAAAATTGCAGCATAGCATCGAAGCCTTTGACCGGCAATGTCTCAGGGTGCATGGCCAGAAGATAGATCATGTAGTTGGATAACTTCCGGCACACCCCCATCAATGTCTCAATGTTGGCTTCGTCATCCTCGCCGGTGGGAGAATGCCTGCTCAACTGTACCTCGGTGTATATATGGAAGAGGACAATGACTCGCCCAAAATTCACACCATGACTCTCTAACAGTTTTCCAATTAATGGACCAAGGTTTGGCCATTGTTGGCGCATGCTTGCTCGATCTGAACGATACTGAACAATGCTTTTTATGACACACATTGTGATCTCCTCATCCACCTCGACAAACTTGGCATCCAACAACTTACTGACCCAGAGTTTGGTTGCTGATTCTGCACCAGCTATGTTCGCTGCCTTTCTTATCATAGTCATGAATCGCTGTTTCCACAAGCTTGATTGCTTGTCATATTGTCCCAAATAGTTCAGCAAATTGTATTGGCCTATGGAATTTGACCACAACGGCCTATTCCGCCACCAACCAACTAGTAAATCATTGGACAGAATAAATCTGGACAGCACATTCCAGTTACGGTCCTTCAGCCACGCACAAGTCCAGGGTGACATCATGCCCATTGACATAGCACAAACTTCAAGGGAAAAACCTCCTATAAATAGCACGTAGGTGATTGCGACGTCAACAGAATCATATGTCTGCTTGTTGCTTACACAGAAGAGCACAAAAGCAACAACAATGGAAATCTGTGAGATACCTCGAAGTATGATGCCACTCTTTGTCCGAAGCACCATGGCCTTTGTGTAGATATCAGCATACATCAGGCCAAGCTCAACCTCCAAGAACTTGGATAACAGTTCTGGGCGTACACGATGTCTTCCCATGACATCAAAAGTATCATGGTAGAATGTAACATCACCAAAGATAAATCGGACACTTCTCATTGAATACAGAGCCATGAAGACAATATCAGGATATAAGCAAGCATCCCGAACAATTGATCCACCCAACCGTCGAACATATGCTGGGACATCGGAGCCTGCAAGGCTTTTTAGATTCCCCAAGTTAAGAGCCCATGTCCTCTCCCCATATTTGATTATTCCAGTCACAAATACAAAGATACTTGGAAGAAGAAGCTGTGTCCTGTGGTCACTGGTTGACTTCGAAAATGCATACAAGGCTAGATTGACTTGGACTATCAGATTCAGCAAATGCCTCAGCCACAAGCTGTTGTCCTCGATGGCAAAAGCCGTGATGGTGTCTTGACCGCCAAGATGTATGAGGAGGAAAGGTGTCCAAAAGAAAGCCAGTTGGTGAGTTCCCCTTGATGTATTCTTTCCATTGGCAGTATCTTCAAGTCGAGAGAGTAAGCCAAGGGCATAAACAGCCACAAAGTCTGCTCCCAAGTAAGCTATCCAAATTAAGAGTCGAAGGACACTATTTGTTGTACGTTGTCGTAGACCTCCAGTGAAGAAGAGGAAAACCTGTAGTGTGAAGCTAAAGAGCACTAGCAGCTGGATCTCCCATTCATTTAATAGTTTCACCAAGCTTACCATTTCTAATATATAGTGTCACTGAATCCCTGATGGCTGCAACAAAAAATATGCTTCAATGTTGCTTTCGCAAAAATGACAAGAACTGCATAATAAAACAACACTGTGACGGTAAGTGCTACGATGATTTATTTTCCCTCAAGTGCAAGTGGAGCCAAAATAGGCACAGACCCGGAAACTGCCAAACAATATTGGACTGTTGTGGATATAATTCGTTTGGGTAAAATTCACAAAAAGGTACAGACAAATTGACAAAGCTATCACAAAACTACAGTTTAATTAAAATAGATATATTTAAGGAACTGTGTCCTATCACTGATGTGGTCCATATGAAAGTCAATGAGCTAATAAAAATCCCAGTAGGATGAACAAGTCATCCTAAAATTATCCCGCTCCATTTAATTTATTCCCCATCCCAACAGCTAGCAGACGAGGCGCGACACTCGTAGAATGCGGTGCTGCAGCCACCAGGATATGAGCGCATCAAAATCGCAGCAAGCTACTAGCCACAGCCAATAGGAAACAAGATCGGATGAATCCGAAAATCAACATACATAGTGCACCGATGCGTGTGTCTGTTATGTGTGTAAATGAGCTAGGTGACAGACGCTAATTAATGTCATTGGAGCTCACCAATGTGCAGATGCAAAGAACGCTCATGACGGCGACATATCAGCTTTGATTCGGCGTACCGAAGCTCCTCGTCAGCAGTTGCTCGAGGGGAACAGATCTGGAGGCGCACCCGTCGGCGGACAGATCTGGAGGCCTACTCGACGGATCAGGCCATCTTCAAGCCACCAGCGACACTGCCTCGTGCTCGTGGAGCCCCGAGGCTCGCCGTCGGAGTTTGCTCCGATGACAGTGGCCAACCTGGTCGGCGCAGGTGGGCTGCAGACGGTGTTGCTTGAGGTGTTTCATCCGTTCGCAGAAGGCATGTGTGACAGTGAGAGGAGGTAGGTAATGACCACACTTGCTGTGTTTGCGAGGTGAGGTTGAAAACTCACCTTTCTCGCGCACGTAAAACGAAGCGACACATTTTTTTATGATTAATTAAGTATTTGTTAATTTTTTTAAAAATGGATTAATATGATTTTTTTAAAAGCAACTTTCCTATAGAAAAGTTTTGCAAAAAACACACCGTTAAGCGGTTTAAAAAGCGTACGCACGGAACACGAGGGACAAGAGTTAAAAACTCACTCTACCGAACATGGCCAGGCTGTGTTAATTTGAATTTGTTGAGAACTCCGCATCTATGCACGGAAAACAAAGCAACAGATTAACAAATGATTAATTAAGTATTAGTTAATTTTTTTCAAAAATAAATTAATACGATTTTTTAAAACAACTTTCGTATAAAAAATTTGTGCAAAAAATTACACTGTTTTGCAGTTTAGGAAGCGTGCATGCAGAAAACGAGAGAGATGGAGTTGGAAACTCACAGTCAAGAACATAGCCTAATGCAGTGTTCTTTCCCCCACCTTTTCCAACTCACATCCCTCGTTTTCCACGCGTATGTTTTTTAAACAGCTAAATATTGTGTTTTTTTACAAAAATTTTTTATATAAAAGTTGTTTTAAAAAATCACATTAATCCATCTATCTATTATATACTAAAAGTCTATGAAACTTTTTATAAACGCTCTTAAATCGTCATGTGTACTTCTATAAATCTATATCTATATTAATTGGGCACTTTCTACGAGTTCTCACGTTAATCAGAAATATCAGATCATTGATTAGGAGTCATATTATCGTAACCGTAGATTAAAATTAACCGTACATGGACTCTCTCAAAAGCCCAACCAATATTACAATTGGGCCTGCATATCAATTTTAGGTTTCATGCATGTACGTATGACAGGGTATATCAATCTCAGAAGGAGGATTCCTCACAGGAGATTGTCCCCAAATCTCGACCGCCGTGGCGACGAGGCCCAAGACACCTACGCCCATATAGAAGCGATCAATCTCTGAAGATGAAGCACGCCGAGTCACCGACGGCACGATTCCGGCGTCCACCACAGTTCCTGCAGAAACCATCGTCACCAACGAAATCACTGCCGTTGTCCTGCACTACACAACATCAAGCGTGCAGCACGTGAGATCAGGGTGACGATCATGTGCAGCGTGCGTAATGTAGATCGACGTACGATGAAACGGTGCACATGACGTGCACCAATGATCCGCTTGGTTTCGAAGTTCCGAACAGGATGGACCATGGACTTGCAGCAGCTATCAACTGCTGCCACAATTATCCGCACCATCACCTATCGATCGCAAGGAAGATGACCGCACGTACCCTCAGGTCTAACATATGTAATCCCCATAGGTATATTCTTTTTGCTGGAATCCAGCAATGTATTGTCTTAATAATATATATGCACTCCAATTTTGTTTTAGCATTTGGCATCTTTGAACAAATAATACATGCATGTTGTTCGTTAATTTATCACATGATTCCAATTTTTTCTGTTATTTTTTCTTGACAAGAAATATGTTTTATGTCATCCTATATTTTTCAGATTGTAGATTTAGGTTCCGTCGGTTAGTGTTGGTTGGGGACTAATCCTTCGCGCATGCAAAATGGTGCGACAGGTAAGCATGATTAATTAAATATTAGAAAAAAAATGAAAAACAGATTAATATGATTTTTGAAGCAACTTTTTTATATAAATATTTTTTTGGAAAAAAATACCGTTTATCCATTTTGAAAGTGTACGCAAGAAAAACAGGAGAGTAGAAGTCAGGAAAATGAAGAAAAAAACACACCCTTGATGATTTGCCATCCTGGTGCACACGTCATTAACTGAAAGGGCACCACCTGTAGTTGCCATGCAGTGGAGTGGACATGAAAATCTAAAGAGTTAAGCAAATCATCAAATTTGCCACACGCTTCATCCAAATTGATTTGAACAAATTATCTTTTTTTAATAATATTCATTGTTATTGTAAATATTTTTGTTGACAACTTATTTGTTTTACACCATTGACAACGAAATGACCAGTGCACATGTAAAAAATTCCAAAGGTTTGATAAGAAGAAGAATAGCATCAAGTTGAAAAGTGAAAAAAGAAACACTCAACATCCGAAACATTATCAAAGTTCAAGAGATTAACATTTCACAAAACATGGCAAGACTAGAACAAATTAAATCTCTTTAGATTTCCATGCAGTCAGGATATTTACCAATAATAGCCTACAAAATATATTTATCTAGCAAGCTGTAACTTCGGAGCATTATTTACTACAAGTAAAAATTAATTAGTTCGATCAGATAAAAAGAACTTCATTTCAATATTCATTTATTTTAACAGATGTCATTGGCTAAGCATCTTACATTACCAATTGAAACACACGCAAGTTCTGGGATATATGCTCTGAATTGAATGATTTCAACTAAAATAAATTAATATATGTAAGGTATATACATTATTAAATACACTGCATTCTTTTCACCAGCATGTTTTATATATTTATTGAAAAGGCTAACAACACTGCCTATATGTAGAGTATTCAATATCATCCACAAGAAAAAAACATACATTTGACATTCTTGAAATAGCGAAGCTGCGAAACAGGTATAATAATTTATTATAGCAAATCAAATTTTCATTATCGGCTAACTGCTAGAATTTTTTAATAATAGCCCGTGCAACGCACGGGTTGGCAGCTAGTACTTCTAAATCGCCACATGACCCTTTAATAAGCTGATAGACTCATTTTTTTATATATTTATAGATTTTTATAGAAAAAAGACCCCCACAAACTCCCCCTCTCCTTTTCCCATGAGCCCACCCTAACACGGCACGTACCACCCAGGCACGTACGTACTTCCTCCCTCCCCTCCTATTCAGTCTCTCCTTTTTTATTCTTTTATTTAGTTATTAAAACTTTTAAACAATGATAAATTTTAAATAATCATAATTTTTCTACAAGAACACAAAAAATATGTTTACCGATATTTGTTGTGTTCTATTAACAATTCAAAACAAATATTAGGTGTACTTTAACTTGTAAGAAATATTTATTTTTTTTCGTATCCAAAACTTTGCATGTCACTGAAAATTGTTATATATAATAGGAAAAAAATGATAAGGTAGATTATACGATCGTATATCTCTTCACAAAACATGCATAAATAAATTAGATCTACGATATAAAAAAAAAAAGAAAAACTTAAATTGCGAGTAACTTCCAAAAATATAAACCCCCCTCCGCAAATATTAGTTTATGTGAATTACGAAGAAAAGGGATAATGTAGATCGTATCATCATATATCATTTAAAAACATGCATAATTAGATTAGATCTATAATATCACAAAATAAAGTACAAAATAGTCTAATTATGATTAACACTCAAAAAAATAATACATGAAAATATCAGTATTTCAAAATAACATTATCTTTGTGAAAAAAATAATGTTAATTAAATATGACTTGAGAAATATTTTGACATCATAATATCTTTAACATTTAAAGTAATCTACAATATCACAAAATAAAATACTCTTATTGTGATTAGCATTCCCAAAAAATATTACTGTCGTTCTAAAATATCAATATGTCTAAATAATGTTAATGATCTGTCATGACAAATATTTTGACATAAATAAATTTTAATATTGAAAGTGAAAACATTATAGAAAGGAAGGATCAAATATGTTCTTGAAAACCATATTGATATCTTATAATTAAGAAGAATAGGGGCATTGTCAGTGTTATGAATAAGGCATACCCAATGATCGTGAAATGAGCTTGGCGAGGTTTATCATATACCAAGTCTTATACGGAATCATGTCTTATATATGGAAGGTGTCATGAGACATAGACCAATATACGCCGCCAGATACCAACATCAGAGACAAGCTTAGACAGACCAAATCTGGAGCCATGAAGGCCGACAAGAGGGGTCTAGTGTTATCTCTGACCTTGTCGAGTTCATATTCGAGGAAGAAGACTACCCTGTTATCGACTACGTGTGAAGATCCATGCCACCAAGTCAACGACGACTAGATTACATTCTTCCGAATATTGTACTTGTATGATTTTGATATATAAGAGCAACACTTGCTTCGACCAACATGAGTAGAGTTATTACTTATTAGTTAAGGGGCCCGAACCTGTATAAAAATCACTGTCTCCTGTCTCTTTTACCTCAATCTCGCGTATACCTTGGTTCCAATAATCCCTATACTCTACAAATATCGTAGTCGCGATCTACTTCGTCGACATTGGTGCGCCAGATAGGAGGATTTTGGTGCTAAATGGTTTTCGATGAGATGGGTTTCAAGAGATAGATTATTCGATGACAAACTATTCAACAACTTTGGCTTTAGGGAGATACGACCTGACCAAAGTGCATTCTCCGATGGATCAGGACCCTCGTCATCTCAAGCTTCGTCAAGTCATTGCCACTGTGGATTTTTCGACGAGGGATACTTCAACGACTTTGGCTCAGGAGATCTGACCCCATCAAAGTACGCTCCCCGAACAGATCAAAATCATCGTTGCTAACAATTCAATCTATCAAAGTCAACCAAGCTTCAGAGACATCGTCGCCGCAGAAAACAATAGTTCAATATCGTCGACCACGAGGTTTCAATCCGGGTCGACTACTTCCGAGTTGTTTAGCATTGCTAAACAAGGTAATTAGTATATTGATTTTTTAAATCAATCTACTGATTTCGTAGATATATCCGACATGTATTTACAAAGGTACGCAATATTTCATACAATTTACCGTACCTATTTCCAAATCCATAATTTATTATGTCTACCTAGAGCATGTTTTTTATACAATGTCTATTGTGCGAGCGCCTCTTATGTTAGGCCGACAATGGTATAATACTGGGGGCTCGCTCTGTTTTTTCTGTATAAATCATGCTTGTTTACAGTTTACATATTACTCGATATTTAATATGAATCTGCTCATTACATCCTGATAATACTAGAAGATTTATACAGTTTTTTGAGTACACGCTCGGTATTCTTTGCTATATATCTTGTCTTCCAGAAAATATTTTTCAGAAACAATCGAGCACTCAAGTAGGCAGCGGTCGAGTACACCCCATTATCGAGAACGTTCTTGAACAAATACAGAGTTGTCGGACCAAACCTACCAACAGAGACCAATGACCTATCTCACATTTAGCGCCGGTCACATCCAGACTATTTGAGAAAAGGTTGTTACGGACAATCCCCTTGCGAATGTTGTCAGCTTGATCACCCGGCATAATTGTGAACGGATGTCTGATATGCTACTAGTTGGGTATGTGAGTCATGCTGGTCACATGAGATGCACATGTAATAACCAACTCAAGCGCCCCTAAGAGTAGTAGAGTACGACTACACACCTGGTTCTCAACCAACGTTGTAGTGATATCGCCAACTCTCCAAATCTTCCACGAGTGGTCGAGTACGAATACACACTTGGTTCTCAACTAGCGTTGTAGCAATCTCGCCAACTCTCCAAATCTTCTGCGAGTGGTCGAGTACGACTACACACCTGGTCCTTGACCAGCATTGTAGCGATCTCGCCAACTCTCTAAATCTTCTGCGAGTAGTCGAGGTACGACTACACACCTGGTCTAAGTGCAAGCGTGGTAACGATCCCACCATCTCTCTCAGTTCTTTACGGGTGGTCGAGGGATGACTACGCCTGGTTCTCAACCAGCGATTATGGTGATTTCCCTCCCACCTCCTCAAGCTGCCCATGAGGGGTCAAGGGATAACTACACCCGGGCCTCGGCCGATGGTGGCAGTCATCCTCTCACCATCTCTCTGCGTTGCCTTCGAGTGGTTGAAGGATAACTACACCTGGTCCTCGGCTGATAGTGGTAGTCATCCTCTCACCATCTCTTTGAGTTACTTTTAGGTGGTCGAGGTATGTCTACACCTGGTCTTCGACCAGTGTCGTAGCGGTCCTCCTACCACATCTTCGAGGGGCCGAGGTATGTCTACACCTGGTCTTTGACCAGCGTCGTAGCGGTCCTCCCACCACGTCTTCGAGTAGCCGAGGTATGTTTACACCTAGTCTTCGACCAGCATTGTAGCGCTCCTCCTACCACATCTTCTAGTGGTCAAGGTATGTTTACACCTGGTCTTCGACCAACATTGTAGTAGTCTTCTCACCATATCTTCGAGTGGTCGAGGTATGTCTATACCTGGTCTTCGACCAGCGTCGTAGTGGTCCTCCCACCACATCTTCGAGTGGTCGAGATATGTCTACACTGGGTCTTTGACCAGTGTCGTAGCGGTCCTCCCACTATGTCTTCGAGTGGTCGAGGTATGTCTACACTTGGTTCTTGACCAGCGGTTGTAGCGATTCTCCCACCACCTCTATAGGTGATTGAGTATGTCTACACACCTGGTCTTTGACCAACGGTTGTAGAGATTCTCCCACCACCTCTACGAGTGGTTGCGAACGACTATATACCAGGTCCTCGACCAGCGGTTATAGCGATTCTCCTACTACCTCTGCAATTTGTTGAGAACAACTACACAACTGGTTCTTAACCAGCATGGTAGCGATCTCATCACACCCCGTGCATCAATCTCTGTGCAATATTTGTCTGTTGATTCTCTTTTCTTATATCGCTACATCTCGAAGTCGATCCTACTGTCCTCTTAGGCTAGTCTGGCAAGCTTCGAGGTCCCATGGACCTTGGCTGGGGACGCCTAGCACTGTGAAAGTTTGTCAAGCCATGCAGGGTCAAACGACCATGTTAGATCTGGTGATGTCAGAGTACCCACTTGAGCGTATTAACCGAGCCATGTAACCGGGAATTGGTTTTCTCAACTTCACAGCTGGGGGCTAGGAATTCGCTGCTTCAGCATAGTTTGTTATAAGATTTAAGCTGCCTTTGTGGAAAATGACTTTTCCATAAATACAGCTGGGGGCTAGGAAGGATACCATACTCCAATTGCTGAAGGTAGCTCCGGCGAGAGTACTTTTTTATTGTCATAAATAGATTCACTTTATCTTCAATCTTTCAATTCACATTTTACCCCCAAGCGTTCGCTCGGGGGCTTTTTCTATCTAACAATTTGCTCTCAGTAATTGATTTCAGAAGAGTCAGATATTAGAGCAGTTAAGTCAGACATCAAGACTTTGTCACATACTCTGCACCTACTCGGTTGTTCGAGAACGGTTGGTTGAGTTCGACAAAGGTTACTGGATAAAGCAATGGTGTACCCGCCGAGATGGAAGCTTTTTTGACTTCAATCCAAATTCTCGATTAACGCTGGACAGGGAACTTAGTCACATACTCCACACCTTCTCGGTCGTCCGAGAATGGTTAGGTGAGTTCTACAACTTTTGTTTCAAGGTCTTCAGTCGAGAACGTCAATTCGTTCATTTGCATTGAAGTCAAGGGCTACTGTCAGTGTTATGGATAAGGCATACCCAATGATCTTGAATAGGGCTCGGCGGGGTCCACCATATACCAAGTCTTATACGGAATCAAGCCTTATATACGGAAGGTGTTCCGCATAAGGAAAGAGAAGTAGAGTTCAAGTTGAAACTATAAGGACTACTCGGATCGTATCCATATTTGTCTTCTTAATTCTACTTGGACAAGAGGACATCTGTGAGTATAAATACAAGACCCCCTAGGAGGAGAGGGGACACAGACCAATATACGCCGCCAGATACCAACATCAGAGACAAGCCTAGATAGACCCAATCTAGAGCAACGAAGGCCGACAAGAGAGGTCTAGTGTTATCTCTGACCTTGCCGAGTTCATATTCGAGGAAGAAGACTACCCTGTTGTCGACTACATGTGGAGATCCATGTCGCCAAGTCGACGACGACTAGATTAGGTTCTCCCGAATATTGTACTTGTGTGATTTTGATATATAAGAGCAACATCGGCTTTGGCCAACAGGAGTAGGGTTATGACTTATCAGTTAAGGGGTCCGAACCTGTATAAAAATCCCTGTCTCCCGTCTCTTTTCCCTCAATCTCACGTATACCTTCGTTCCAACGATCCCCATACTCTACAAATATCGTAGTCGCGATCTACTCCGTCGACAGGCGTATATGTCGCTGATTTCCTCTTTAGTCTTTGGAGTTTAAACCTAATTAATCTTAGTATAAAGTATATAACATCCAGCGTACTTGATCCCCTTATGTATCAATTCTATGTCACACTCAAACCTATGTATCAATTCTACTTATAAACTGCTATGCACCAATCGTTGAGTCAGGAATATTGACAACGTGAATGTTTGTTAAATTGGCTATTCGAGATACGATGAACCTATGCTGTCAAGTGGTAAAGAAGAAATTCAACTGGATTAAACACAAACAAATCAGGTCTGCAATCTCATGAAATAAAATAAAACCTGCATTTTGACTTTCTTTAAGTTGAACAAAAAAAATACATGTATACAATAAATATGAAAAAAATAGAAATTGAAAAACTCAATAACATACACCCTACATAACCTATGTATTTATTGATCCATTAAAGCATATATTTAATTAGAGAAATCCTTAAAATTTTTCTTTAAGAAGGCAAAACATCCTATGTATAGTTTATCATTAATTTATTGGTCATGTTATTCCTAGCCATTCAAATATTTCTACAGCTTATGTTGACCCACAATATAACTAAGTATTAGGTTAAAAACTCATCCAAGTGTGTTAACAAATTTGAAAAAAAAACATCGAAGTATTTCATGGGTAGTAGCGAGCCATCGTAGGGTGCTCAGGGTTGTAGCTAACAACGAAGGAAAAAGATTATGGCACCACTTATTAAATAAATTGATGAGTAGAGAGTGAGAAGGTGGTTGAGGTAAGATTGGGTAAATAATAAATGAAGGGTGGTTGGATGAAACAATTGTACTCTAGAATCAATTATATTTTGGGTAAAAAATTGACTCCTTGGTTTATGGTATACATAAAGACATCTATGGTATACAAGAAAAAATGTTACTTAATGTGAACTCAAAAAACAAGAGATGCTAAATATTCTAAAATAGAAACACACATAATATAAATGATATATAGTTAAATATGTAGGAACCAACTCAATTGTTGCGACACGATATACTTCTCATAAATTCGAAACTACACAGTTTAATGTAATTATAGTTAAGAATTTAAATGATGCAAGGGTAAATAGAAGAAAATCATTACCAAATTTCAAAGCAATCCCAAAAAATATAATAGAGTCAAAAAGAATTTCAATAAAAAGTCACCCACAAATAAACATTGGTAATAAAATTTTAAACGCATGAAATAAGATGCCCACGCATGTGCGCGGACTACCTTCCTAGTTTTAAAAAATAGATTAATACTTAAATAATCATGCTCTGATGAGTCGCTCTATTTTATGTGTCGGAACGATTAGTTCCCATCCCTACCAACGAACTCAACCTAATGTGTGCCTAAATTTAGTCAAAAGGTCCGGTCATTATCACCACCTCTCCCTTTTTTTATTACTCCCTCCGTTTCATGTTTTAAGTCATTTTGATTTTTCAAAAATTAAACTTCTTAAAATTTTAATCAAATTTATAAAAAAATATAGCAATATTTATAGCACAAAATTAGTTTTATTAAATCTAACATTAAATATATTTTCGTATTTTGTTTGTTTTATAATAAAAATATTGCTATATTTTTTTATAAACTTAGTCAAAGCTAGACCAAATGTTTGACTTATAAGAAAGTCAAAGCGACTCATAATATGAAATGGAGGTAGTAATTTGTAGTCCCAAACACATAACAGCAGCAAAGAACAGTGATAGATGTAGAACCCATAAAAGTGAAGTGTTACCCAAACATTTAAAACACATAATGTCGGTGACATGGGACCGGGGGTATCGTGACCAGAGGCTTGGGCGGCCGCAGTCATCCACGTGGCCCGTTCCCCCCGGGGGGTCGGGCCCGAGGGTGACGTGGCGGCTCCCCCCTCGGCCTCCCCGCGGGGTTGGGCCGCCCCTGTTTCGGCCCCGAGGGCTGGGGCGCCCCGACCCCCTGTGATCTCGGCGCCTCGCGTGCGGGTTAGGTGAGCACAGCAGAGCTCACCTAACCGCATTTATGGCGGTTCAGACGAGTGCACTACGCTGCATTTAATGCGGTGCAGCGCATGCCTATCTGGTCCGTGACCGGTCGCGGTAAGTGGCCGGTCATAGACCGGTCAGATCGCGGGTTAGGTGGCGACAGGCGGCCTGCAGCACGCCACGCCCCGTCCCGTTAGAATGATCAGAGTCCCCTGTGTCTCGTCCCTAGCCGGAGCCGGCGTGCCAACTCCTGGAGTTGGTATGTCAGTCCCGGTCAGATCCATTCTAGATTTCGGCGCAGGCGTGGTGAGAAAGTCGCCCGCCATTTAATGAAGGTTGAAACGGGCGTCCCCCGGGATGAGCCGGCTGGCTGTGCAGAGGCGTGCTGCGGCGTCTGTCAGAGGTCACTTCCGGCAGTAGGATAGCCCTTTTTGTAAAAGAGTGTTTTCTTTCTTAGGCGGCTAGTGGCCCATGTGGTAGCCCCTTGCCATATAAAAGGAGGCCCAGGTCTAGGGAAGAGGGGGTTCGGACTCTGGCCAATTTGCTCTAGAGCTTGAACTCTCTCTCTCTGTATTCCTTGACACACACACAGATCCTCCAGAACACAGGAGTAGGGTGTTACGCTTCTCAGCGGCCCGAACCTGTCTACATTGCCCGTGTCTACGCGTTTCCTCACTCGTTGATATTCCTCAGATCAAGGGCTAAGAATCTCACCTAGCGCCCCCGGCCGAACCGGCAAAGGAGGGCCCGCACAGTCTCCCGGTGAGGAGTTCCACACTCCGTCATCTGGCGCGCCAGGTAGGGGGGGCGCGTGTTTTTCTAAGCCCTCATCCTCTTTCGTGTGCGCCAAGCTACGCCAGGCCAGCCCTAGGGCCGAAGAAGCGGTGGCGCACAGCCCCTCTCCGAGCGCTAGCGGTGATGACGGGGAGCAGAACCCGCGCCGTCGGGCTCGCACCCCACCGTCCCCCTCTCGCCGAAGTCTTGGGCGGGGGGAGGCGCTCGAGGAGGTCGAGGGATCCGCGACCTCGCCGCTCGCGGGCGACGGAGGAGGACGGCGAGGCGAGGTGCGTCGCCGCCATGTCTACGGCGACGGCGGCACGCCCCAGGGCGCGCTCCAGGCTGCGGGCGCGCTCTTGCGTCACCCGCCCGTTGTCCCAGATCCAGAGACTCCAGCCCGGCGTTGGCTGGATGATGTGGCCAACTTGGTCATGACGGCGCAGCAGCGCCTAGGCACCAGCGGGTGGTCCTCCGCCGCCGGGACCTCTGGCGCTGCCGCCACCGGCTCCATGTCGTCAAGGCAGAGGGCACGGTGGACGACGGCCGATACACGCCGTTCGTCCGCGGTTCCCTCGTCAACGCCTCCGACCCAAGAAGATGTGCGTGGGGGGTCGGATGCCCGTCGCGACGCTCGTCGCGCCGCCCACGCAACGGAGGGCGCCTCCTCGTCTGGAGCGCCGCTTCGATCCGGTCATGGGGGCTGGCCCCCCGTGTCCCCGGTTGGTGGTGCCGGCTGTCGAGCCTTTGTGGCGAGCCTTCGGAATGTCCGTTGGCCCCCAAGGTTCCGGCCCACCATCACCGAAAAATATGATGGAAGCGTCAATCCCGCTGAGTTTCTCCAGATCTACACGACTGGGATAGAAGCCACGGGGGGCGACGACAGGGTCATGGCGAATTTCTTCCCCATGGCCTTGAAGGGCCAGGCGCGGGGTTGGTTGATGAACCTGCCACCTGCGTTGGTTCACTCCTGGGAGGATTTGTGCCAGCAGTTCACTACGAACTTCCAGGGCATATATCCGCGCCCAGGCGAAGAAGCAGACTTGCACGTGGTACAGCGGAGGGATGATGAGTCTCTTCGCTCGTACATTCAGCAGTTCTGTCAAGTCCGCAACACCATACCATGCATCCCTGCACATGCGGTGATCTACGCGTTCAGGGGGGGCGTGCGGCACAACCGCATGCTCGAGAAGATCGCCTCCAAGGAGCCCCAGACCACCGCGCAACTTTTTGAGCTCGCGGACCGTGTGGCTCGCAAGGAGGAGGCCTAGACTTGAAACTCCTCCGGCTCTGGTGTGGCAGCTCCGGCCGCCCCCGGGTCCGCCGCTCGTTCTGGGCAGCGGGATAGGAGGAGGAAGAAGAGGTCGGCCCTTTCCGACGATGAGGGTCACGTCCTCGCTGTCGAAGGCGCCTCGCGGGCCCCCCGAAAGGGGAGGCCTGCGAGCGACAAAAAGAAGGAGGCCGGCGCTCCCGGTAAGGAGCGCCCGGCCGGCAAGTGGTGCACCGTGCACAACACCTCCCTCCACGACCTCGCGGATTGCCGCGCGGTCAAAAGTTTGGCCGAGCGGACGAGGAAGTGGGAGGAGGAGAGGAGGCAGGAGCGCCGTGAGGGCAAGGCCCCAGTGACTCCCACCGGCAACCGGCGAGGCGAGGCCAGGCAGAAGGCCCCCGCTGAGGACACCGGCGATGGCGACGATGATCTGGGCTTTCAGGAGCCCGAGGCCACCGTCGCCACCATCGATGGGGGAGCGTGCGCTCACGCTTCTCGCCGGAGCCTCAAGGCCATGAAGCGAGAGCTTCTGGCCGCGGCCCCTACCCATGAGGCGACGCGGCGGGCGCATTGGTCGGAGGTTGCCCTCACCTTCGACCAGACCGACCACCCGCCGTGCGTTGCCCGGGGAGGACAGATCGCGATGGTGGTTTCCCCCACCGTCTGCAATGTGAAGTTGGGGCGCGTCCTCGTAGACGGGGGTGCAGCCCTCAACATCCTTTCCCCCGCGGCCTTTGATGCCATCAAGGCCCCGGGGATGGTGCTCCGACCGTCCCAGCCAATCATCTGCGTGACGCCGGGGCACACCTGGCCGCTGGGTCATATCGACCTCCCGGTCACCTTTGGTGGTCCCGCCAACTTCCGCACCGAGCGGGTGGACTTTGATGTGGTGGACCTCAGTCTGCCCTACAACGCGGTCCTGGGAAGGCCCGCGTTGGTGAAGTTCATGGCGGCCGTCCACTACGCCTATCTCCAGATGAAGATGCCGGGCCCCGGTGGCCCCATCACCGTCCATGGCGACCTCAAAGTCGCACTTGCTTGTATGGAGCAGCGCACGGACCACCTCGCCGCGGTGTCCAAGCCTGTGGGTGGCGACGAGAGGCTCAGCACCTCCATCTCGCCCGCCCCGAGGCAGCGGATGGTCATGTGCGACAAGGTCCCGGTCAAAGAGGTTGCCCTGGGCGACGGCTCGTCCAAGACCACACGAATCGGTGGTCTTTTGGACGACAAATAGGAAGACGCGCTCGTCTCCTTCCTGCGGGCAAACGCCGACGTCTTCGCCTGGAGACCGGCGGACATGCCCGGGGTCCCTAGGGAGGTGATTGAGCACCGTCTCACCGTGCGGCCGGGCGCGAGGCCGGTCCGGCAGAAAGTGCGGCGGCAGGCCCCGGAACGCCAAGCTTTCATCCGCGAGGAGGTGGCGCGGCTTCTGGAGGCCGGATTCATCCGTGAGGTCATCCATCCAGAGTGGCTCGCGAACCCGGTCGTCGTCCCCAAGGTGAGCGGCAAGCTTCGGATGTGCATCGACTACACCGACCTCAACAAGGCATGTCCTAAGGACCCTTATCCCCTGCCACGCATAGATCAGATTGTCGACTCCACTGCGGGGTGCGACCTTTTGTGTTTTCTAGATGCATACTCTGGTTATCATCAGATTCGCATGGCTAGGGAGGATGAGGAGAAAACTGCGTTCATTACCCCCATAGGAACTTATTGTTATACAACTATGTCCTTCGGGTTATAGAATGCAGGTCCTACTTTTCAGTGTACTACTCGTATTTCTTTGGGTAGTCAGATAGGACGCAACGTTGAGGCCTATGTCGATGACTTGGTTGTGAAGACACGCAACCAAGAGACCTTACTCTCGGATTTAGCGGAAACTTTCGAAAGTCTCCGCTCCGCCCGCATAAAGCTGAACCCCGATAAGTGCGTGTTTGGCGTGCCTGCGGGCAAGCTTCTCGGGTTCTTGATCTCTGCCTGAGGCATTGAGGCCAACCCTGAGAAGATACGAGCTATAGAGCGGATGTGCCCCCCAGCAAGCTTAGGGATGTGCAATGCATCACTGGATGCATGGCCGCCTTAAGTCGATTCATATCGAGGCTGGGAGAGAAGGCGCTATCCCTATTTAAGCTCCTCAAACGCTCCAGGCCGTTTACCTGGACGGAGGAGGTTGAGCGGGCCCTCACTCAGTTGAAGGTGTACCTTAGTTCTCCCCCGATCCTGGTCACCCCAGAGCCAGATAAGCCGTTGCTACCCTACCTGGCGGCAACCTCGCAGGTAGTCAGCGCGGCGTTGGTCGTGGAGCGCGACGAGGACAACCCTCGCTTCGCGCGCCCCACCCTGTGTCGACTCGACCCGGGAGAGAGCAGGGAGGAGAGGCCCTCGAGCTGAACGGCGGCCTAAGGCCCCCGACGGCCGGAGTTGGCCCTCCGCCTGCTTGTCCGACGGCGCCGGACGCCCCCGACCCCCAGGATGGCCCCGGGGCCACTGCGGGAAGGCCGCGCCTGTCACCCTCCGACCCCGAGGTCGTCGGCACAGAAGCCGAGTGCGCGTCGCATGGCCTCTCGGACGAAGAGCACCTTGGAGATGACGCCCCTAGCGAAGAGGACAGGCCCCGCCGAAAGGTGCAGCGGCCAGTCTACTTCGTTAGCGAGGCCCTCTGGGACGCCAAGACCCGATACCCTCAGGCCCAGAAGATGCTTTACGCAATTCTGATGGCTTCGAGGAAGTTGTGCCATTATTTCTAGGCGCATCGGGTCACGGTGGTCACGTCTTACCCCCTCGGCCAAATCTTGCGCAACCGAGAGGGTACTGGACGGGTGGTGAAATGGGCAATCGAACTCTCTGAATTCGATTTGCGCTTTGAGCCACGCACGCGATCAAGAGCCAGGCCCTCGCCGACTTTGTGGCGGAGTGGACCCCGGCTCCTGAGCCCGTCTCCGCCCCTGAGGCCAACGCGGGCCCCTCGCAGCTGCCTCACGCCGCCTACTGGGTGATGCAGTTCGATGGCTCCCTGTCTCTTCAGGGCGCCGGTGCGGGGGTCACTTTGACTTCGCCGAGCGGAGACGTCCTCAGATATCTGGTCCGCCTCGATTTTCGGGCGACCAACAATATGGCGGAGTACGAGGGACTCCTTGCGGGACTCAGAGTGGCGGCTGGAATGGGGATCCACCGCCTCCTGGTTTTAGGCGATTCCCAATTGGTCGTTAACCAGGTCTGTAAGGGGTACCGGTGCTCTGATCCGCAAATGGACGCCTACGTCCGCGAGGTGCGGCGTATGGAGCGCCATTTCGACGGGATAGAGCTTCGGCACGTGCCCAGGCGGGATAACGCAGTCGCCGACGAGCTCTCAAGGCTCGCTTCTTCGCGAGCCCAGACCCCACCAGGCGCCTTTGAAGAAAGGCTTGCCCAGCCGTCGACGCGGCCCGACCCCCTAGGGGAGACGGACGCGCCTGAATGGCCCCCGAGGCCCGTCGGAGTCCAGGCCTCGGGACCCGAGGGGAGCGCTCCCAGCTCCCTTAGATTGATTGTTTGGATGGCTGAGATCCAGGCGTACCTCACAGATAAGACTCTACCCGAGGACCGCGAAGGGAGTGAACGCATCCATCGCATCTCTAAGCGCTACGTGCTGGTGGAAGGGACCCTCTACCGGCGTGGGTCTAACGGAGTCCTCCTGAAGTGCATCCCTCGGGAACAAGGCGTCGAGCTTCTTGCCAATGTCCATGAAGGCGAGTACGGAGCCCACTCCGCCTCGTGCACCTTGGTTGGCAAGGCCTTTCGCCAGGGTTTCTATTGGCCGACGGCTCTCCACGATGCGGTTGACCTGGTCCGACGATGCACGGCGTGCCAGTTTCACGCCAAGCAAACGCATCAGCCGGCACAGGCCCTGCAAACCATACCTCTTTCATGGCCGTTTGCTGTCTGGGGGCTGGACATCTTGGGTCCCTTCAGGAAGGCCCCGGGCGGGTTCGAGCATCTGTATGTCGCGGTCGACAAGTTCACTAAGTGGCCTGAGGCTTATCCGGTCATCAAGATCGATAAGCACTCGGTGCAAAAATTTATCAAGGGCATCACTGCTCGGTTCGGGGTGCCTAACCGTATCATTACGGATAACGGCACCCAGTTCACTAGTGAGCTCTTCGGTGACTATTGCGAAGACATGGGCATCAAGCTCTGCTTCGCCTCACCCGCCCACCCTAGAAGCAACGACCAGGTGGAGCGCGCCAATGTGGAAATCCTCAAGGGCCTCAAAATCAAGACCTTCAACATCCTCAAGAAGCACGGCGACTCGTGGATCGAGGAGCTGCCAGCGGTGCTCTGGGCGAACCGAACCACGCCAAGCCGAGCAACCGGGGAAACGCCTTTCTTCCTCGTCTACGGCGCGGAGGCGGTCCTCCCATCTGAGCTCACCCTGAGGTCCCCTTGGGCCACCATGTATTGCGAGGCTGGTCAAGATCAGCTTCGCCGAGACGACCTCGACTACCTAGAAGAGCGAAGGCGGCGCGCGGCCCTCCGAGCCGCGCGCTACCAGCAAAGCCTGCGGCGCTACCATCAGTGCCACGTCCGGGCCCGATCACTCTGCGTCGACGACCTCGTCCTACGCTGCGTCCAAACGCATGCTGGACTGAGTAAACTCTCACCAATGTGGGAGGGTCCGTATCGAGAGATCGGCGTCCCCCGGCCGAGCTCGGTTCGATTGGCCACGGGCGACGACACAAAGCTGTCTAACCCATGGAACATCGAGCATCTTCGCCGATTCTACCCATAAGGGGGTCGGGTGTCATGTCTCGGGCTCGGGCCAACCCCGCACCCCCCTCGGGCGTGCCGGGTTGGCCGGGGGCTACCACATGCATATACTTGTTTATTTCTTTTCTAGCATTTCAATAAGAAGCTTTTTCGATTTCCTAAGGACTGTGTCTGTGTTGTCGCTTCCTTTTGAAAAGTCTTGGCTTGAATCGGTCCGTTCGTGCTCGGCCTCGCCCTTGGTGACCCGGGTCGTCTAAAATCACCAAACGGGGCCCAGAACCGAGCCGCGCCCCGGTGCGCGGTGAACTCCGGGGGGGAATCGGCAAAGGCCCACAATCGGGTCCCCCTAACCCTCGGTCACCGCGCTCCCGGCCTGGCCAGTCTCGACATGTGGATCTCCCCAGGCACTAGCTCCGACCCGCGCCGCTTGAGGCTGGGGCCCGGGCACGAGCCCTTGTTCAAGCCAAGACACAGAAGGACCGTGGCACAGACCATCCTTATTTCATACACATAGCAAATGTAACTGACATGGAAATTAAAATTCTATTTGATTGCAGATGAAACCAATCTGTACAAGCAGGGGCTCGAAGGCCTCAGAAGGAGGAAAAATTATTAAGATTGGCGGGGGCCTGGGGGCTCACTCCGACGCGCCCGGGTCGCCAGCCTCGCCGTCGCTGTCGCCCGCACCGTCATCGCCGTCCTCCTCCTCATCGGAGTCGAGGGCGAACACGAGCCGAGGGGCCGTCCCCTCGAAGCTGTGGACGATGTGGTCGGCGGTGTCCCGGACTTGTGCGCGTGCGCCGTCCTCAGTCCCGGGAGGGAACTCTTCCAGCGCTGTCCACGGGGAGAAGTCGGGGTCCCTGGCCTGGTAGCTCGCCAGTACGAGCTCCACCGCTCCCCGGGCGAGGTCCCTTGAGGACGACTTGATCGTCTCCTCGAGCTCCTCGGGGAGCCTTTCAAGGGCCCCGGCCATCTCCGAGAGGCGCTGGGCGAGGCCCCCCTGGTTGGCGGCGTACTTCGCGTGCTGCCCGCCCCAGATGCCCGCCTGTCGCCCAGCGCGATCGAGGCGGGAGACAGCGTCCCGAAGCATGCCGGGCCCTACCTCGCTCGCCAGCCGGAGGGCCTCAACCTCCCCAGCGGACAAGTCCAGGGCGCCCTGCAGCTCGGCGACGATGTGCTCGGCGGCTGCGAGGCGGGCGGCTAGGTCGCCGTGGCCCGTGGCCACCATGCCGCTGTGCGCTCTCGCGTCCAGCTCCTTCGCCCGCGCCTCGAGCTTAGTGGCCCGCTGGTCCAGCGCGTTCCTGTCGGCGCGGGCGCTCTCCAGATTACGGCGCCCCTGCTCCTCCCGCGCCGCCTCGCGGAGGAACAGGCTGTCCGCCAGCCGCCGCGCCGCGGCCTCCGCCTCCTCGAGAGCTCGCCCCCGCTCGGCGAGCGCGTCTTCGCGGAGGCGGAGTGCGGACTCCTCTTCGGTGGAGGCGGCCTCGTGCGCCGCCAGCGTTGCCTCCTGAATGGCGACGGCTTCCTCGCGGTCCGCCAGAGCAGCCTCCTTCGCGTTCAGGGCGCGGGCGCGCTCCTCCAGCGCCTCCAGCTCCCGGGCGCGGACGTCGAGCGCTTTGGCCCGCTGGCACACGGCGGCCTCCTGCGCAAGCAAGCGCGAGGCCCGCCCCCCGAAGGCGGTGAGCCACTCCTCCAGCGCCATGGCGCGGGCCTCAAGGGCCTCCTCGCGCTGGCGGGTCACCGCCTCGCTCTCCGCCGCCCGCCGTTCCCGGGTAGCGGCGGCGTCAAGAACTCCCCGGGCGGCGTCGAGCTTCCCCTCTAGCTCCGCCACCCGGCTCCCGTATTGGAGGCAAAGATCGTCCCGCGCCTCGTCGAGCACGGCGGTGGCGATAAGGGCGGTCTCCCGCTCCTTCTCCACCTCCCTGGCGATCTTCGCCAGGCTCCTGCGACGGGCCTCGAGCTGCGAGGCGTGTCGGCGGTGTGCCTTACGGCCCGCCTCCACCGTGGCCTCCACCGAGCGCCGCCCCTCCTCGACGCGCACCCACGCCGCGTCGATCTCCGCCCGCTCCGCCTGCAGGGCCTCCATCTGGGCGCTTAGCCCGTCCAGCACCGTGCTGTTCGCGGTGGCCAAGGCCTACAGGAGGGGTTCCGCGCTCAGCGGGGCGGCGGAAGGCAGTGGGAAGGGCCGCCTCTGCGTTGGAGCCGCGCGGCTCGGCCCGCCGATCGGCGTGCTGGTCTCGGGGGCGACCCCCGAAGCCGGCTCATCCGGAGCGCCATCCGGGGCATCGGGGCCGAGGTGCGCCCCTTCGGCCTCGTCGTGGGCGGCCTCGGGGGTCGTTATCGCCTCAGGCGGAGTCGGGTCGGGGACTTGGGAGGCGGCCTCGCGCGCGCGCGCCGCCTCTGCCTCCCGGGCGGTCTCCCCGGCCCGGCGAACCCTGGCCTCCTCCCGAGCGGCCTCCTCGGCCTGGCGAAACCGGGCGGCCTCCTGGGCAGCCTCCTCGGCTTCCCGGAGGCGGCCCGCAGCTTCCTGCCGGTCAGCCTCCCGCCTCAGGGCCTCTGCGGTCGCCGTCTCCTCGGCCTCGGATCGGCCGGACTTGGAATGGCGCGTGGGGCGTGACGGGATCTCGCTAAGGCAGAAGAAAAACCAGAGACAAAAAAGAGCAGAGTAAAAACTTGCCTCGGGAGATGGGAGTAAGAATACGGCCGCAGTGGGTGCGGGGTCGAACCTGCGGGGTGGTCGGCTGAATGACCACTTCGGGGGCGCGATGAGGCTCCCTCGGCACGGCTCGGTCTCCCCCATTTTGTGGAGCCATTTCTTCTTCCACTCCCCCTCGGGCTGCGGCGTCGGTGCGGCGCCGTCTGGGCGCCTGCTGCTGATGCGCACCGCCCCGCCCCCTCGGGGAGGAGATGGAGGAGGGGTACCCTCCTGCTTCCTCTTCCCCTTGGCGTCGGCAGGGCGGCTGCCCCCCGGGCCCCCGCCGCGGGACCCAAAAGCATGGCCCGCTCCCCCGACGCCCCGACCACCTGCATGATGGCTAGGATGTTGGCGTGTTCCGGGTCATAGCAGAGGGGGAGGATCCCTTGAGGGATGAGGGATGCCTCCACGGAGCTAAGATTTAGCACCCGTTGGACCACCATCCTGAAGTCCTCGAGGTCCCAGTCCCATTTGCGCCCCTGGTGGGTCCTCAGGTGGTCCTCGGGCCCGGTGTACTCCCAGGCGCCCCGGGCGCGCCGCTGGAGCGGCGCGATCCGGCAGCGAAGGTAGTCGCCGAACACCATGGCCCTCGTGAGCCCCTGGGTTCGTAGACCCGCCAGGCGGTCTAGGACGGTGTCATAGCCGTCCCCCAGATCCACCGTCGCCCGCCAGCTGGACGCCTGCGCCGGGGGCTGGCTCGGAAGTCGGAGGCGCGCTGCGCCGGCGAGGGGAGTGTAGAACCAATCGCTCTTCCAATCGTCCCACTTCTTGCGAGGGACGTAGGGAATGTAGCGGTTCTGCACATGCCCCCGCAGCTGAAAGTAGCAGCTGCCGACCACCGTCGGCGGCGATACCGGCTGTGCGGTGAAGAACCATCGAAACAGCCGAAGAGATGGGCGCACCCCGATAAACATCTCGCACAAGTGCGCGAAGATGGCCAACGTCATTATCGCGTTGGGGGTGAGGTGCGCCATCTGGAGATCGTAGAACTCCAGAATATCCATGAAAAACGCAGAGAATGGCGGGACCAGGCCCGCCATTGCGAAAGAAAGGAAGAAAACGGACCGCCCTGGGTAGTGTGGCGCCGGGCATCCCTCGCCCAGCGCGACCACCTCCCGGCCGGTGGCAGATTCTGGCATGAACCGGGGCGGTAGCTCGGCCTGCCTCTCGCTCATGATGCGGGAAGGCGGTAGCACGCTACCGTCGAGCGGTGCGGAGCTCCGTGCCATGGCGCCGGCGGAGGGGGAGCTTGAGAGCGAGCGCGTGCGGCGAGGATAGGGCAAGAGAAACGAAGAGTTAGAGCACAAGTGGCGGAGGCAAGGGAAGAGTGGCGAGAGGAAGGAAGCGATTCCCTTCCACGACGCCTTTATACCCTCGCCAACGCCTCGCCCGGCTCCTCGTTTCTCGCGCCCACTACCTTGCCCCCTCGTTTCTCGCGCCCACGCCTCCACTAACCCCACACGCCCGTCTGCGGCGCACGCGGCTGTCGTGCAGTCGTGGCGGTCGAGAAGGGGCAGATCGTGTGCGCATTAATTGCGCTCGGCTACCGTGAAAAACGCCGTCATCACATCCCCAGGCGAAACGGACCGACACCTCCCGATTCGCGCGCCGTCTCGAGTAATGAAGCGGTTATGAAGGGACCGCTCATTATTATCGGTCGGTTTTCCCTTGCCGTTGCGCGCGGTTCACGACCGTTGAGGTCCAGCCCGCCTGTGGGGACCGGTCCCACCTGTCACCGGCCCTAAGGAGTGGCGTCATGCCCGGGCTCTCCCCCCGAGGGGGGCGGTCGCCCAGGCTTAACGCCGGGGGCTACTGTCGGTGACATGGGACCGGGGGTATTGTGACCAGAGGCTTGGGCGGCCGCAGTCATCCACGTGGCCCGTTCCCCCCGGGGGGTCGGGCCCGAGGGTGACGTGGCGGCTCCCCCTTCGGCCTCCCGCGGGGTCGGGCCGCCCCTGTTTCGGCCCCGAGGGCTGGGGCGCCCCGACCCCCTGTGATCTCGGCGCCTCGCGTGCGGGTTAGGTGAGCACAGCAGAGCTCACCTAACCGCATTTATGGCGGTTCAGACGAGTGCACTACGCTGCATTTAATGCGGTGCAGCGCATGCCTATCTGGTCCGTGACCGGTCGCGGTAAGTGGCCTGTCACAGACCGGTCAGATCGCGGGTTAGGTGGCGACAGGCGGCCTGCAGCACGCCTCGCCCCGTCCCGTCAGAATGATCAGAGCCCCCTGTCTCTCGTCCCTAGCCGGAGCCGGCGTGCCAACTCATGGAGTTGGTATGTCAGTCCCGGTCAGATCCATTCCAGATTTCGGCGTAGGCGTGGCGAGAAAGTCGCCCGCCATTTAATGAAGGTTGAAACGGGCGTCCCCCGGGATGAGCCGGTTGGCTGTGCAGAGGCGTGCTGCGGCGTCTGTCAAAGGTCACTTCCGGCAGTAGGATAGCCCTTTTTGTAAAAGAGTGTTTTCTTTCTTAGGCGGCTAGTGGCCCATGTGGTAGCCCCTTGCCATATAAAAGGAGGCCCAGGCCTAGGGAAGAGGGGGTTCGGACTCTGGCCAATTTGCTCTAGAGCCTGAACTCTCTCTCTCTCTGTATTCCTTGACACACACACAGATCCTCCAGAACACAGGAGTAGGGTGTTACGCTTCTCAGCGGCCCGAACCTGTCTACATCGCCCGTGTCTACGCGTTTCCTCACTTGCTGATATTCCTCAGATCAAGGGCTAAGAATCTCACCTAGCGCCCCCGGCCGAACCGGCAAAGGCCCGCATGGTCTCCCGGTGAGAAGTTCCACACTCCGTCACATAAAATTTCAAAGAAGTTTCTCCATAAAACATTCATGAAGATTTTTTTGAAATATATTACTGATTTTTTTTACAAATAACATTTCTGGAAACATATTTATAAAACCTTAACTATCCCAATAAGTGTTATGAATAACATTCTTCTGCGATAGCTTTGTAGATAACTTTTTAAAGAAAATTATTAACTGATTTTTTTGAAAAGTTATTAAATAAGTTTGCAAGATAATGTTTTCCAAAAGGCTAATAGAAAATAAAGGAAAACAAGAAAAAAGGAATAAAAAATAAATGACCCGAGGGCGATTGATTGTTCAACAATGTGACACTCATCCCCTTGTTCAGACACCGTGTTTGGTTCCATGTGCCTGGATGTCACCCCACGTTCTACCTCCGTGCTTTGTGCCTTCCATCATGTTCATGGCGTGTTGCCCCCTCCACCACATGCCAATGAAAAATCTAATGGCCTAAAATAATATGTCAACAAATTGAATGAAAACGAATGATAAGATATTTTACTTTTTTATATATTTTTTTAAAAATTTCTATAATATATTAGAGTGCCATACGGCGGCTTAGGAGTGGTCCACATAAGGCTTAATAGACTTCTATTACGTGCATGCAATTCAAAGAATGTTTAACAGTCTTTTAGTGCATGGATGCATGAGTGGATCAAGATTTGTGTTTGCGCGGGCGCACACACCACTATTCCTATCCTCTTCTCTTTCGCAATATCCCCTCATCGATGAGGGAATACATAATAATTAATAAATAATTAGTTAAGAAATATATCTTTCTTGCTATCATAGTTAGTTAAGATCATCTGAATTTTTGGTCGTTGATTATGAATTATATTTATTAAGTAATATGTATCTACGCCTTGGCACACACGACGCACACAACTATTCCACTCATTGACCTTTTCTTTCTAATTAGGGTAATGTTAATGCCAAAATTTGGTAAAACCCGAAGTCATCATCGTTCTAGAGTTAGTATCGGTTTCAGAGTCCTCGAATCAGCCGATAGGAATTTTCACTCGCCAGCAGTCGGATTCTTAGCATGTTTGGTTAAGGAAATTATTCAATTAAAGGAAGCTTATCTAGAAGAGGCCGAGTTTAAGTAGGATGCAGCATGGCAATTTATTTATTATTTAGGCAGAGTCAGTTAGTTTTCTTTTATTTTTAGGAAAGATTATTTAGAGTCCGATCGAAACTTGTATCTTTTACTTTATCTTTAGAAAAGTTTGTGTCTTGTCCAATAAGGACAAGTATCTACTCATGGGTATAAATGTGTACACCCGGGGTCTTTGTAATCTATCTCTCGATCAATACAACTACTCTCAGTACATTGCCGCCCTCTTTCCTGAGGTTTTACTTATCAACTGATGGAACCTGGCACTTGACGCGGGGTTGCATCGGCTTCGATCTCCGGCGAAGGGGTAAGTCCAACGTTCCGTCGGCCCCGGTGAATGTATCGGCTACATTGGTGTTGTTCAAGGCTGCATCGCTTTGACCTCTTGGATCGCTCTGGTTCGGTTGATATATTTGCCTACCTGATATTTCGATTCTATCTTTAATAGCATTGTGTTTAGAGACGCGTCGGTTTAGCCGGGACTGTCTCGGTTAGGTCTGATCTTTTGTCTTAGCCGATATTTCTCTACAATCACAATGATGCTTTAGATAGATTTGTTATATCCATCACATTAGACAGATTTATCAGCTCATTGAGTATTAGATTATTATATACAATCTCATGCTGCATCAATTGGGTTTGACCTACTAGATTGTTCTTGATAATATAAGTCTTGATAAGCCGATAGGTTCATGCTAACGTTTCATCGGAGGGTTAGCCGATCTTATCTGATGCTTTAAATTTCTCTTTGATGGTTTTATTGTTTTGGTTAAATTTAATACACGACCACCCTAAAAATAAATCAAAGGCTCGATTGCTTAGACCTTATACTCTCTTTTATACTTAGTGCTATATCAATTAGATTTGACCTACTAAGTCGTGTTTGGAATTGTAAGAACTAGCTTGCTCTTTGATTGCTAATAAGGGTTTCATCGGGGTTTCAGCCGATGAGTTATTTGGAAATTGCATCGGCTTATAAGGGTTACATACAAGTTGGTTTTAGCCGATGACAACAAAGGTTTCACTGATTATCTAATCATTTGGATTTATCGACATCGGATCTCCAGTCGATGTATGCTTTAACCTTCGGATCAACAGTTACTTTATCACGTCATTATTGGCCGATTGGTTTCTATTGGATTATATTATTTTATTTTATTACATTATTATCAGCCGACTGTCTTTATATCATTATTTATTCAAGTATCAGAATCTATATTGGATATATAGCCGATTGCTCAAAACCCTATCGACATTGGCTGGAATTACTATATCGGCTTGCTGGCCCATTGACTCTGTAGTCTTCAATTTATATATCATGTCAGTTGCAGGATCAAACTGATGGCACGCCCGCATCTCATCAAGGTTTAGGACCTGCATTGGAGCTAAGCTGATCTCCCAGGCCTTCGTGTGTTTTTGATACGGTTCGCGTCAACGCAGATTTGGCACTATCGGCTGGACGCGGTGTCGGGCCACCCGGGACTTATACTTTTTAATGTCAATTGTGATTCTCACATAGTCTCGGTGAATGGGATCCATACACGCATAATAGCCATTCAAACCGCTATGTGAACAAGAAATCACAAGTAACATCAAACAATATAAATTCCGAGGCACCGAATAATGAGCAAAGAAGATATTGCTGGGACTCACGCGTGCCAGTCAACTTCAGCCTGGAGTATGCCCGTCAAACCACTCGAAGGTGGTGACCAGATGTGTTACACATCCAGGAGACTTGACTAAAATGCATGAGCTCTACAACATCTTCCATGATCAAGATTCATACTCATGTATTAGCAAGCCGGATTCATGTCAAACTTACTAATACACTTTCATCTAGCAGTTGATATCGTAATAGGGGTAATTCAGAGTTTTGGTTATTACATAACAGTATCTTAACTATACATATGGCCGACCGGCCTAATAATTATTGGTTCAGCGGAAGCATCACTACCCAAAACCTTTCTGCAACCGACTAGAGTAAACCCTAGTTAGAACCATCCTGAAACCCAGGAGCAACTTCAACAAAGCATTCATTGTCAATAAAGGATTCTCCTGCGTCTGAATCTAAAACAAAACATTTGAAACAGAAAACAACGATAATAGCAAGAGTCAGTACATTACGAATAATGTACTGGCATCGCCAATCCTAACGTACATGCATGGCAGTATCAAAGGAAAAGTTCAGGTTGGTATACTTTCAGCTCAAAGCAAGTTATTTCTACAAATCATTTTATAAAATGTATGGAAACGATAACTTTTCAGTAAAATTAATTATATCATCATGGCATCATATATATATATAAATTTTGGTATCTCAAACTATATAGTACTTGGTATCTTCCAAGACACCAAGTGCATACTTCATTATCCAACATTTCTCACATCATTCCATAAACATGAATTTGAAAGATAACATAGACTCAGAATAGAAAATCAATCGTCTATACTCAACACATATCCTTATGTCGCTCATAACCGTGAGCACGGCTAATCGATTAGATTAAAACTCTGCAGAGCCCGTACACTGTACCCACACGATGTGAAATAGTAATCATGTAAAAACATGCCACGCGATACCGAAGTACCCGATTTACTACCCACAATATAGCCTTTACATTATCCACGATTTAGCCTTGCACCAGCACGATAGGTGTGATTCCGTCCTAGGCATATGACCTAGAACCGTTAGGAGGCGGGCCCACGCCTGAGCCTAACACCATGGTAGCGAAAACATCCTTTCCTACCATAAGGCACCATATCGTTGTATTAGACAGACTTAGACGCCTAAACTACCATACAGGTAAATAGGTAGTTCCTATGAATCATCGCTAAGACTAAATCATACTACAACGGCCTACCTTAATGCAAGACTAAACCATGAACAACTTAATCAACTATGGCTATCCCATAATAGCCCATGTGGTCGTACTAAAAACACAAGAGACTGACATTGAGTGAAGTCCTTAACTATCTCAGGCATACACTCCCCCTATCGGTACACAACTAATCACCATATGTGTACCACTTGTTGCCCAAGAAGTAAAATACCTTCTTTTTCTCCTTTTATTTCTCAAATAGTTTCACATTCTGAATCATTTAGAAATTACTTAAAAACAACAAGTTTTGAAAATATAACATGCCCATAATGATAGTTTTTATATATTCTAAACATTTCTGAGCTAACAAGTCAATACTTGAGGTAACAGTATATATAATATCCTAAGGGTGCTCAAATTAATTGGAGTTTTTCAAATGGATACATGCAAGGTTTAGGCATAGCTATAATCATTTAAATTACCCAACTTTTATTTTTGGACAACATAACTATGCATCTTTGCAAACAAAACGTTAACCTTCAAAAATAGGATCAATATGATCAAAGGAGAGAGGGAAGGTTGGCTTGCCTTGCTCTGGTTCCACCCCTGGTCCAGCTATATAATGCACCTCTTCGACGAGGAACTGACCGTCGTCAAACCATACACGAATAGATTCGAATTAAACTTATGTAAAAGAAAAAGTTAACATGCCCTAGATTAAATGCTATGCTTGAGGTGATGTGATGTTGGGTTGACTGAGTTTTTAGTGCAATATTTTCCATTTAATCAAATTACATTCAAAAGTTACAAAATTTGCAAAGTTGGAAAATAATTAATTATGACCTATGTACAAACTTTAAATATTAAGGCATAAATCTCTAAAGTTCTGCTGGGTTTAGCATTTCCAAAAGATAGAGCATGAAAATATGAAACTAACAAAATTTAGTTTGCAATTTTTGGAGTTAAAATGAATTTACTATGAATTTTCAAAGTTTGAATCAATTTCTTACTAAACAGAAAACTCATTAATCAATTATTCTAGAGTTTAAGAGTTAAATGGGCTCGGGTCCACCAGTCAGCGGCTGTGTTTTTGCGCTAAGGCCCCTAAATTTCCAGAAAATAGACCCCGCAGTCCTAAAGCACGTGGCATTGGCTTTTATTCAAAGTAGTGCTCGGGTTTTGGTCTATTTACATTCGGGCCCTGTCCCACATGTAAGTAGCTGACCTATTTGCGCAAATGCCCCTAGAGTTTCGATTGGCTCGCGGTTAAACCTAGCGGAGCAGCAGCGGCAGAGCAGTGGCGCGGCGGCGAACTTTGCGGCGATCTTGACGGCGATTGGTTAGGTTTCCGGCGAGGCGGCTATGGGGAGAAAAATGGAGGGCTCCAAGCTGAAGCTATCGATGTCCTTTATGCGAGCTATGGTGATCTAACTCGATGGCAGCAGCGGGAGGAGCGGCGGCTTGCTACGGCTTGCAAGTGCATGTCGGGTTCAGGATGTCTCCGGCGCGTGCGCGTGCATGCATGCGAGGCTAAGGGTGTCCAGGAAACTTACCAACATGCGCGTGGAGCTCGGCAAACTCCCAGAGACCCGGTCTAGCTCCGATGGCGGCGCGGCTTGGCGGTCGTCGTCGGCAGAGAGTTCCCGGTCCAGGCAAGCTAGGAGGAGTACAAGCATTGGTTAGTGATGGCATGGAGTAGCTCTGTGCGCGAGGAATCGCCCTGACACTTACCAGAGAGAGAGATAGAGCTAGAGGACGCCGGCGGCCGGAGATGGAGAAGAAGAAAGGGATCTCCCGATTGAGAGCTTCTCGACTCGATTCCTCTGGGCTTCGGGATCGTCTTGAGGTGAGGAATACGCTGGCGAAGTGGCTTGGACAGATTTGAAGCCTTGGAGCTTGGCGGCGATGATGACCCCCACGGCAGCTCTCGGAGTTCACCGATGACCCGAGTGGACACGGTGCGCGTTCCCGGGGATTTGCTACACCAAATTGACAGGGCTTTGAGGGGTTAGCAACGACATCGAATGGTGATAGTGGAACACGGCTTAACTCGGATTGTAACCTACCCGATGATGTGAAACGACGGAGGCGATCTCACCGGCGCTGGAGAGAACTTCTTTGCTACTCGCGATTGTGAATCCGTCGTCCTCGGTTTCTTCGTGAAAATGAAACAACAATGGGAGGAAGAGGACGTGTGTCGGCCGGGAGGAATTTATATGGCGGCCGGCAGTGAGGTGGCGGTGGAGCGGTGATCGGCGCCGTCGACGCGTGTTGCGCGCCTGGCTGCCGGTGAAGCGGCATTAGCTTGACGTGTATACTCCTGTGCTATTGACAAGTGGGTCCCACAGCGTCTGGCCCACATGGCAGTGTGAAGGCTGTATGTGTGTGGAGGAGAAGACACTGGAAAAAAATGGCTAAGTCTGAGCTGATGGTTCAATTCCAACTTTGTCCTCGATTCAAACTATTTTCCAGGGACATTTTGGTAAAAACCCAAATGGCAAATTGGTAGTACACTATTTCATCTCCAATATGGTCAAATTCCCCACACTAAGATGTTCTTGATCTAATTTTCATGAAGTTCCAAAGTAGGTTCTAGAGGATCTGAAATTTCAGATTTTAAGTTTAATTCAAACTCTTTCTTTGAATAGTTTGAAAAGGAAAGTTTAAAATCTAGCAAAACTTATAATTTACTCCATACCCATGGGTCAAACCCATTGAGTTATTCCATTATTTCTAATGTTTTAGATTTTTATCTGGGTATTTAATTATCGGGTTCATTTAATCAAATGGCTACAATGCATATGTGTTAAAATAAACGGGCTAGGAAAAAAATTTAATCACAAACTCAGAAAAGGAGATTTTTATTTTCGACCACCATTCAATATTACATAGCCTTCCAAAAGGTCGTTGTGGTATGTTACACGCGGATTTTTCGTCAACACATATTTAGCACGCCCTGTGGGACATGAGTTTTATACCAACATGTCTGAGGAAGAAGTCGATGCCAAGATCTTGATCACAATGGAGAATTTGACAGAAGAGCAGAGGCAACAGATGGAGCAATCCGCGACAGATTTTCAAAAATATTGTCTTCAATCTTTCATTATGATGCAACATGGGCCAATTCAAAAGATTCAATTCCCCAAGCTGATGGTTGAAACACTTCAAGATACAGTTGATAAAATAGTTCATTGTGCCTAGTTCGATCAATCTGAGGGTTTGATGAATACATTGCAGAATTGGATCAAGGAAGAAGTTGTTGAATCAGTTGCTCGTGGAATTTGGTTCGGGGAGCAACTATATCAATATCGGCCAAAAGAACCTCATCAGTATCGACATGGTGAAGAGTATGAGTATATGCAAAGAACAATGCCACAACAGCAGGAGAATAATGATTCGGCCAATAAAATTACTGAGATGATGTGGGAATAGTTTGGGATCAGACCTAAGGAGCAGATCATTATGTATCAGCAACCATATCCTGAATGGTTTGATAGGGTTCCACTTCCACATTGATTCAAGGTTCCAGACTTTTCCAAGTTTTGAGAACAGGACTATATAACCATAGTTGAACACATCAGCCGATTCTTGGCTCAATGCGGAGAGGCATCGACTGAGAAAGCTCTGAAAGTTAGATTTTTTCCATTGTCTTTGACTGGATCGCTTTCACATGGTTTTCATCATTACCATCAAATTCTGTCAGAGGATGGGCCGATCTTGAGAAACAATTTCATGAATATTTTTTTGCTAGAATCGATGAGATGAAGCTTCCAGACTTAATATTAGTTGAGCAGCAAGAGGGAGAATTGGCTATGGAATATATTCAAAGATTTCCTAATGTCCGCAGCCGATGTTATAGTTTGAGCCTAAGTGATGAGCAGCTAGCAGATCTCGCATTTCAATGATTGTTAGCACCTATCAAGGACAAATTCTTTTGCCACGAGTTTGACAGCCTGGCTCAACTAATGAAAATAGTATCGGCTTATGAAAGCCGATGGCAAAAAAGCAAAGGAGGATTAATTTTGGAGTTATCAAGACCAGAAAGAAGATAATTTTGAAGCATGAGTCCTCATACTCCAAAATTGGGGGCATGTGTTAACGCCATAATTTGGTAAAGCTCGAAGTCATCATCGGCTTAGAGTTAGTATCGACTTCAGAGTCCTAGAATCAGTCGATGGGAATTATCCCTCGCCAGCAGTCAGATTCCTAGCAGATTCGGTAAAGAAAATTATTCAATTATAGGAAGCTTATTTAGAAGATGCCGAGTTCAAGGAGGATGCGGCATGGCAATTTATCTATTAATTAGGCAGAGTCAGTTAGTTTCCTTTTATTTTTAGGAAAGATTATTTAGAGTCCGATCGGAACTTGTATCTTTTACTTTATCTTTTAAGAAAGTTTGTGTCTTGTCCAATAAGGACAAGTATCTACTCATGGGTATAAATGTGTACACCTGGGGTCTTTGTAATCTATCTCTTGATCAATACAACTACTCTCGGCGCATTGCCACCCTCTTTCCTGAGGTTTTTACTTATCAACCGGTGGAACCTGGCACTTGACGTGGAGTTGCATCGGCTTCGATCTCCGGCGAAGGGGTAAGTCCAACGTTCCGTCGACCCCGGTGAATATATCGGCTACATTGGTGTTGTTTAAGACTGCATCGCTTTGACTTCATGGATCGCTCTGGTTCGGTTGATATATTTGCCTACCTGATATTTCGATTCTATCTTTAATAGCATTGTGTTTAGAGAAGCGTCGGTTTAGCTGGGACTATCTCGGTTAGGTCTAATCTTCTGTCTTAGCCGATATTTCTCTACAATCACAATGATGCTTTAAATAGATTTGTTATATGTATCAAATTAGACAGATTTATCGGCTCATTGAGTATTAGATTATTATATACAATCTCGTGTTGCATCGATTGGGTTCGACCTACTAGATTGTTGTTGATAATCTAAGTCTTGATAAGCCGATATGTTTGTTTACACCCAAATTTGGCACCTAGAATCGAAATAGGAAAATATGGCCGAATTTGGAAAGGATCCGGTTTTCTTCGCAGAGGCCGATCAGACCGCCGTGTATAGGCCGGTCAGACCAGACAGTGGGGCCGGTCTGACCGGCGGCATGTGGTCGGTCAGACCGGCAGAGTCCGAGACCGAGACGAATTTCATCAGGTCTCGGGTTTCCTTACTCGGGAAGGTAATTTTAGAGTTTCCATTGGTTACTACCCCGAGTTGGACGTGGAGGAGGACCTGTAGGAGGCAAGACCAACCCCTTTATAAGGGTCAAGGCCGGTTCAATTTTAGCCCCCGCACAATTTCAATCTATACAATCGAATCGTTCTTTTACTTTTACTTTCAGCCATGTTTTCTACTTTACTCTAGTTTCGTCCATCTTTGTCGGTTTGCGCCGTAAACCGTCCGCCGTCACTGCGAGAGTGCGATTTCCCTTTGTAGGTTTGTCCCGTAAACCTTCCGTTTGCCCACGAGACGGGTAGTTATCCTCGTATCAATCTAAATCGGCCTAGAGGCTGATTTTGATCTCTAAATCGGCTTCGCTAGCCGGTTTAGTCGTTTTCTACAAAACCCATCTTGATTTGGCTTTTTGCTAGATCAAGGTGGTTGGCGACTCCATACACCGCAAGGCGTTTAGGTGTCAGTAGTGTTAGCGGCTTTTGACCGAAAAAGTTGCCAACACGAATTGGCGACTCCGCTAGGGACCGACTGCAGCGACTACATCAACATCATGCCCAAGCACGGAGTTGATCCGGAGAACATCCTACCCCTCTCCATGGATGATCTGGATGAAGATGAGCGTAAAGACATGGAGCGACGGGTGAAGGAGTTCCAACAGGAGATGCTTTTGAGGAGCTACACCAAAACTCGCCAAGGAGTATCCCGCAAGCCCGGTCCTCCACCAAAGGTAAGTTTTGATGAGGTAAATATCAATGATCTTGCTCTTCCCGTTCAAAAGCTTGTTGCTAGTAGCGTAGATCAAACTGTTACCGCTGTTCTTAATAAGCTTGAGCCTACTGTGATGTCGATTTTGGCCCGATTAGCACCCAATTTTCTTCCTAGTACTAGCCAGACTCCTATTCATCAGATTTATAGTAGGACCGATAGAGCAATGCCGCAGAACGACGGGAATGAGGCAAACCCTAGCCTTTCGGCCGGTCTGACCGCGCCCTCGGCCGGTCTGACCGGCTCGCCTTCCATCGGTCAGACCGGCCCTCAGGCCGGTCTGTCACCTCAGACCTACCCCGGTCTGACCGGCCCTCTGGCCGGTCTGACCATCCCTCTGACCATCGGTCAGACCGGCCCCCTGGCTGGTCAGACCGGCGCCATGGTCCCGGTGCAAGAAGTGGATCCTCTCACTAATAATTCTGTTTTGCACCATTATCAAATACCTCCTGTTACTAATGCTAATCCACACAAATACCTCCAGGAATCGTGCAACACTACTGACACCTAAACGCCTTGCGGTGTATGGAGTCGCCAACCACCTTGATCTAGCAAAAAGCCAAATCAAGATGGGTTTTGTAGAAAACGACTAAACTGGCTAGCGAAGCCGATTTAGAGATCAAAATCAGCCTCTAGGCCGATTTAGATTGATACGAGGATAACTACCCGTCTCGTGGGCAAACGAAAGGTTTACGGGATAAACCTACAAAGGGAAATCGCACTCTCGCAGCGACGGCGGACGGTTTACGGCGCAAACCGACAAAGATGGACGAAACTAGAGTAAAGTAGAAAACATGGCTGAAAGTAAAAGTAAAAGAACGATTCGATTGTATAGATTGAAATTGTGCGGGAGCTAAAATTGAACCGACCTTGACCCTTATAAAGGGGTTGGTCTTGCCTCCTACAGGTCCTCCTCCACGTCCAACTCGGGGTAGTAACCAATGGAAACTCTAAAATTACCTTCCCGAGTAAGGAAACCCGAGACCTGACGAAATTCGTCTTGGTCTCGGACTCTGCCGGTCTGACCGGCCACATGCCGCCGATCAGACCGGCCCCACTGTCCGGTCTGACCGGCCTATACACGGCGGTCTGACCGGCCTCTACGAAGAAAACCAGATCCTTTCCAAATTCGGCCATATTTTCCTATTTCGATTCTAGGTGCCAAATTTGGGTGTAAACAATGTTCATGCTAACGTTTCATCGGAGGTTTGATATCAGAGCCACGCTGACTGTAGGAAGCCCTAGATAGAATGGATGTTAGATTAAGGTCTTGATTTTGAAACCTTCTACTTTTAGTTATCAAAAGTAGTTTTGAAAATAAAAATAGCTCATACCAAACCGTATGAATTGCTTTCTTAGGAATTTGCTTTCACCAGAAACCATTCCTTTGATTTAAACCTTCGTCTAGTCTTGAAAATGATTGTTAGCCTTTGCAAATGAGCTTCTCTAAAAGTGATAATTGAATACTCTCTTTTCTACTTCAAAACAGTAGCAAAATGATTTAATGTGATTTGCAAAACCATTTGTGAAAGCTTCCCAAATATCAACCAGAGCTATTGCCAAAACCTGTTTTTATGGCTAGCTAAAAGCAAGGTTTTTAAAATCCTTTCATAAACAAAATTTCTTGAAAATATTAATATCAAGCACTTAACCTTACTTCTGCTGCATCATTATTTGAATATTGACCCTCGTTTTCAAATTTTCAAACATTTAAATGAAATAGTTACCGTGTAGGCAAAATAATGGTAGTTTGGGGTAGGAGCCGGGTTGTGATTTTATTGTTGGTGCTCTGTTGATGTGAAAATTCCGCCAAAATTTGGGTATCATATAGACTTAATTTAGGATACTCTGGTAATTTTTTTGTAAATTTAGAATCCCTGCAAATGGTCTAAAAATTTGCACAACCCCTGCTATATACATTGACGAATCTGGTTCAGTAGCCTTGAATAATTTCTCTAGAAAAAATTCATCAGATAAAAATCATGAAATCTTTACAGTAGCTAATAAACTTTATCAGATATCTAAATATAAAAATTTTAATGTGATTGTGGGTCTCTTGCTTGCTCGTTGGGTTCTGTTCTTGGATGGGGAAAACGCGTAGGACAGATTTCGGTACTCTTAGTAGTTTCTTAATTCTAGTTCATTCTAAATCCCAATTTAATGTCACTAACTAGATCCTCTTCCTCACTTTGTAGATGGTCAATTGGGTACCTTCCTACTACACCGGTGGCTATGTTCCAAATACGTTTTCGCACACTCTATGGTTGATGACGCAGCAGGTTAACTTCACACAACCAGCTGAATACAGCATTTCACGTGTCAAGAAAGCTCCTCCCTCGCGGCCTTTTTTGCTGAAGTTCTCATTCGAGGAAGGATTGAGAATGAGGCTCCAATCCGTTGTCTTGGTTAGGGATGGGATGCTCTCTCAGCAATCGATGAAGCTACTTACATGGCTATCACCCTTCTCTATCATGAGCTACTAGAGATGGCAATTCATTTTCGTTACTTTCCTGCCCGGCTGGCTCACTCCACCCATAGAAACTATCCTGGGTTTCCAAATCTTGTACACAAAGAGCCCAACATTCCACTTCTCCATCTTACAGAGTTGGGGATGTCCTTGGACAAGCACCTCGCACTTCTCCATGAAGAGCTCTTTTGAGCACGTGGGAGGATTGTCATGCTTGATCAAGTTATGGCGTCACTAGCTCCCATGGTGCATTTCCCTCCTAAGATACTCTATGGGGAGAATGCCATGCTTGCCCCCGCAGAGGACTTACCACACCCCACTGGTCACTATGAGCATGTGGAGTCAATGTCACCCACAAGAGTGGGATCTCGTCGCAACCATCGCATGATGGCTGCTCCTGCTCGTATTGGTGATGCTGTGGTGTATGGACCAGCATATGAATACTTTTGGGGAGGATTCTACTATCGCTCGGTCATGGCTACACTGGAGCCCTCTCCACATGCATCCCCTTCATCTTCAACCAATCCTTCTGGTGATGCCTAGATGTAGCAACTAGTAGTGGAATGGGAGTGCTCACTTGTAGGCTGGTTAGTGTGAGCTATATTTATGTACTTCTGATGCGCTCCTAAGTATGAAAACGTTGTGATGTAAAGCTTGGATGTTGGCTCTTATGGTTCTTTTGCTTGTATGACTTTGTGGGTTGATGGATTATGCAAACCATGCTTATTTAACGCCTTACGTTATAATCTTCATGCTTGCTGTCCATATGGGAATTAAAATATACCAAACTCAGTTTCAGATCATGGTTTAGACATGTTGTATCATGTTAATTAGCTGGGACATTTACCTTATGCTAAATCTTGGTATCTCACATTGCCCAATCAAAATCTTTTGTTGTTATGGCAGGATGCCTAACACTCGTTCCATGAACGGGATCCTTGCCGCTGCTACTGCTACCGGCGAACAACAGCCCCAGGGAAATCCTCCCAATCCCGGCCTCCCTAACCCCGTTCATGCAAACACCACGGGAGGGACCGGTACAAGCCAACAAGGAGCTGCACATGAGTAACCTACCATGGCTCAAGTTCTCGCCATGCAAAATCGTCTTTTTGAAAGGATAGTTCAGAACACCGAGAATCTTGGTGCCACTCTCATCAACAATGCGGGTCAAGCCCAATCAAAGTTGGGGGAAGTGCAGCGCACACGTCCACCAAACTTCTCTTCGGCAGCTGATCCTTTGGACGCTGATGATTGGCTTCACGACATCGAAGGCAAGCTGGACCTTTGCCGCTGCAATGACGAAGAGAAGGTGGCCTACGCTGCCTACTACCTCCAAGGTGCAGCAGCGGCATGGTGGGAAAGCTACAAAATTGTCCTTTCACAAGGTGTACCCGTCACTTGGAATGTTTTCAAGGAGGCGTTCTGCATTGCTCACATTCCGAAGGGTATCATGGAGATCAAGAGGAAGGAGTTCTGCAACTTGCAGCAGAATAACATGTCATTCATGGACTTCCTCAACAAGTTCAACTATCTTTCTCGGTATGTGCCCGAGGAGATGACAACCGAAGCTAAGAAAGTCAATCTTTGCCGGGAGTGCTTGAACCCCAAGATAAAGCATCAGCTCTCAGCTCATGACATCCCCACCATGAAGTCCCTAGTGGATAAAGCACTTCGCGTAGAGGAAAGTGCTAAGGAGGTGATCGCAGATCGCAAATGCAAGTGGGTTGCACAAAAATCTACAAGCAGCGGTTTGTCACGACCGCGTACTTTGTAGCCCACCAACGCTCGTCCTTCGGCACCACCACCTGCAAGGCCACAAGTGCAAGCCCCACGTCCTTGGCAAGCTGCGGTTCAGCCATACAACCGCATGGCACAGCCGTCCGGTATTCAGAACCGGGCTGCACACGTCAATTGCTTCAATTGCAGCGCCTGTTGGGCCACTACTCCAACAATTGCCCGCAACCAAAGAGGATGGCACAAGCACCTTAGCCCCGTGCCTTGCAGCAGCCACCATGTGCCCTGGGAGGGCAGCAAGGAGGTCGCACTGGCCCCAAGCCAGGTCATGGTGCAGCTCGCGGTCGTCTCAATCATGTGACCGCGGAGGAGGCCGACAACGCACCCAATGTGGTGTTGGGTATGTTCATCGTTCACTCAGCCCCAACCTTGGTTCTTTTTTTTTCCGGAGCATCCCATTCCTTCACATCTACTAAGTTCGTAGAGCAAGAAAATATCATTACTCATATGCTAGAGAAAGCCATGCTCATACAATCCCCTGGAACCACAATTAAGACTAAATAAGTATGCAAGGGGGTAAAAATCTATATCCATGGGGTAGAGTTTGAAGCTGATCTAATTCAAATAAGTTCCCCAGGTTTAGATGTCATTCTTGGTATGGATTGGCTGTCCAAACATAGAGGAAATATCGATTGTGCCAATAGGACCATCTCTGTAGCCAATACCAATGGAAAGATCATCAATTTCACTTCTGATGGTGTCTCCACTTCACAGCAGCCCTCACTCCACTCCCTCTCTGTTTCGGAGCTAAATTTAGTGCCCGTTGTGTGTGAATATCCAGATGTGTTCCCCGATGAACTTTTGGGCATGCCACCTGATCGTGATATCGAATTTGTGATCGATCTAGTTCCCGGGACAACATCTATCGCCAAAAGGCCATATCGTATGACATCGGAGAACCTAATGGAACTTAAGAAAAAAATCGATGAGCAAATAGAAAAGGGTTTTATTCATCCTAGCTCATCACCTTGGGGTTGTCCGGTGTTGTTTGCACCTAAGAGAGATGGTACCATGCGTATGTGTGTGGATTACCGACCTTTAAATGAAGCCACTATCAAAAACAAGTATCCACTTCCTAGAATAGACGACCTCATTGATTAATTGACCAGTGCTCGAATCTTTTCTAAGATTGATCTAAGGCTAGGTTACTTCCAACTCAAAATTCGATTGGAGAACATACCAAAAACTGCTTTCACCACCCGCTATGGTTTGTATGAATACACCGTGGTTTCTTTTGGACTAACCAATGCTCCTACAACTTTCATGAACTTGATGAACAAGATATTCTTGGAGTATTTGGATCAGTTCGTGGTGGTATTCATTGATGATATCCTCATCTATTCCAAGAGTGAAGAAGAGCATGCGCAACACTTGCGTATGGTGCTTGACAAGCTTCGTGAACACCGCTTGTATGCGAAGTTTTCCAAATGTGAGTTTTGGTTGAAGGAAGTTGCCTTCCTAGGCCATGTACTCTCTGAAGGTGGTGTTTCTGTTGACTCGAGCAAGGTGAAGGATGTGCTCAATTGGAAGCAACCCCAATCTGTCCCGAAGATCCGAAGTTTTCTCAGTCTAGTCGGTTACTATCAGCGGTTCATCGATAACTTCTCAAAAATTGCTAGGCCAATGACCCAACTTCTGAAAAAAGAGACAAAGTTTGTGTGGTCATCGGCTTGTGAAGCGAGTTTCCAAGAGTTGAAGAAAAGCCTCACAACAGCCCCAGTGCTTGTGATGCCCGATACATGCAAAAACTTCAGTATCTATTGCGATGCATCACATCATGGCCTCGGATGTGTGCTGATGCAAGAGAACAGAGTTGTGGCTTATGCCTCATGTCAGCTACGACCTCATGAAATCAATTATTCAACACATGATTTGGAATTGGCAGCCGTGGTTCATGCTCTGAAAATTTGGCGTCATTATTTGATCGGTAACCGGTGTGAAATTTATACCGACCACAAAAGTTTAAAGTATTTCTTCACTCAACCTGACCTGAACTTGAGGCAAAGAAGATTGATTGAGCTCATCAAAGATTATGATCTTGGCATCCATACCATCCAGGTAAGGCCAATGTTGTAGCCGATGGTCTCACCCGGAAGCTTCATCACATCACTGTTTCTTTCTTGTCCAACCAACCGGCATTATGCGAAGAATTTCAGAAGCTGAACCTAGAAGTGGTTAAGGATGGTTTTCTCATCGCCTTAGCGCTGCAACCAACCCTCAAATCTTAGATTAAGGCTGCTCAACTCACTTGCAAATGAGTGGCTGAAATCAAGGCACAAATAAAAGAAGGCCTCACTTCTAGTTTCTCTGAATTGCCCGATGGAATAATCATGCACGGACAGCACCTCTATGTCCCTAATGATCCAAGAATTAGAGAGCTCATCCTCAAAGAGGCACATGAAACTCCACTATCCATCCACCCTGGCTGCACCAAAATGTATCAAGACCTCCGCAACTATTATTGGTGGCCTAACATGAGGCGCGACATCGTCGCCTATGTTGCTATATATGATGTGTGCCAATGCATCAAGGCGGAACACCAGCGACCAGCAGGATTACTCCAACCTTTGAAAGTCCCCGAGTGGAAGTTTGATGAGGTTGGGATGGATTTCATCACTAGTCTCCCAAAAACACCAAACGGGCATGACTCTATATGGGTTATTGTCGATCGTTTGACCAAGGTGGCTCATTTCATTCCGGTGCATGTGTCCTACAGTGGAGCAAAGCTTGCTGAGCTCTACATGACTCACATTGTTCGCTTGCACGGAGTACTGAAGGTCATCGTTTCAGATTGTGGCCCTCAATTCATTTCACGGTATTGAGAAACCTTGCATGAGCTATTTGGAACCGAGCTATTCTTTAGCATGGCATTTCACCCTCAGACCGGAGGCCAAACTGAATGTATGAATCAGATTTTGGAAGATGTGCTTAGAGCTTGTGTGCTGTCCTACAACACCAATTAGGAGAAATGTTTGGCATTTGCCGAGTTTTCCTACAACAATAGCTATCAAGCAAGCCTCCAAATGTCTCCCTTTGAAGCTCTTTGTGGGAGGAGGTGTAGAACCACTTTGTATTGGTCTGAAGTAGGCGAAAGGCAATTCTTTGGACCAGCTCTTATCCAAGAAGCAGAAGAAAATGTTGAATTGATTTGCAAGTGGCTCAAGGAAGCGCAATCGCGTCAAAAGAGCTATGCTGATTGTCGCAGCCGCGAACTGAGCTTTGAAGTGGGTGACTTTTCTATCTCAAGGTCTCATCGCTGCGAGGCACTCGCCACTTCCAAGTGCATGGCAAGTTGGCTCCCCGTTACATCGGTCCATACCGAGTTCTTGCTTGACAGGGGGAAGTAGCATACAAATTGGAGCTACCACTTTAACTCTCAGAAGTGCATGTTGTCTTCCATGTCTCTTAGCTCAAGAAGTGTCTCCAAGTTCCGACAAACCTCACTCCATTGGAGCATATCGACCTTCAACCCGATCTTCCTTATTGGGAATACCCGATTTGTATTCTTGAAGAGTAAGAGTGTCACACTCGCAACTGCACAATCAAGATGGTCAAGGTCCAGTGGAGCAACCATACTGCTGATTAAGCGACATGGGAGTGAGAGGACCGTCTTAGAACCGAATTCCCGAGTTTCTTTTTCTAAGCCTAGCAAATCTCAGGGACGAGATTCATTTTAAGGGGTAGGTTGTAATAGACCCAAAAATTGTAAAACCTTGGATACATGATTTAATCAGTGAAATGGGGTCCCCTCTGTCTTTTGAGATTATTCTGCTCGTTTTTCAATTTTTCATGCATTCATTAATTCATTCATATGCATTGAAACTAGCTTGGAATAATTTTAATAATTAATTTATGTGTACAAAAATCCTGAAAAATTCACAAAATTACTATACATTATGAAAAACTCTCAGTTAAATTGGCATTTTGATACCTCAAATTATTCAGTCAATCTAGTCAGAATCTGGAATTTATCCTTATCACTTGGCCCACTTTCGAAATTCACCACAGTAAAACCATAACTCTTCTGCTTGTGCCTTTGTACCAGAGTGTTCATCATCACTAGCTCTGCACACAGTAATTTTACCCAAATTTTTACTTCACTTTAACTCTTCCATATCCTAGAGACAAGGGCACCAAGTGATTCAAATTCAGGACTTCACTTCTCTCTCGATTTTGCCTCTTCTCTTCAACTCCTCTCACTTCCAGTGGGTCTTGGCACCTCATGCCCCACCTGAAAGCCTCATATATCCACCCAGGAAACCACCCAGCCTGCTCACCTTCTCTTCCTCTCTCCCTCTCCTTGTAGGCTTTCTGTCGAACAGGTGGCGTGCGTCTTCTTTTGGAGTAGAGAACAACACCACCCAGCTCTCCACCACGCCAAGTCGAGCCTTCTCCGCGAAGCCTAGCCGTTAGCAGTCGATGCAGGTGGGCCTAGACACTGTATCTCCCTACCCGTCGTCCACCTCGCGTCGTTCTCCCCAATCGTCTCACGAGTAGGCGCGCCTTCGCGTCCCTGAAGCCAAACCGACCAAATCTTCACGGCCCGACCGCGCATCTCTTGCCATCACTCATCCTGGCACCTCCCTAGCGCCACGGCACCGCCCAGCCGCCCCGTCAACTTGCCGTAGGTTCCATCGCCGGAGAAGCCCCGCCGCTGACGCCACTCACTGGCTGAGCAGAACACCGTCGCCGGAACTCTCCACACCGCCTCTGCCCAAACTGTGCCCGGGGTGAGTTTTCTCAACTGCTATAGGTTCCATTCAGACGATCGGTTAAGGACGTAGTCGCTGCAGCCGCTTTGCTTGCTGCCTGCGAGGCCTCCCGTGGCAGCCGTGTTTCCCAGTAACGATCTGTCTATAGGAAGAAGACGATGACCTATTCGAAATTATCGAAACACATAGGGATACCGATGCTTATTTGCTGTGAGGAGATTTGATCAATAATGTGAGGAGATTTGATCTATAAAGGACCCGTCCGTAATTAGCTATAACTAGAGGGCTTTTCTGCATTACGTGGTCCACTCACGTTAACATCCAACCGACATGTAGGCCCCATTGTCAAACAAAGGAAAAACCAGAAAAATGATTTTCGGGATTTATTCTTACACTGAGAAATTGTTGAACTTTGAAAAATCATAGAGGACTCATTTTAACTCCGTTTTGAGTGAATGAAATTTCTGTGTGATCCTAATAATATTATCTTTAAAATGGTTAGAACAAATCTTCCACAAAAATCACGCAGATGTACAGCTAAATTCGAATTTCCAAACAGTGAGTAGTAACCTTTGCAATTTCAGGATTTTAAACTTTGAACCCTTATAGCTGAGGCATACGAAATCGGATTTGAGTGATTCTTTCACCTAAATTCATATAAAATCATCCTCTACCTACTGTACCAGTAACATGCATATTTTGAGCATTTTTAAATTTTTGGTGTTTATTTGGTGTTCATTCGAATTTCGTTTAAATTGTAATAGACGACGAAGTTGCAGCTGTAGAGGAGTGTAAGCAGAAACCTGAGACTTGTGAGGAGTTCACTGAGCAAGGCAAGTCATATTCAATTGCTTCTTCGATCATGTTGAATCCTAAATTTTCTCAAATGCTTTATTATGTATCAATTGCATGCGATGTTGCAAAATATGGGATTTCGGTAGAACTACTCCTATTTATTGCATTACTGTTGGCGTAGAATTTAGACCCGCCTTGCAACCAAATGGGCTCCACATTTCCACGGCGGCCTGGGAGATCTGCTTAGCTCCAGTGCAGGTCCAACGGCTTGCCTAGGTGCGTGTAGGGCGTGCCAGTTGATTTGATCTGCAATCAACAAGATAAACAAATAAACCATGTGAGAAACGATGTCCGATCGGCCGATAGGGCAAAGCTATATCGGCTTACTTAATGTAATAATAAGATTGAACTGGTAAAATAGATCTAATTCCATCGGCCTATGTTAACATGTTTAAAGCAAATTACTGGAATCAGCCGATGAAGGTTACATAAAGATAAATACACTAGCTAATACCCTAGTGCAAACTTATACAAACCAATCGGCCAATATAAACACACCAATTACAGAGAAATCCTAAAAATACCCTGTAACCAATATATTTATATTCACCAATCCGCATGTATAAGTGGCGAATACATGTAAAAACATAACTAATCACATGCATTAGGTAGAATCGGCTGAAACCCCGGTAATATCCTTAATTACAACCGAAAGCAGGCTTTGTGTTAGATCTCAAAATAGGACTAAGGTCGATAGCAACTCAGAGTGTGGATTGAAACCTAACACAAAGAAAATCAAGCCGCCGATTGCTTTTGGGGATGATAGATGCCTTAGATAATCTAGACGAGCAAGCTAATTCGATCATCGTCGGCAACAAACCCTAAAACGAGTTAACCGCTGGCGAGATAGAATTAGAAAGCCACCTCGAAATTAGCTAACACACGGTAAGCGACGATCACATCGTCAGGGCTTAACGTGCCTAAAACGACACGCTAGCCCCGACGATGTAGATCGTCGGGTACGAGTTCTTACCTCTGCTCTAGGGAGACAAGAACTCGTCGAGAGTTAACCTCTTGCGAGGGTTAGCGATGCGCCGAAAGTAGATTGATTGTTGTTTGTGTGATTGATTGAGAGAGTTTCTATGTACATGCTACCGGGGTATTTATACCCGAGATTACAACAGGGTCCTTGTAGGACACGATCTTATCTCTAACTAACAAACAAGTCTTTGCGGCAGACTCTTGCCACAGATTAGATCTAAACCTACTTGATTTACAAAATACAATTGCCTAAAACCGAGCCTTATCTCTATTCGGCAACCTCCTTGAAGCTTATCTCGAGCCCAAACCAAGCCCACACCGACTCAGTCAACTTCCAGCCTCTATCGGCCAATGACCGTATTGAATCCATATCGGCCGATACACTCTTCCTGCTAGCACTTCTCCTAATCCGATACGTTCATCGAGTCCGATACGATACTTGGTCCGACTCCAACTTAATCCTTCCTCTTTGCTTTGGTTTCCTCTTTCCTCTCCGGGTCGATTACGAAAATCCGCTGTTAACACATGCCCCCCAATTCCGCTTCATTATTGTCACACCCCGCCCCTGCGCCACTGTACAAATGGCACCGAGGAGGGCGTGCCGCAGGATAACGGCGAACCGCTTTCCCACGGAACCGCAAAACAGGTACCAGTCCCAGGATAACGATGCTGGTACCAGCGGTAACATGATGAATCAATGCAAGATTTAAATAAATACAATATACCTTTACGTTGCAGCTTCGGGGAAATCCCTGAGTTGCAACCACCAATCAGAGTCAGCAGCAGCGAAACTTAGCGAAGCTAGGACACCAAATCCACCGGCAGTAGTTTGGGTTTAGGGACGAAGCTCCAACCTTCAATTTCTTCCTGAACTCAAGCCAAGAGGAGAAAAACAACAACAATGGGGGATTGAGTACTTTCGTACTCAGCAAGCCACTTGGAAATGTGTACATGCAAGCATCAAAGACAGGCTGGGTTTGTTTAGCAAATCATTTTTAAAACACTTTTCCTTTTTAAAGGTCTAGGTGTAGGTTTTCAAAGTAACCTTCCCTTCGAAGAGAGAGAGGCGTCTCACCTCATTCCGTCCACGAGTTGCTTTGCAACGACTCGAGCGGGAAAGTCAAATTTTAGCATTCATAGCACTTCCTTCTTTATTAGTTTCTTTTCACTTTCAAAACTTAAACCAACATTCTCTCCAACCATCATCCGTTAACCAAGTCTCAAGGTTAACAACTCCGGGTCCGGTCCTCTCGACCTGCCAACCCAAACTCGGCCATCTCGGCCCCTGAACCGGCCCTCTCGGCCCTATGGTGTCAGACGACACCCCAGGTCACACAGGCCTGTTCCCAACCACGAAGGCTGGCCGTCCGTCACAAAGAAGGACTCTGGTAACGGTTCCCATTCCACAAACCAATTTAAATGAGTTTTAAAAACAAATCTACGCTATGGGCATCACCTCACATTCGCCCTTGACCGTGGGCACGGCTGTTCAAACAGTTCAATTAAACCTCTGCAGAGACTGTACGCTTTTCCCACAAGACACGAAGCTTACACCGATACTGGCCGGTATCGGAAGTTCGTGACAAAGCCTTTCTCTAACCAAACCATAAATGTCCCGTGTCCCACAGATGGGTGGAATCTCTCCACCAAGCATCAGGCCAAATTTCAAGCCCTCATCTACTCAGGCCCCACCGTATGGACTCCCGACACATCCCCACTACAGGAGATTGCCGTAAACTCCACCATACCGGTGCTCCTCACCTGCTAACCTGCTAGACATCTATGTTTCAGCTAGTTACTCATCTAGGGGCATCCCATTCTACCCATGTGGTCGTACTGTGAGATGCTCGGATGTAAAACCCAAAGGAATCGGTCCTTATGCGCGACTACGAAACCAAACCACACAGGAGAGGATTCGCACCGCAAGTTTTCTCCCATAAAACTTTTTATTTTTCAAAGTCACCGACTCCCCGAGTCGGGTTTTATAAACCTTTCACAACCCAAGTTTTTCCACATCGATAACCATATATATAAACCTGACATAAACAAATGGTGCACAAGGATACCTGCGCCCAGAGAGCGCAAGCATCGAGGTACTGCTGTGGTGGAGCGACAAGGGTTAAGTTTAACAAGGTCCTACGGAAAATAATGCAACTACATAGGTTGGTCCGTCGGTCGTGTGCTCGTAGACCGATGGCCGATCAAAATAATTGTGCACGCTAAACATGCAAGTTTGCAAACAACACATTTTATAAACTAGGAGCAATATGATCGAAGAGTGGCTTGCCTTATTGTTGGTCTTCAAATCTTCGAGAAAAATCCACGTCCGCTGCACTTCTGAAACGTCCACTACGCGATCGAAAAGAGAAAAACATCCAAAACCCTATAGAGCAGATAATAACTATTATAAACTAATGGTGCCATTGGGTAGATCTCATTTTTAGAAAAATTATGGAAGTTGAACGGAGTCAAACGGACTTACGGTTGGGGAGATACGAATTTTGGAAGATTAATGGATTTTCTGAAATGTGGAACTGAATTTATTAAATTGAAAAGGAATATTCCCAAGAATATTCCTTGGCTGTGATGTTGAGAGGGAGGAATCATGGACTTTATTATGGGAAGGCTTGTGCTTTAGCCCAGAGATAAAGGAGGTCGGGTAGGGACGTAAAGTGGACTTGGTGGATAGATTATTAGGCTGGTTGGCCCAATGAAGTGGAGGGCGTGATGTAGACTTCGTAGGGATTTTTTTATGGGCTTAGCCCGATAACGAGAGGGAGGCAAAGTAGACTTTTTGGAAGACTTTATGGGCTTCGGCCCGACAAAGAAGAGGGAGGCGATTTAGACTTTTTTTCCGAGTCTTTGGTCAAAGCCCGCGGGAGAGAGAGTCAAGACAGTGGGGCCCACCGGTGGGTCCCATCTCTTTTCCTTTTTCTTTCTTTTTTTTTTCTTCTTCTTCTCTCTCCTTCTTATCTCTTTCTTCTCTCTTTCCTTCTTATCTCTTTCCCATTTCTTTCTTTCTCTCTCTCCTTGCTCTTTCTCTGTATTCTTCCCGAGAGAAAGCCCGAGTGGGAGGAGGGCGGCCGGCCGGGGGAGCGGCGGCGCCGGCGCGGTGGGGTGCGGCGGCCGGCGGCGGCTGCGCGCGACGGCGTCGGCTGGGACCGGCGGCAGCACGCGGCGCGCGGCCGGGAGGCGGCCTGGCCGGGGCGGTGGCAGTGGCGTCGGCAAGCGGCGACGCGGCTGGTGCGGCGGCTGGGAGCGGCGGCCGGGCTGGAGAAGGCCGGCGGCGCGGCCGGGCAGCGGGGCGCTAGCGCCGGCTCGGCCAGCGGCCGCGGCTGCGGCGCGACGCTGCGAGGACGACGGGTGCGTCTGGCGCGGCGTCGGCTGGCGGCTTCGAGGCAGGAGGGGAGAGGGAGCTGATTGGAGGCTGTGGAGGACGACGGCGGGGCGGTGGCTTTTATAGCCGTCACGGTCGGCGGACGGCGACAAGGCGGCTCGGTCGAGTGGGGCCGATGATCCTGTTCGGCGGTCGTCGTCGGCAGGGAGGCTCAGTCGAGCGGAGACAGTGGCCTGGCATGGGTGAGCTCGGTTCACACCGTTCGGCGTAGACGAGTGACACCGGCGAGCTCGTCGTGGTGCCATGGCGCACTGGACCGGGTGTAGAGATGGCTGTTTGCTCGGCGGAGAAGGCGGCGACGGTGCCTAACCACGCTCAGTGCACAGTGCAGGACGGTGCCTAATCTCTGATTTGCAGGGACGGTGCCTAACCGTTGTTTTGGCGTGGGGCTGAGGCAGAGAGATGAAGGACGTGTGCATGCATGCATGCTGGGAGAGGATGGATGCTGGTTGTTACTGCCTGGCGTGTTTAGGAAAGTAGATGAGTATTTTGGCTTGCAATGAATGGAGTGAGTAGAAAGCAAAATAATTTAGAATGGGTAAAAAAAAATTGGACGAGCAATTTAGGATGCGTCTCGGATTCAAAAATCTGTACACGAGGATTTTATTTGGAGAAAAGAGGAATAGAAGGAAAAACTCGGCTTTTGCCGGGCGGTAGGATTCCAAAAAAAAATATTTCGAAATAACTTGAACGGGAAGGAAAATGACTGTCGACACGTGCGCAGAAATATTGATTTTAATATGCACACGTATAGGAAATATTGGTCAGGTGGGCGATGTCTAAAAATAAATATTTTTAGACTCTCTGGGTGGAAAGGAGATTATTTAATGACACGGTTAAAATCCCGAAATTGAAATTTCAACCGTATGAATTTTTTGGAAACGTTAAGGAGTGGAAATTCGAACTGCAAAATTCGAATAATGGAAAATTAATTTTGGGAGATGATATCACGATCAAGATTCTGGGTTCACAAGGGAAAGAATCAATTGAGATCTTTGGCACAAAAATTCTAAATACACTCAAAGAACCAAATTGTTGAAAATAGGATTTTTAATAAAATAGAATTTTTGACGGGCGAAAATCAGGGTGTTACAATTATATAATGTGGCGGAATTAGCTCCGAGGAACCCATCGACTTCTTTGCTAGGGTTTTGTCTAGAAACCGCGCAGATCCAGATTCGCAACCCCCCGCCGCCGATTTAGCAATCACTCGCGTTCTTCAATTCCGGTGACCCCTCGGTGACCCATCAGAATCATCCCCCTCAATGGCGACCTCTTTGATGACAACAATGGCTTCTGCTCCGTTTTACGCCTCCGAGATCCCTGTGGTAAGTCAACCCCTTCACATTCTCATTTTCTCGCCGAGTTTCTCAAATTAGGGTTCCTGCTCTTGCCCCCCGGGTCTGATTTTTCATCGTTGTTCTTATGACATAGGTCTTCAAAAACCAAATCTTGATCCCCACCAAAGACAAATCCCACCGATTCCTTCTAGGCCCCATGGGCAACTGCGACCCGACTTAGCTAATAAACGCCGAGACAAATAGAATACCCTTCACACAGGCCAAGCCCAACGTCTCCTCGTGGAAGCACACTTTCAGATCCTGGCCGTCGAAGCTCAATGGGTACAAAACCTGGCACAAGAGGATTGCTGCATCCAAACAGGTCCACTGGGACGAAATAGGAATCGGCCAATGCATCACCCTGTCCCTGGCCGATACCAAGAAAAACGAACCACTCATGTCAGCGACCACCTATTTCTGGTCTAGCACCTTGAACGCCTTCCTATTCAAGCAAGGTCCGATGACTCCAACCTTGATCGACGTCAAGTTGCTCACAGGATTAGACATCCAATCCGAGATCAACCCCTTCAGCCTCCTGTCAAGCAGCAGCCATAAATTGAAAACCAAGAAAATTGGAGGCTGGTCTGGATATATCTCTGAGCATATGGAACAAGGATCAGTCTCAGAGAGAGAACACGTGGCCTTTCTGACGCTATGGTTGGAAAGATTTGTTTTCTGTGGATCAACCTGCGGCCCCACTACAAACTGTCAACATTTGGCTCAAGCCCTGGTTGATAAGAAACAAATCCCCCTTGGCCGATATCTCCTAGGAGCTGTCTATCGGCTACTTCATATTGCCACTCAAGATCTAATGCTGAAGCAAACTGTGGCACATGGAGGACCGTGGTGGTTTATCCAGCTTTGGTTAACCATTCACACCAACACCATAGTTGATTGGCCTCCACTATCGGACTCCTGCTTCCCCTCCAAGTACGCCGATCACGAAGATCCCAGGACCAGAAGGTGTATGTCTTTTGGAGAAGTAGCTTCTGTCTACCCTGGAGCAGATCAATCGGTCGAAGACATGTCCATATGGTTCATCCGATTCTACACCGGTCCCCCATCAATTAAGATGTGCATGTTCATCTACACCTCAGACCAGGACTTTGAACTTCCCGATGATCTCCACTTGAGCCTGGTGAATGATGACATGGAATCAAGGGAATCGTTCATGATCGGCATCACCCCATGCCTGCTCCCAGTAGGCATATTCCAAGGAAGAAGCACCAGCCTGTCTTATGAATTCTACAATCCCATGGTGGCTGCTAGACAGTACGGGCTTGGACAGCTTCCCGTCAATTTATATTTCCATAAACTCCTAGAGAGCAAGGGCACGGTTTCATCAGCGTTGGTCATGAACAAAGCGCTAGAGATTGAAGTTCCAAATATGGGTGACTGTGACCGATTGCATCTGAGCGCCTTTATTCATATCAGCTTCCAGGCATGGTGGCAAGAATGGGCTGCTCACATCTTCCACCAATCGGCCAGGTTTTATCTAACAGAGCTCATCCAAGACATCAGCCCTCAGGTCCCCGATGGTCCGATTCTGTCTGTAAGCAACAGTGGACAAAAAATTTTTTATGCTCAAGCCATGGCTCCATCAGGATCAACTATTCTGGAGTCAATCATCGGCCTTACTGCCCCAAAGATTTCAACGCTACTCTAAGGGCCGATGACCAAGAAAAACCCCAAGAGGAAAGCGCCGGCAAAAGGAAAATCTCAAAAATCCAGCAAGAAAGCTAAGACTGATGATCAGACCGATCTTGAAGAACTAGACCCCTCCATAGAAGAATTCCTTGATGAACAAGTGATGGAGGAAGAGGTCGATGCAGCAGCTGCCGATGCGCCTGAAGAAGAAAATCCATCGGCCGATACTACCGAGGAACCATCGGCCAAAACCACTACAATGCCATCGGCCGACGACCAAGTTGTCGCTGCCCAACCAAGGAGAACCAGACACGCAGTCCGCAAGGTTAGCGCATTTCCTTTGCCAAATCTATGCGATCCCCTTCTGTTGGTATGCTATAATTTGATATCCTTTTTAGGCTGCCGCGTCATCTGTACTCAAGGAGAGAACTCAATCGGCCCCTTTAAAAACTAAGAAAGCAACCCTGCAAAAGCGCAAACAGACCAAGGCCCGATTAAGAACTCCTTCTCCTTCTCCACCACCCTCTCCGACTGCTTCGGTAAGAGTTAATTTTACACTGTCTTTCTAACAACGTATATCTGTTTACCACCTTCTTGTTTTTCCTCAGCCTAGGGCTCCATCACCTGCACCACATCGGCCAATCCCCTCGCCTACTATTTCAACACAGCAAACGGAAGCCGATGCAAGCACCACCGATGCTCCAACATAGGTAACCGAGATCATTTTGATCCCCTTTTGCCGATTCTCGTTTAACCAGGCTAACCCTGGCTTATGCTGATATTTGCAGAACCTAGCCGATATGTTCTCTTTTGACATCGGCCAGTTTCTTGATGATGAGGACAAGGAACCACCCACTACAGGCATGGCGTTGATTTCTGATGAGCTGAAGAACCGGCTAACCGACATTGCCAATCGGCTGGAGTCCTCACTGGAGTTTTTGGTGGAGGACTGCACTCCCATCAGGGTCAGGGTACAAGAAATTCAAGATCAACTGCCCGAAGACCTGATGGAGATCTTAACTCCGGCCATCTTCTTGGAGCAATATCGATTCAAACTTAACAAGGCGAAGGAAAGACTCGCGGAGCGACGAGAACGTGAGAGACTGGAATCGGCCCTATCCACTAGCAAGGCTCAAATTAATGCTGACAAAACCAGGCTGGATGAGCTAGCTGTGGAGCCGATCGTCTTGAAGCACAGACTTGAAGAACTCCACCGCCTTGAAGCAGATCTGGAATCGAAACTAGAAGCCACGCGCAAAGAAATCCAAGAAGTAGAAGCCGGAATAGCTGCATCACCCAAGGCTATAGAAGACCAGACGGCAAAGCCGAAGGCATCGGCCAAGTACCTTGCAACCCTGAGCAAATCGTTGAAGCCAATCCCAGGGTCGACGGCCGATGACGTCCAGGCCATAGAAGATATTGAGCAAATCCACCGTAGAGCCATCACAGCTATTGCAGACTTTATAGGGTGATGTAATATATTGTATGTCTTCATACCTTATGAATTTTGTAAACACAAATCGCATCGGGAGAGATCGAACCCGCGCCGGTGGCTGCATAGGAGCTGGACGAACCACTGAGCTACTCATCCTGTTGGTGCATGTACTTAGATTCTTTTTCTTTAGATGGTTTCCAACTAGTAGACACTTAACTAGGTAAGGTGTGCATCTGGTTTCCATCCCTGGGTCAAACCGTCAGACGCGCATCTGAGCCCGACGCTGCACCTACTGGAGACTGCCGCCGCTGCCGTAGTGATCCCACGCCGCATGCCGCTAGCCGCCCTGCCCGCCCTAGGAGGTCGACGCCAGTTGGCTGCATCTCCTTGCCGCCGGGCTTCACCTGCACTACCTCTGGGAACGGCTCTACTAGCCGGACGCCGCTGGCCAGATCCCGCCGCCGCTGGTAGGAGGCCGCCGCCGGAGGCAGGATACCGCCGTCTGGCTATAGCTCTAGGCTGCCGAGCTCCAGCCTGGGATCGCTTGACACCGACGCCCTCAGTCTGGCTGGAGCTTGACACCGACGCGCTCAGGAGCTCCAGCCTGGGATCGCTGCTGGCCGCGGGTGAGACTGCCCCATCTCCCCTTCGATTAGGAAGGAAAGGTATGGTACAAACTTATGTTTCTGTTCCTATATTTCAAAATCAAACCATATATTTGAACTGAAACCATAGATTAGAACTGAAACCAAAGATTAGAACTGAAACCATATATGTTAAGTGATAGAAAGAGGCAAATAGAAATCTGGGCAATGAATACTTGTTGATTCAATGTGTCGCAGATGGGCAGAACTTGGATGAATTGTAGGTTGTTTAGCAAGGAGCATCAGGAAGGGGTAACTGAGTTCATGGACTTTGTTGCTGAAAATTTGAGTGGCAGTCAAGAGATATTATGCCCCTGCCGTAAGTGTTTGAATCGGTTAAATCGACACAAAGGAGAAGTGTTGGACCACTTGCTTATTTACGGGATGTGTAGCACATACACTAGGTGGATACATCATGGAGAACCATTGCTCACGTTTGAGCATTGGAATGAAGATATTGGCTGCAATGTTGATCATTTGACTGAAAATGTTGGCTGCAATGTTGATTTTGGGACGAATGGGCCTCAAGATGACTCAGAAGATGAACAAATGTACCATATGGTGCAGGATCTGTGTCCAGATCAAAATCAAGGTCTAAGAATGAAGTCAAAGTTTGCTGCCATATTAGAAGAGATGAAACAGGTGCTACACCCTGGTGGTCCATATACTAGGTTTTCTTTTGTGGTGAGGCTGCTCCACATCAAGTCATTTTATAGAATTAGCAATGTTGGATTCAGTGGTTTTTTGGAGTTGTTAAGTTCAGCATTCCCAGATTGTTCTATCCCTGCATCCTATGATGAGGCGAAGAAATGCATCCTATGATGAGGCGAAGAAAGTTATTCGTGCATTGGGTCTTGGATATGAGTCAATACATGTGTGTCCGAATAATTGTGTTCTTTTCCGAAAGGAGTTAGAAAAAAAGGATGCATGCCCAATATGTAAGTCTTCAAGATGGAAGGATGTTGATGGTAAAAGGAAGATTCCAAATAAGGTTCTAAGGCATTTTCCTTTGATTCCAAGATTGAAGAGGATATTTAGATCCAAAGAACTTTCAGCTCAGGCACAATGGCACAAGTTGAATAGGAAATCAGTGGATAATGAGCTTAGTCATAGAAGGCCCCCTCTCTTGTAAAGCGCTTTACCCCTGGTTTGGATGGTCAACTTAACGGTGTTAACTTGAGCTTGAAAATACATTTATGCCCTTGCTTACTATTGTATATTTGCCCTTACTTTTGGACAACACTTGTGATTTTACCCCTAATTTGTGTATGAAACTTGTAACTGTTTTGAACTGACATTTTGTGAAATAATTCAAATCTGAACTGATTTTTACAAACTTTGACAGAAATTGAACAAAATTTTGCACACCAGTTTCATCATAAACAGGATCAAAACATTTATATTACGAACAAAATCTGGGAGCAGCACACCTCAATCATTCTCGCGCTGTTTAATTCATAGCAACACTGTGCAAGCATCAAGCATGCATGAACTCATGAAGGAACAATCGACAATGTGAGTTGCATGCGAAGTGTTAAACTGCAGATAGAGTAATGATACAACACTGAATACATATAGCACTGAATACATAATTACTGAATTAGCTATAGCACTGAATATCAGTGTGCCAACATAGCTGATGGCATATCAGAATTACCTATAGCACTGAATACAGCCCGTCAGCCCGTGTTTGCAACTTCAACTTCTTTGTGCGTGAAATCATTCCATCATGGCCATCTAAACTCAATATCGTTGCTACCTGGAAAACTAGATAACCTCCCATCGCCTGCTGCTTGCCGTCACGCCGAGGAGCCGTCGTCTGGTGCTCGCGTCGAGGGGCAGCCGCCGCCGCCGTCGCTTACTGCTCGCGTCGTCGCGCGAGGAGCCGCCATCTCCGCCTGCTGCTCGCCTCGCCGAGCCGAGAGCCGCCGCCGCCTGGTGCTTGCATCGCCGCGCCGAGAAGCCGTCGTCTCCGCCTGCTGCTCGCCTCGTCGTGCCAAAGAGCCGCCGTCGTCGCCGCATCGAGGAGCCTTCGTCTTCGTCACGCACCATGCCGGCTCGCCGGAGCCGCCATTGGCGCCACCACCGCCTGATCTATCTACGATTTGGGGATGGGAGCGGTGGCCGGTGGGGGTGAGAACAACATGTAGGCTGTGTTCGGCACTCACAACTCCCAGCGTGCAGTAACTTTTTTCACGCGTATGCTCTTCAAACTACTAAACGGTGTTTTTTTTTTCAAAAAATTTTTATACAAAAGTTTCTTAAAAAAAATCAAATTAATCCATTTTTGAAAAAAAAATTAGCTAATACTTAATTAATCACGCGCTAATGGACCGCTCCGTTTTCCATACGCACTCTGCGCGTTCCTAGCCTGTAGCGAACGCAGCCCTAATGTGATACTATTACTAGGGTAGATCGGTAATCTAATATTTTCTTAATTATTTTTTCTTTTTTATTCCTATTTTTTTAATCCAATATTGTGGTACCCACTTAACTGCCATCCATAGTAGGGGCAGACGGTGATTTCGTTTTGAAAAAACAGGGGTAAATATGCAAACCCTAAAAATAAGGGCAAAATCATAATTAAGGTTGAAAGTTGAGGCATGATCACAATTGTCTCAAAAGAAGGGATGGCCGGGAAGGGAAACATATATGGTACTCCAGTGGTTAATCTCTAATTACATCATTAGCAACAGTGTTCAGTTAATCTCGAGCCTAATTAGAGTCTTAATGCTTACGAGTTGTTGGATTCGGTGTGGCACTTGAGGATATGATCTGGATCATCTGATTTGACTTAGGTGAATTTGGTGAACCGGTATGACGCTCGCTGTCTTCTCTATTCCACCGACCTCGCTATGAACAATATTTTCTTCAGTTAACTCTGAATCTCCATTTCTGAACCTCCTTCAGCGTGCCCTTTTGGCACGCATGTGTTCCCGTGCAAATTGTTTTCATGTGTTATTAAGTAGAAATATTTTATAGAATTAGTTCAATTTCCTTCAACATTAGAAATCCTTAATTATCTTTTCTTAGGTGTTATTTAGTGTTCATTTGTTGCGTATAATTATAATTGAATTGTCTATTAAACGACAAAATAGGTGATGACATCTTTAACAGGATTGCTAACCATCATTTGACAAAAAATCCACCTCCGAATCTTATAGATTTTGGGGTGTTGGATGTGCTTTGTGATTCGTGTTCCTGCCTTTCTCCTTTAGCTCCAACGGTCTTCTCTGGTGCTAGCGATACCCCAAACTTTGGTAAGGACGTACGAATTATGGTCTCAAGTTAGGGTCAGGGTGGGTGGAGGATAAGGGGAGGAGGAAGAGGGGAAGTTCGCAAGCTTTAGAGGAATGGCCATGGGAGATGGCAGCCCAGTGGTAGATCAGGTGGGCGTCGAAGCTAGGCAGTCAGGAGTGGACGTTGGGCTGTGTTATCGACACGGACAAAGCAAAAGGACTGGTTAGGAGACGACTACCAATGGTGACGTATCTGGTGATGAGAAGCCGCCAGAGACGAGAAAGATGGCGGCGGGGACAGCTCGCCGCCACTGGCTTAAGAAAAAGGAGAGGAGAGGGAGGGGTAGGAAGCCAGCCTGGAGGCCCTCGCTGGTGTCGTTGACTCCTTCTGGCCAGCCGGCAAGGCCGGGTGGCGGCGCGCTGGGCGGTGGTGGCGGAGGCGGCACGGATTATGATCGGGAGCTGGTGATAGCAGTGGTGTGATTTTTAGGAGTGTTTTATGTCATATGTCGTATAGGCGGTTCGTATTTTTAAAGGTGTTATACTTTTTGTTTGCAAATTTATGCTTGATGGGTAGAATCCATGCCATGAAACCTATGTCCATGCCGGAATAAAATCTATAATTGATAGATACTACCAGCTAACCAACTTGCATGTGAGCACCGTTGATCTATGTTTGATATTTGCTCCTTTGTTTAAAATATAATTAGAGCCCTTCGGATTCTCCTAGATTATTTGCTAGTCATTCCTTTGTATTTTTTCTCTGACATAATTCCCTGATTTATTTGGAAAGTAAGGGGTGCCACATGGCCCAATCAAAACTGGCAGACACTATTAGATTTGGTGTCTGGAGTCTGTGCCAAGCCCAAGAGGAATTATCTTCAGAGAATCGAGTCATTTCATTGGCAGTAAAACATGGCGATCGAATCCTCTTCGGAAAAAAAAAATCCTTCGGAGCAAATTAGCAGTCTTTGCAAGTGCCTGATTCATGGTAACTTAGTTTACACAGCTATGGATGAACTTATGCCTGAAAGAAAGTATACTAGTCTAGGCATTATTTGATTCTCGATTGGCCCAGTACTAATCACATTATTGCTGCTGTGTTCCGTCTCTGCAGGAGAGATCATCTCTTGGAAGGCTGTGACTTGGTAGTTTCTTGGCCTTCTTGGTAGTTTCTGGCTGTGTTCGGCAGCATGTGCTCCCAACTCCTCATCCTCGTGTTTCACGCGCACGCATTTCAAATTGTTAAACGGTGTGTTTTTTGCAAAAAAAATTTGTATACGAAAGTTGCTTTAAAAAATCATACTAATCTATTTTTAAAAAAAATAATAAATATTTAATTAATCATGTGTTAATGAGTCGTTTCGTTTTCCGTGCGAAAAGAATGAGTTTCACAAAGCCTTAAGAACCGAGAAGAGTGAATGGGTGCAGCAGATAACTCTACGAGTACAATGTACAAACAGGTACAAAATATACAGAAAGAGACACATATACTGCTATGAATGAATAGATGAAGATGGGGAAGCACTCGATCGGAAATTTCTGTTAGTATGTACATTTTGCCTACTGCGTTGCTTGTGTAACAACGAATTTTGTCTAAGAAACTTATTTATTATTCATAAAAAGAATGTTAAGAGAAGTCATCTCTCACTGTATTTACTATCACGACTGTAAATTGCCCTATAATGATAAAAGAAAAAATATCTATACCATAAAATAGATCATAGATATTGATATCTTAATTCATAAGAATATTTCTTACATTCAAACAAAAATCATTTTGTGCCAGTTATATGTAAACTCATATATTAGCACTATTTATTACTTGTCTTCAAAGCAGGACGCACTTTTAATAGATGAAACTACATATATACTAAAAAATAAACATAGTATAGTAAAAAATTTATCTTCACTTCATATCAAAGTGCCAATGTCACACCTATGTCTAAATCACTGTGCAAATATTTAAAAATACATCCTCTACCAATTAATGGGATAAAACCATTAAATTGTATATAAATGCCACTCTAACGGATGAAACCGAGGGTTTTTTTTCTCTAATGCCTTAAAATATGGGTCTCGCATCAATGTAGTTGTGCCCCTCATGATTAGCGTGGAGCATAAACTTAACTCCTAGTTCACTATTGACACACTCATAAAAGATTGCATCCTAAAGTAGTCCTGGTGATATTTTATTAGGGCCACCTCAACTTAAGCATTTGCATGCCTTTGTCATACTTACGACATTATAGAGAACTCCAATGCAATTGCCCCTCCCCTACTTTAACAAATCGTAATGTATTTGTGCTCCACTTTAACCAATAGAATTTAGTAATTGTGGGTTCTTTATCTTATGATGGTGTTTACTAGTTTGTGTTTGCTTTATATTATGTCAATGTGTGTTGAGATTGTTCTGGTGTGAATTTTGTAATAATTGGATGTAGCTCATTGAACAAAGGCCGGAATGTTATTCCATTATCTAAACACTTAGTAAACTCTAATACATTGGTTGTTTTAAAAATAAAATCTTTGTGAGACAAATGAAGAGGAAGAAAATGAAATACGCCTTATATTTGAAAAGTAAGGGACTACATAAATTTAAATTGTAAATAGCTGGTTCTTGAATGGTTTTATTGGTATTAATTCTGCAACGATAATTTTTTACATGAGTTTGCTACCTGTGTCTAAATTCAGTGCCGTTTGATTACATATTATGCTGAAATCGCACGCACGTGTTGTGTCTCATCCAAATCTATGTTGTGACTTGTGAGAGATGAGCCGCTGGAATGGATCAACTGTGCTGTCACGCTTGATGTGGAGAATGATGAACGTGATTTATAATTTTCCGGGATACGCTCACATACATTTTTTTTAAACAAACATGCACGTATCTTTTTTCCGGCATTTTTTCTCTCTGCCACGTACGTACACACGAGATTTAGAGGGATAGGATGAATTAGTTTGACATATCTAATCTAATCAATCTAATCTAATGGTTGAAAATAATGGATCCGTCACTTTAAACGTAAATTGATGGTTTGGATGTTTTTTTTAAGATTTTCTTTAATTTACTAGAGTGACAGGTGGCGTCTCAGAAGCGTTGGTAGGAATTCCACGTGACGACCTGAGAGCGTTTGTAGAAAGTTTAATATACTTTTAGTACATAATAGATTCTAATGGATAATTAATTTTGAACCCTCCCTTTATACATGTAATCACTACCACAAAAACCTCTATAGGTACCGGTTTTGCTAGAACCGACACCTATAAGACGTTTCCTGCTCATATTTTCACGAATCGGCACCTATAAAGTCTTATAGGTATCGGTTCGTTGAGAGAAGTACATTGGTGCCGATTTCTAAGAAAAACCGACACCAATGACTCCCCTCTAAACGATCATCACGTCCAAAAATGTGCTGGCCCTCCTTATAAACCGGCACCTATCACATAGGTGCCGGTTCGTAATAAGAACCGATACCTATGTAATGCTCAAAAAGGTGCTGATCCTTCTTATAAACCGGCACCTATCACATAGGTGCCGGTCCATAACAAGAACCGGCACCTATGCGACAAATAGGTGTCGATTCTATCTCTATCGGTTTTTCATATAACTTTTCATATAAAGTCGGATGAATATAAACTTTATATCAAATTTGTAGAGCTCGATGAGATCTACAACTTTGTAGTTGATGACTTTTTGATTTAAGGTCGTTTGAATGTCCGAAAATGTGTTATAATGTCTCAGATTTATTTGCATAAGTGAATATTTAAAATTTCTAAACGATCTCGGATGAAGACAAAACATATATAAAAGATGAAGATCTAGATGAGATCTATAATTTTGTAGTTGACAAAAATTTCATTTGAGCTCATCTATAGTGTTAAATATGGATTATAAGTTCGGGTAACAATAGTTTCAAAAGAATAGCATTTGTTTGCAAGATAACAAGTGTTTGTAGGTGAGATGGTTAGGATGTTTTGGATGGAAAGAGAAGTTTCGAGTTTGAATCTTGCTTGAGGCATATATATGAATATGGGTTAAAAAAATCATAGGATTTATGGGCAGTAAATTGTGATTGTATAGATACTAAATAAAATACAAAATATATTTTTTTGGGACTTTTTAGCACCTACAAAAATTAAAAACAGGTCCACCCCAATAGGTAGTGTCACATAGGTATTGGTTCTACTTTAGAACCAGCACCTATAATGTCATATAGGTGCCGGTTTTCGAACCAGCACCAATGACTTAGGTCATTAGTGCCGACCAATTGGTGCCGGTCTCGAAACCGGTACTTATGTAGCCTTTCGAACCGGCACCTATGAGACTGTATGTACTAGTGAATGCAACCTTGTTATGTTTGTATCGTAAGAGGCTATCCTCTACCATCTGTGCATCACACAAGTATCCAGCATGCATGTTGGATCTGGGCGATAGCTTGCATGGATGGCCTTGCGTCAAGATAGCGATCAAGAGGGAACCGTCAAGAACTCGCTGTGAAATCAAAATGTGTTTTGATTATTATTTTATGATGAACAATTGGCATATGAGATTATTGATTTTGATATTTGGAGATTATTGATGAAATGGTTTTGCAGTCAGTCAAACCAGGGTTTGTGTATCGGTCAGACCGAGGTTACAATGAATAGTGTTTTTAGATGATGAACAGGTATTTCGGCTGAGTGGAGCCAGTCAGACTAGGCTGTGGCCGCTGGTCAGACCGGAGTATAGCGAGCAGTTAGACTGGCCAGCCTGATGGTTTGTATGGCCAGTTCTGTGTTGGTTTCGGTTTTGAGTTGTTTATTGGGATACTCGTAATTAATTCATATTTATGACTTTTAGATGAATATTATGCGTATGTAATACTGTTGTGTGCTAATCTTGAGTCAAGTTGGAGATAACTTGTACTTGGATATGGTTTCTTGGTTGATTCATGTGTAGGTGAGTCTTGATGCCTCGGAAGAGTATTGCCGGTGATGGATTGAAAGTCAACTTGTGAGAAGATGACGTTCGGACGATCATGATATTATGCGGGATGCTTAGGCTAAATATCAATGCATGTGGTTGGTGAAGATTTCATATGACATACAATGAAAATATTGTGTGCGTACAGGATGTGGAGTCGAATTTCACAAGTACAGAACTTGTTATCTGTAACGGTTTTCCCGTGCCTGGGGATTGCGGACCGTCACAACGTCGTCATCTCTAACGGGCTAAAATAAACACCGACAAATATATACTCGTATAGACATTATCCATATGCATGTATTTCGAGCCCATCGCTGATGAGACATATCGGCGACGGGCTTATATTTAGGCCTGACAAAGATTATCTTTGTAATCTTTGTCAGGCCCAAAACATAAGCTCGTCACCGATGATACTTGTCGGTGACGGGCTCTAACCAAGACCCGATAAAGATGATATTTAGGCCTGTCACCGATGTCCGTTCGTTGGTCGTCTAAGGAATATGGTTATCCCACTGTTCACTATTTTGGTGGGAGGTGTAGGGGGGCAATTTTTTGTCTGTTTTTTCAAAGAAAAACAGAAAATTCAAAAAAGTAATTAAAAAATAGTAAACAGTTCCCATAAATTTAGTAGATGTTTGTCTAATATTTCTTCATTTTTGCAGCAATGGATAAAAAACGGTGGGTGTACGAGACTCTGCGACATACCACAGAGTATAGAAGTGGTGTTTCAAATTTTATAAACATCACGGAGGAGGACAGAAAAAGAAGAAACAACGATTACATTACTTGTGCATGTGATGATTGTAGAAGTGAGATAATGCTTCATAGCAGAGTGAACGTACACTCTCATCTAATACATCGAGGATTCATGAAGGGATACATATGTTGGACGAAGCATGGAGAGCAAGAATCAGTCGACGATGTTGTAGCTGCAGTCAGTAGTGGAGCACAAAATCAGGAAGATGATGATGAGGATGACATATTTGTACCATCTCCACTAGACAGTGAAATGGTTGATGTGGATCACGATCTGCTGCTGTTGACGCCAAATCCGTACCGCCGATGTGGATCCGGTGTGCGGACACACGAAGGCCTGGGAGATCTGCTTAACTCCAGTGCAGGTCCTAAAATTGATGACGTGCGGGCGTGCCAGTCAGTTTGATCCTGCCACTGACAAGATATGCAAAACAGCAAAACAGAATAAAAGGTCTAGCCGATAGGGCAAAAGCAGCCGATCGGCCGATAAGCCGATGGCACAGTCCCAGTCGATGCCGATGCCAGCCGATGTAGTTAATGTTTTGATCCATCGGCTGCACATTGAGCAAACATCTATATAGAGGCGATCGGCCGACGATAACATGATGATATAACAATCTAATGTAGCATAATCCAATCATATGATAAAATAAACATTGATCTGAAGCACACATCGGCCAAAAGGTCCAATGGCGTAAACTCTCAATAAGTAGATAAACAATAAATACTCTGTTGTCATCGGCCAGATCCAATTTATATGTGAAACTCTTGGGCCGATGCAACGTCCAGATAACTCATCGGCTGAAACCCCGATGAAACCCTTATTGGCAACCAACAAGCAGGCTAGAGATTACGGTTCTAATCACGACTTAGTAGGTCAAACCGAACTGATGCAGCACTAAGTATGAAAAGAAACGCAAGATCTAGACAATCAAGCCCTTGACTGATTTTCAGGGTGGTGGATACCTTAGCCAATCTAATTTAGCAAGGTGATTTAGTCAATACCGGCATAAACCCTAAAGCGAATCTCAGCTGATAAGACTAAATCAAGAAGCCTAACCAGATTGACTAAGATATATGATAGTAGGTGCTTACGTTGACAAGATCAGAACGTTGAAGCCCTAGCCCCGACAGCGTAGGCAGCCATAACGAGACTTACCCTTCGTGTGAAGGGCATGAACTCGCCGAAGAAGACAAAAGTAAAAAGGTTGGCGATGCGCCGAAGTTGTATTGATCGTGAGATAAAAATTACATGAACTACGGGCTTACATATTTATACCCATAGGCTAACAAAAATCCTAACAGAATACGACTCAAACTTTCCTAAAGATAAAAGGAAACAGATAAAGTCCTTATTGGACACTAAACACACTTTCCTAAAGATAAGAAGAAAACTAACAAACTTATCCTAATTAAAAGATACAAGCCGCATCCTCCTTGGACTCGATTTCTTCCGGATAAGATCCTCCCAAACCGAATCTCACAAGAATCCGACTACTGAAAATATGGGTAACTCCCATCGGCCGCTTGTAAACCTCCGAAGTCGATACAGACTTTGAGGCCGATATTTACCCTGAGCCGATACACAAACTAAGCCGATGATGACTTTGGGGCTTACCAAATTCTGGCGTTAACAGCTGCAAGACATGTTGCGTGACGTTGAGGACCCAGCTTACAACGAGACAGATTCCATAAAATTCACCAGGTTGGTCAGTGACTCGGAGACACCTCTATACGCCGGATGCAAGGCAAAACACACCAAATTGTCAGCTACCTTGGACCTAATGAAGCTGAAGGCAAGTAGTGGATGGACAGACAAGAGTTTCACAGATCTTTTGAGAATATTCAAAACCATGCTTCCTGAGGAGAACACATTGCCCGAGATAACATATGAAGCAAAGCAGGTTTTGTGTGTTAGAGGTCCGTAGAATCCACGTTTTTCCAAACGATTGCATATTGTACAACAAGCAATACGCGGACTTAGATGCTTGTCCTGTCTGCAAGGCTTCGCGATACAAGCGAAAGAAAAGTGATGATGAAGGAAAAAAGTCAAAACAAGGTGGTCCGTCGAAGGTTGTGTAGTATCTACCTATCGTTGATCTTTTTAAGAGAATCTTTGCCAATCCCAAGGAAGAGGAGTTAGTAGTTGGCATGCCACAGAGAGAAGCAACGACGGTTTGCTAAGACAGCCTGCAGATTCGATTCAATGGAGGAATATCGATCGACAACACCTAGAATTCGCAGCCGACCCCAGAAACATGAGGATATGTTTGTGTACGGATGGTATGAATCCTTTCGGAGGCATGAACAGTTCTCACAACACTTGGTCAGTCCTTATTGCAAACTATAACCTACACCATGGGTGTGCTTCAAAAGGAAATACATTATATTGTACTTGTTAATCCAAGGTCCGAAACAACCCGGCAATGATATTGATGTATTCTTGGAGCCTATTATGGATGATCTAGAAACTCTTTGGAAAAAGGTGTGGAAACTTGGAAATTGTATGGTCAGGAGAACTTCAAGCTATGAGTTCTATTGTTCTGCACCATTAATGACTACCCCGCACTTGGTAATCTTTCTGTACAAACTGTCAAAGGAAAGAAGGCTTGCTCTGATTGCATGGACAATACACGTAATAGGTGGCTGAAGAAATCACGAAAGGTGGTTTACATGGGCCATAGGAGGTAGCTCCCGCTACATTACGCATTTATAAGAAAGAATAAAGTTTTCAACGGTAAGAGAGAACTTCAATCTGCTCCCAAGGATTTGACCGGAGATGATGTCCACGACATGGTGAAGGGTATAACTAATGAGTTTGGGAAGAAACGGAAACATAGTAAAGCAAAGGACAATGATACGTGGAAGAAAAAATTCATATTTTGGCAACTACCTTACTGGAAAGATATTGAGGTCCGTCATTGCATTGATCTCATGCATGTTGAAAAGAATATGTGTGAGAGTTTGGTTGGCCTTCTGCTGAATATTCCTGAAAAGACAAAGGACGGGTTGAACGCGCGCCTAGATCTACAGGAGATGAATATTCGCAGTGAACTCATGCCTGTAACCAATGCAGAGACAAGAAGAGTGTACCTTCCTCCAGCTTGCCACACCTTGTCGAAGGAAGAGAAGATCACAATGTTATCCTGTTTGAAAGATATTAAAGTTCCATCGGGTTATTCAGCAAGGATCAGTAAGTATGTTTCATTGGATGATCTAAAAGTGATTGGAATGAAGTCTCACGATTGCCACGTGCTAATCAGACAGCTCTTACCAGTTGCTATAAGAGGTATTCTTCCACCCAAAGCCCGCCACACGATAATGCGTCTGTGTGCCTTTTTCAATGCAATCAGTCAGAAAATTATAGATCCCGAAGATCTTGATGAGTTGCTGACCGATATTGTCAATACACTCTGTCACTTAGAGATGTATTTTCCACTAACTTTCTTTGATATCCTGATTCATCTCCCTGTTCATCTTGTGAAGCAAACAAAATTATGTGGCCCAACTTTTCTAAAAGAAATGTTCCCGTTCGAGAGGTACATAGGAGTTCTGAAGTCATACGTTCGGAATAAAGCAAAACCAGAGGGGAGCATCATTGAAGGTTACACGATCGAGAAGGTTATTGAGTTTTGCGTCGATTACATGTCCGAGTCCGATCCTATCGGATTTCCAGCGTCTCATCACGAAGGAAGGTTGTCAGGTGTTGGCACAATAGGCAGGAAAAGAATTGTGCCCGATCAAGCCTCCTATGCATTGGCCCATTTTGCTGTGCCCCAACATATATCAGAAGTTGCCCCATACTTTGATGAGCATGTAGCGAAAATCCGACAGGAGAACTTGAGGCGTTCAGATACGTGGATAAACAGAGAACATAACTCTCGTTTCAACGAATGGTTCAAGAATCGTATTAGAAGGTCGACCGATGCCCAAATGAAACAGTACGGATGTTGGCGGCTAGACCATGTTGGGATATTGACACATGGCAAGGATACAATATTAAAGGGTACACATTTTACACCGTCAAACAAGATGACAAAAGCACAGTGCAAAACAGCGAAGTCCGTATAGATGCATTTCAGGATCAATCTGGGTCAAACACATACTACGGCCGCATGAAGCAGATTTATGAGCTGAACTACATGAAGTTCAAAGTTCCTTTGTTTTGTTGCTGTTGGGTGAATATACGCACAAGTGTGAAAGTCAACAAGGAAGGTTTCACTTTAGTAGATCTAGCCAAGGTTGGATACGCCGATGAACCATTCGTACTTGTGAAGCAGGTCGAGCAGATTTTCTACATAAAAGACCCTGCAAAAAAAAAGCTGCACGTAGTTAGGCATGGCAAGCGAAGAATTGTTGGGGTTGACAACGTCGTCGATGAAGAGGAATACAACCAGAATCTTCATGTAAGACCTCACATTGACCTTGACGATGATCCCCAAGAGGATATGGCATATGCTCATTTAGATCATAGGGAAGGCATGTCCGTAACTGAAGACTTCATATTAATTTGATTTGCAATTTCTTGTAATGAATGAACATTTTTGTATCGTTGCCTTTGTAATCAATGATTTGCTATTTCTTGTAATGAATGAAGTATGTAGTATCCTTTGATAAGGAAAAGTCAACAATGGTTTGCTATTTTGGCAATAATGGTTTGCACGCAGCGGGACTGTTTTTCGCCGTCCTACAGATGATCCATCGAGAGACCACCTGTCGTCTTGGGCACTTAATAAGAAATAAGGAAAAATAAAAAGTCTAAACCAAACCTTGTAGGAACAAGGAATAAGAAAAGTCAACAATGGTCAACTATAAAAGGGAAAACACAAATAAAAGTGATTTGTTAACTAAAAAATGGAAAAATGCTATCTCAATCGAGCTTTAAAGCAAGCCCGTCATGGATGAGTTCATCTCAATCGGGCTTAAGTTTAAGCCCATCACGGATGAGCTAATCTAAATCGGGATTAAACTTAAGCCCTTTACGGATGAGCTCATCTCAATCGGGCTTAGGTTTAAGCCCGTCACAGATGAGCTAATCTCAATCGGGATTAAACTTAATTCACGGATGAGCTCATCTCAATCGGGCTTATGTTTAAGCCCGTCACGGATGAGCTAATCTCAATCGGGTAAAACCTTGAGCCCGTCACGGATGTTGTTTGACCATATTTAGACTAGGGTTCTTGTCACTCTCAGATCTACACATCAAAATTTTTTAAGTCCCGCCAGCATCAAACCCTAGCGCCACCGCCACCTCCTCCCACCACTGCCGCCAGATCAACGCCACCCGAGTGCCGCCGTTCCCTACCTCTCGAGCGTTGCCGTCCCCACTTCCCAAGCATCGCCGTCCCCGAGCCTCGTGCCACCACCCTCGTTGCTGTCATCCTCCATACTGCCGTCGCCGTCCCCGAGCCCTGCGCCGCCGCCGTCGTTGTCATCGTCCTCCACACCGCCGTTGACTTCTCCGAGCGCCGCCGCCCTCATCGCCATTGTCATCCACGCCGACTGCCGCGCCGTCTGCTCTACCGAGCCCACGCCGGCCGTCGTCGCCCTCGTCCACACGTGTCGGTCTCGACCTTCTCACCGACCCCAATCGGTTAGTCCACCTCCATTTTGCTTGTTAGATAATCCATTTTGATTTATGTGATGTTTCATTTTGCTTAAAATATATGAGATGATATGTGAAATTTTGTTAGATGAGATAAATTTGTGACGTGGATATATGTGGAATTTGTTCAAATTTGAAATTTTTGATTTGGATATATGTGATGTGTTAAATTAGATATGTTTAAATTTGTATATATGTGACATTTAAGAGATGTGAAATTTTGGGTGACTTAGTGCAATGTAGTGAATTTAGGGTTATTTAGGGTTAATAAGTGAATTTAGTGCAATTTATGGTTATGAAGATAACTAAGTGATTTTAGGGTAAGTTAGTGAATGTATTAAGTGAATTATATTTTGATATAAGTGAATTTAGTGAATTATTTGGGCTTGTGATGTTTATGTGTGAATTTAGTGAATTATTAATGTTTTGTTTCTTACATTCTATCGTACACAAGTTATTTAGAAAATGTCTGAGCAAGGGGAACCCACGTCGGCAACAACTAGTGGGACCACATTGACCCGGAACCCTAGGACCCAAAATAAGATTCCTAAGGAACGAATGACAATAACAGAGGTCAATGCCCTAGGATTCCCTGTGGCTCCAAGGAAAGTTGTTAAGAAGTTCGCGTCGGTCTGTGGGGTGCTAGGGAGGCGGCACTTCACCATTTTGGTCAACGATGTCAAGCTTGTCCCAGCTGCAGAAAAGGAGGAAGCTTGGGTGTAGCTCAAGCTGAGCTTCAAATATCTTGGAAAGGACGAGGAAGGGCTCAAGTATCGTGCTATGCAAAAGATGGGCACCGCGTGGAAAAATTTCAAGACAATGCTGGTCGGCGAGTACGTCCTCAACCCCAACTACCCAACACCATATGGAAAGTACCCATGGATCACCGAGACCGTGTGGGAGCAGTTTCATGTTGCCAAATCAACCCCCGAGTCCCGGGCAAAAAGCGAGGCCGCTAGGGCACTGCAGACTAGAAACCTGCACCCTCATCGGCTTGGCACCGGAGGATATAGCGGGAAGCACGAGCAGTGGCAGAAGGAGGATGACGCTGCTACGCAATCTAACACCCCGCCGCCATTTGCTGATATCCCGAATGACCAGGCAAGGAGTTGGGCAAGGGCAAGGGCTGTTAGGAACAGCAATGGGACAATTACATTCCCAAATGCCGTAGATCAAGTAGTGTACGATCATATGGTAAGTATAACATATCGAATATGTTTCATTTGTTTCAATCGTAGCCATGAGTTAACCCGACCTTGACTGTACCACAGATCGAATATGCTGCCTAGAGACCGTCCTCGCAAGAGGTCTGCTCACAAAGACGCGAGGACGACATCCTCACAAAAGCACTGGGAACCCAAGAACATCGTGGACGGACAAGAGGCGTTGGCTCCAATATTCCATGGAAGGTTAGGTTACCCCAATATATGTGGCAGTACAAGAAGCGAAAGATGACAAAGTCGGAGAAAGTTACTCGCCTGAAGGAACAGATTAGAGCGGAGATCAGAGACGAGCTCCGTTCTAAATTCGATGAAAAATTGGCAGGGGTGGAGGCACGCATCAGGGGTGAGTTGTAGCAACAAATCGCCGACCCCGTCGTCGCTACCAGAGTAGAAGCGAGCCCCATGCAAAGACGTAGCAGTTGTGCATCAACTGAGGCGGCGGAAGACCAACCACCAGTCCCTGCCACAGTCGACCACATAACGGTAAAACCAAGAAACAATGAATGTGTTATCCTAACAAATCCATATATTGTATCATTTTCTAAGTACATGGTTGAATCTATCGTAGGAACCTACACAGTACACCCTGGTAGTTAGGGTGACACCAACTTTTAAGCTTTCAGCCGCCGAGGGTGTTGCGTTTAAGCCTACGCCCGAAACCCGAGTGCTTGGGCATGCTAAAGTACAAGTGGACTTGGCCAAGCCCAACTGGGTCAGCTGGACTCTGTAGCATCCACCGAACGATGAAATTTTGACCCTAGGAGCTGCACGTGTGACCTTTATCCATTGGCCAAAGGACCTCATTTTGATAAAGATGACTCCTAGGTCAAATGCACCAAGTACCCGTCTGCTGCCAATACCCTCTCTAACTATTCCTTCAGCCCCTCCTGCCATTGAAGAACAAGATGAAGATATTCAATTGTAATATGATACAGATTTTGGAGATGATCCTATGGAGGCCAACAGTAGGGCTAACATTCCCCTTCCTATCAAAAAGAGCAGGACGGCACATTCTTCTCCACAATTGGAAGAAACTAAGAAAAAAGCTATTGGAATGGGAAGAGGAAAAGTAAAGCTGCAAACCTCACTTCTAGCTCCGAAGAAGCTAGATCTAGGCAAGGCATCATCAATTCCTACTAAGAGCCTTGCTCCGACTAACTTCCAATTAGGCATGCCATTAGTTGCAGACCATGAGTTAGCGAAGATGGGCCCTGCTTGTGTAACGCCCCGATACTCGTTAACTGTAAACATAAGCTAACTCATGCCGAAGTGTTACGCATTACCTGTGAGATAGTACCAGTCCTAGGATACACTAGCTGGTACACACAGAATAATTATGGAATCAAAGTAAACTACTTTATTACGTCACTGGAATTAGTCCTTACAAAAGTTGCCATCATGGACAGACCCATAGATGAGTAACACAGCAATACAAAAATCAACAGAGAGGAAGCTAGAAGCGGCGAGAAGCTAAGCGACTAAGCACTAGGCGACATGCCTAGGCAACTAACTTATTCCACAGGCGAGGCTTGGGGCTAGGCACGAATCTTCTAGAAGTCCTCGTACTGGGCTTGCTCCTGGAGAGACTTCTTGGCGGTAGGGTCGACGTCTTCATCTCCAAGCTCTATAGGTATATAGCAAGGGTGTGTACTTTATGTACTCAGCAAGCCAGGAGAAAGAATGACATGTTGGCTTAATTAGGGAGGCTAGGGTTTTATTTGCGAAAGCAGCCTTTTCGACAAAAACGATTTATTTCACAAGAACTCTAATGAGTAAGAATTTTAGTTGTTGGGAGAAGGCTCACGCCTCGTCCCATTCCACAAGTTGCTTTGCAACAACTGGTCACAAGAGTAACAAACAATAATTAACTGGTTTCCTCTATTAGCTTCTTTTCACTTTCCCAGCAACTCAGTTCAAACCAAACAACACTATTTCACATTGTTAACCCAGCTTTCTCAGCGCAACAACGCCTTCTTGGCCCTAAAACACCTTGGTGTCAAATGACACCCCAGGTCACATAGACTTGTTCCTAACCACAAAGGTTAGCCGTCTGCCACACAGGCGAACTCTGGGAACGGAACCCTTCCCAACAAACATTTTCATCAAACATTTGCCAAACAAATCTACGCTATGAGAAACACCTTACACTCGCCCTTGACCGTGGGCACGACTGTTCGAACAGTTCATTAAGTTCTGCAGAGGTTGTACGCTTTACCCACATGACACGAAACTGACATCGTGTACCCGTCGGCAACGGAAGTTCGTGACAAGGCCTTTTCAAAGCTAACCCATGAAAATCGCATACCACCTAGTTGGGCCAAGTCTCTTAGCCGAGTATTAGGCAAGATCAGCTGTCATTCACTCAGGAATACCGAGGATGCCTCCTACTCCTACTTGGTACTGTGTGCCACTTTAGAGGCATTAGAACACCTAAACGGGCTATAATGATCCAAAACTTCGTCTCCTCATCCTCAGCATCCCACAACCATTGGCATACCAAAATTCCATGTGATAACCATTTACTTAGCCAGAGGCATCCCATAAATACCCGTGGGGTCACACTGTAATGTGTTTGGATAGATTTCCCAAAGGAATCGGTCCTTAATGATGATACGCGACCAAACCACAAAGACATGGCCTCGCATCATCACCATTTTCACAACTCATTTTATTTCGCAACACATCGGTACCACGTACCGGATTTTTAAGCATAAGGTTTAGATTAACCCAAGTTTTCCCACATGACAGTACAACATAAGCATGGCTAAGCAAACTACCTCGGTAATCGTACCCAATGGCTAATGATACCGGCGCAAACATGAGTGGAGCTATCAAAGAGAAAGGTTTAACAATATCCTAAGTAAAGTGAGTGCAACTACTAGGTCGGTCCGTCGGTTGCATAAACAATCCGAGGCCTAAACAAGATTATCGTGTACACTAAGCAATGCATCTTTTAAAACAAAATAACTTGCAAATATAGGGGCAATGTGATCAAAGAGGCTTGCCTTGCACAAGATGCGGGTCTTCTCCTTTGTACACGTGCTCTATACGCGAAAAGGAGAATGAATAAACAAAAGGCAATAAAACTTGCTCAAATCAAAGAAACAAGTGTGCCACTGTGTAGATCTCATTTTTAGAAAAATTTTGGAAGTTGAACGAGGTCAAACGGAGTTACAGTTGAATTTCTATGAGTTTTCAGAGATCAAAGAATTTTCTGGGATTTTTGGGAATCATTTTTAAACGGTGACGGAATATTCCGTTTGTTTAACGGCGCAGCGTGGGGCCCATTTGTCAGTCAAGAGAAGGGAAGAGTGGAGGCGGGGCCCACCTGTCAGCAGGGGGAAGGAGGGGCTTTCTTCCTCCCTTGCTTGCTTAGCTCGGGCTGACGGCGGCGTAGCAGCGGCGGGGCGGCTAGAGGGTGGCCTGCGGCCGGGGGGGGGGAAGCGGCGGTGGACGGCGACGCTATGCCGGTGACGGCGGCGCCGGAAGGAGGAGTGCAGCGGCGTGGGCGGCGACGCCGAGAGAGGAGAAGAGAAAGAGCCCGAGAGAGAGGAACGCCAGCGGCGAGTGGTGGTGGGGGGTGGGGGAGGGGCTTGGCCCCTTTTTATGTGCGGCGACGCGGGGCTCGACGCCTGAATCGGACGCGGGCGCGGCGACAGGACGTGCGAGTAGCGATGTGATGCACGACGCGGCGAGGGGACATGCGGCGTAGGGCGCGAGGCGACATGGCGCGCGACACGGTGGGCGCGGGCGCGGCACGGCACGGCGAGCGGCGCGACCGGAGGTAGGAGAAGAACAGCGGTGGGCCAGGCCAGGCAGAGAGAGAGGGAGGAAAAGATGGGCCGGCCCACTTGGAAAAAAAAGAGAGGGAGTTGGGCCAGGGGAAGGAAAAGGAGAAAGAAGGCCCAATTTGAATAGTAGAACTTCACAAATTCTCAAGGACTTTCAGAGTTGAATTTTGAGGGAAATTTTGGGGGATTTGAATTTGAATTTTGACCATGGATTTGATAGAAATTTAAGGGATGTCAAGGGGGGATTTGAGATCTACTTGGCACAAAATCAAATAAAATCCAAATTTAAACTCCAATTTTTTTAGAAAGGTTTTAAATAAACCAAAAAGATTTAGGGTGCTATAGCTTGCAAGGAGTTGCACAGGTACTACATGGAGAAATCTAATGCAAGGAGGAAGAATAGAGAAACCTCCACGACAGGCTATCACGGTCCACAACCATTTCTTGGGCCAGAAGGCTATATTGTGGTGGACTTCACAGATCTCTTTGACCTCTACAGGCTGCGAGCGGTGGACACCAATCTCCTTAAGTGCTACTCATTGTAAGCATTCTTGCATACAAAATATGGTAATAACATCCATATAATATGCTTATACGGGTCTTTGTCGACATGTAGGTTCTGTTGGAAGTATGCACAAAGAAATCCCATCGATGTTGCCATTCTAGATACATCTCAAGTCAACGAGACAAATCTGCAGCACGATCTAGGAGGAATGACAAATTATATTATGGACTGCTTGTGGGCCTGCCAAGACAAAGAGTTCATTATGTGTGCCTATAATCAACAGTAAGTGTATACCCTAATTAGCTACCCCTCCACAACGCGTATAGCTTTAGTATTTAACTTGTAATATATTAATGACGCAGGTACCATTGGATTCTTCTGGTCTTAGTGCCAAAGTGGAGTATGGTATACTACCTTAACTCCAAAATTTTTAAGAACTCTGAAACTAAAGAGAAATACGATTCGTCCAGAATTGAAGCTGCACTCAATGACGCGTGGGGTCAATATGTGGGAAAAGGAGGAATCCATAAGCAAGGCAGCCCCGAGCTCTGTCACAAAAAAGATTTCCTTGTCCCTCAACAAGTTGGTGACCAGTGTGGGTTCCATGTGTGTCACAACATGAAGACGTTACATTAGTTGAGTGACCCTAATCCGGTCTGATGTTTCTATACATACTTGCAATGCTAATTACATATAAATTTGTTTGAATTTATAACTCGGTTTTGCAGGTTTTGATGCTTAACTCTTGAGGATGTGAATGGCATATGTGAATGGGTGTGTGAATCTGCATGTGATCACTTAATGTTTGATTTGTGGATTGCTGTGAATGACATATGTGAATTGGATATGATCATTGAATGTTAATTAATTTGTGAATTGCTGTGAATGGGGTTGCTGGGAAAGGGAATATATATATCTGCTTCTGTCATTTTTATAGCGGGCATGATTAGCAAAGGCCTGAGGCTAGCCAAAAAACAAAATTTATTTTTTTGGTAAAATACTCATCTGTGACGGGCTTTAACTAAGAACCGATTGAGATGTGGTCATCCGTGACGGGCTTAACTTTAAGCCCGATTGAGATGTGGTCATCCGTGACGTGCTCAACTTTAAGCCCGATTGAGATGGCCTCATCCGTGACGTGCGGCATACCATACCATCTCAAGTACGAGCCTGTCACGGATAAGATCATCGGTGACGGGCCCTAGTTTGGCCCTGGTTTGACTTGTCTACTTGGTCAAACCTATCGGTGACGGGCTGTAGTTTTGGCCCAATAGAGATAACTGCTATCCGTGATGGCCATGTGCTCGATAGAGATGACTTCTCATATCACTGACCTTTGGTTCGTGACGGGTCCTGTCCCGACACTGATGAGGCTTGCCGCCCGATTGAAATGAGATATCTCGTGCTAGTGTTTGGAAGGAGTCCAAATTTGGTGTGATTGGAGTTTGTAAAGTTTGTTTCATGTACGGGAAGGTTTCCTAGGGGATTATGACTTCTTGTATAAGTTGGACGTGGTTTTAAGTTGTCTACCTCGGGTATAAATAGAGAGGAGGGTTGAGGCCTCCCGGTATCAATTGTGTGAGAGTTGAGTTTAGAGAAAAATTAGGATTTTGAATTTAGTCGAGATTTTTGAAAGGAGTGTTGTTATTGCACTTTATAAACACGAATAGAAGTAATAAAGTTCAATCTACTTTGAGAGATTTTCAATTTGTGTTTGCTCGGGTTTCGGTGGTCACATCGGCGGGATACCGGAGGCCGGTCAGACCGACGGCATTGGCCCGATCAGACCGGCAGCACCACTGCGGTTAGACCGACGGTGGCGACAAGCGACGACGGTGAGATCAGATGGTCAGATCGGAGCTTCAATGCCAATCAGACCGGAGGTCTTCAAGTGGTTAGACCGGCGTATCTACTCTGGTCAGACCGATCTTCATCAATTGGAGGGTAACTTTTAATTCCGTTAAAAGTATTAGTTTTTTAGTACTTCAACCATTCACCTTCCTCTGGTTGGCTTAGTTCTTGTTGTGCGATTCTACACTCGTCCTTGTCATGGGCATGCATATGCTTCTTTGCCTCCATTGATTTATAGCAGTGGAATGGATCAACTCCATGAATTGTGTAACTGTGTGATGTCTACTGCAGATATCACAGCAACAATGGTGATCTAATATGCAGAAATGAACGGTATCTGAAACTGCAATCCCAAAGGCTAAACTGCAGATATTTCAGGAGACATCCAATCTCATTTCTCATCCAACAAGACAGACACATTGTTTTTTATCAAAACAAATAGAAAAAAACCTAAGACGGACACATATGCACACGAAATCAACTATGAAATCTGTTCCAGTTTGGGTGATCCCTCGACAAAATGTGCCGCTCTGCAGCTTGCTACCTGGTGGAGCATATCAGCAGAGGATCTCTGGAAAAACTCATGGAGCGCCTCGTGCAAGCCTCCTCCTCGAGCAAATTGAGAGGTGACGCCTCCTTCCCTTCGTTATCCCGTAGCTCCCAGGCGACGTTTTGTTTTGCTTTGTGGTTGGATTGGTCAATTGATGAAAAAGAAATCAAAATTTGCACTAATTGTTAGATGAACCTTTTATATCCGTGTATTGAAAATTGAAAACAGTTGAGATGAAACTAGAGAGCTGAGAACAACAGATGAATGAAATGAGCTGAAATCATCATTCTGATTTTCAGAAACCATGGGAGGTTTGGGAAATGGAGCAGTGCTTTCACTGAACGTACCGATGTTGGATTTTAGTATACTACTTACTATTGCAGAGGAGCCCCTTCCTTCTAGTTTAGGGAATCTCTGAAAGTGGGGACGGTTAACACAACAATAGGATCTAACTAAACACAACTGACGGTACAAATTAACAAGGTAGGAGTACATATTACATCCCATGTAGTAATTAAAGGTCATCGGTTGAAAATCAATTAAGCATTTGAATTTAGAGAACATTTATTTTCACATCACCAATACTAAAAACAAACAGTTATACAGACAAACAGAGTATGCGAATGCTTCTCCTCCTTCAGTTATTCATATATATTGGCATACCACTCACCAGTTGTTGTTGGCTCCAGATAAAAGTACATCGTTGGCTCCAGATCCTTCACACTTCTCTTTTGATTGTCATACTTTGGTGCATTATTACTAGAACAATTCCTTTGAAGAGGAGGTCCGCATAGACCACTGTTCCCATCATACATGGATGGGTCATCATCATAGAGGTTGTCAAGTTGACTTTCTCGTGGTATTCTTCCTACAAGATTGTTTTATGACAGGTCCAAGGAGCTTAAAAATGTTAGGTCTGACAAGCTTGGTGGCATTTCACCGGAAATATTGTTCCTTGACAGGTCAAGTGATTCTAATGATTTCATAGCTCCAATATTCTCTGGAATTTCCCGCCCAAGTGATTCAATGATAAAATTAAGTTCACTAATCCATCGAGAGAAGTTATTTCATTTGGAAGTTCACCAGTCAGGTAGTTGAGTGACAAGTCAATGACAACAATATCAGAAGCCTCATCAGGATGATACTTGAGTTCTTGCATCACCATAGACAAAACATCTAGCAACGCATGACCTACCTCAGAATCGTACCACATAGTCCAAAGTCTATCCGGATGTTTTAAGGCCATTCCAATTAAATTTGACAAAGACTAAGGAATTGGTTCTGATAAGTTGTTGCCTGCTAAATTCAGCTGTCGAAGTTCTGTAAGATTTGTGATATTGACTGGAATATCTCCATAGAACATGTTATGGCTTAGCTCTAGTAATCTCAAATCAGTTAAATCTCCAATCCATGTTGGTAATGTTCCATCCAAGTTATTACTTGAAAGATCTAGGAAAACCAATGTTGACAAGCTTTGGAGCCATGATGGGAACTTCCCCGAAAATCTGTTGTTACTTAAGAACAGGTCGATTAAGTTTGGCATCCTGGGAAGTTCTCCATAAAAATAATTATTTGACAAATCCAAGAAACACAAGTTTTGCATCATAGAAATAGATCCAAGAACGTGACCAGTAATGTAATTGGAGGATAGATCTAGTTCTTTGAGATTTGGAGCTTCAAATTCAACTGGCAAATGTCCTGACAAATTGTTCATGGCGATGTCCAATGTCACAAGATTTTTCGGTAGCAATGGTATCTGGCCATTTAGGGTCTGTTCGGCAGCCGGTGTTTCAAACGCGCACAGTAAACACGGAAAACGGAGCGGTCATTAGCGCGTGATTAATTAAGTATTAGCTAAATTTTTTTTCAAAAATGGATTAATTTGATTTTTTTTAAGCAACTTTTGTATAGAAACTTTTTGCAAAAAAGTTCACCGTGTAGTAGTTTGAAAAGCGTACGCGAGAGGAAAAACACTGTGCGACACTGTGCGCGTTTGAAACACCAGCTACCGAACAGACCCTTAGTCGATTGAGAGTTAGAGAAAGTGACTTCAAACTAGTTAGATTCAGAATCCCTGGTGATATAGTTCCACTTATGCTGTTGTTAGTAAGTAAAAGCCATTCTAAGCTAGTCAAGTGCTCCATCATATCCGGCAGCATTCCAGTCGTCTTATTATGAGCCAAATCCAAGACGGTCAAACTGCTAGAAGAACATTTTGGCAATTTGTCTATAAACTCTGTTATGTTTCCATTAGAGAGACTGCCATCAAGTGATAGTAATGTCAATTCACAACGGTTTTTCAAGTCCACCGTCATCGTGGCTAAGTTACCGTTTTCACCAAAATATAGCTCTTGGAGGGACGTCATTTGTCCTAATGCATCCGGGAATGGACCATCAAGAAAGGTTACATCAAGGGAAAGGATCTTCATGCCTTTTACCTTCCAAAACCAGCAATATGCAATTGGATGACCAAAATGGTTCCATGAGAGGTCGAGCTTGTCACGCCCCAAACTAGCCCCGAACGACGACCAGAGTAAGGCGATCTAAATTAACCTGTATACCTGTACCAGTCTCAGGAAACAGTGCTGGCACAATAGGAAGATAGAATATTACAACTACAGCGGTCTCTTTGTTAAGAGTAGAATTACAATCAAGGTTGAAACTGCGGACAGACCCTGAGTTCGCAACAGCATTACAAAAAGACGGAAGCGAAAAGGCGGAGACTAGCCCTAAGCCACAAGCAAAACCTTGGGGAAAGGCCGAAACCCTACTACAGCTCATAGTTCGCTTGCTCCTGAAAGAACTCCTCTTTAGCAGGGTCCATTTCTTCGTCTTCGAGAATTGGGGGAGGTTATTTATACAATTTTATTGTATTTTTAGAACTTAATATGCAAGCAATATTAAATTATTATCTTCACATCATTTTCATATTATTTAAATATATACGGCTACTATTTCTATAATGCATAATATGTATTTATCGAGATATCCCGTAACAAAATGTGGGATATCATTGTATCAACTAGTAATCATAATGAATTAAGCCAGGCTAGCTTTTAGCTCCTGAGCTACTCGTTTTGCGGATGCATATCGTCTGCCATGGAGGCACATACGTATGGGTCCCACGTTGTTATGGGTCCACGTGTCAGTGCCTCAACGGCACCTGCTGTTACGGTAGAGGAGCTGCCTCTCTCGTTTAGCTCGTTGGTATAAAAGGTCATCATATCTTTTGTTTTTTAAATTAGTCCTTTAATTACTTCTAAATTATTTGTATTTGCATTTAGCCACTTCTTTACTAATCAGTTTTATTATTATGCAAACATATAATAAATTAATAAATTTAAAATTACAGAGACGATATAAATGAGATAAAGCTTTGTTAACGGCATGGTTTAATCTATCAGGGGCACCAAAGGACCAAAATTTTGTATATTTGATAAACTTTGGATATTTCAGTTCAAAATAATTCAAAATTTTAACAAAAAATGATCAAATTTGAAACAAATAAGTCCACAGAATTTTGAAAAATTCCAAAAATTCGAGCAAAATAGTTTCCTAAATTTTGGAAGTTCATTCCATAATTTTAAACCCTGGTTAACGAGCTTAACAAGTCAGCTCAAGAGCTGCGCGGAGCTATAATTTTAGCTCGTTGCTCTTAACCAGGAATCGAGCTGGCATTTTAACATTTTAAGGTTGTGTTTGTTTACACCTAAATTTGGCACCTAAGGATAAATTAGGAAATAATTGCCAAATTGAGGGAAGTGCCGGTTTCCTTCGCAGAGACCGATCAGACCGTCATGTATAGGCCGGTTTGACCGGACAGTGGGGCCGGTCTGACCGGCGGCATGTGGCCGGTCAGACCGGCAGAGTCCGAGTTGGACTCGATTTCCACCGGGTCTCGGGATTATTGAGTTAGGAAACTATGTTCCGAGTTCTTTTGGGATTATATCCCAAAATTGTCATGGAGGAGGGCTTGTAGGAGACAAGACCAACCCCTTTATAAGGGCCAAGGCCGATTCAATTGAACAACCAACAATCTACATACAAATTTTCAATTGAATCGCGTTTTCTTTATTACACATTTACTTTTTGCATAGCTTTAGCCTTAGTTCGTTCATCTTTGTCGATTTGCGCTGTAAATCGTCCACCGTCGCTACGAGAGTGCGATATCCCTTTGTAGGTTTGTCCCGTAAACCTTCCGTTTACCCACGAGACGGGTAGTTATCCTCGTATCAATCTAAATCGGCCTAGAGGCTGATTTTGATCTCTAAATCAGCTTCGCTAGCCGGTTTAGTTGTTTTCTATAAAACCCATCTTTATTTGGCTTTTTGCTAGATCAAGGTGGTTGGCGACTCCATACACCGCAAGGCATTTAGGTGTCAGTAGTGTTAGCGGCTTTTGACCAAAAAAGTTGCCAACACGAATTGGCGACTCCGTTGGGGAACGACTGCAACGACTACATCAATATCATGCCCAAGCACGGAGTTGATCCGGAGAACATCCTACCACTCTCCATGGATGATCTGGATGAAGATGAGCGTAAAGACATGGAGCAACGGGTGAAGGAGTTCCAACAGGAGATGCTTTTGAGGAGCTACACCAAAACTCGCCAAGGAGTATCCCGCAAGCCCGGTCCTCCACCCAAGGTAAGTTTTGATGAGGTAAATATCGACGATATTGCTCTTCCTGTTCAAAAGCTTGTTGCTAGTAGCGTAGATCAAACTGTTACCGCTGTGCTTAACAATAAGCTTGAATCTACTGTGATGTCGATTTTGGCCCGATTAGCACCCAATTTTCTTCCTAGTACTAGCCAGACTCCTGTTCATCAGATTTATAGTAAGACCGATGGAGCAATACCGCAGAACGACGGGAGTGAGGCAAACCCTAGCCTTTTGGCCGGTCTGGCCGCGCCCTCGGCCGGTCTGACTGGCTCGCCTTCCATCGGTCAGACCGGCCATCAGGCCGGTCTGTCACCTCAGACCTACCCCGGTCTGACCGGCCCTCTGGCCGGTCTGACCGTCCCTCTGACCATCGGTCAGACCGGCCCCCTGGCCGGTCAGACTGGCGCCATGGTCCCGGTGCAAGAAGTGGATCCTCTCACTAATAATTCTGTTTTGCATCATTATCAAATACCTCTTGTTACTAATGCTAGTCCACACATACCTCCGCCTGTACCTAATGTCTATAATATCCCTAGCCGTGCATATGGAGGTTATCCTCAAGATGTGCGACACGGTCAATATAATCATATTGCACCCCCACAACCACCTGTTGTTAGGCCACCACAACAAAGGCCTGAGAATATTGAGGAGCGTGTGAGAACCATGATTAGGGAAGCATTTGGAATTGAGCCAAGAAATCGTGCTAGAGTTTATGAAAAGCCGTATCCTGATTATTTTGATAATATCCCATATCCTCATGGTTTTAGAGTGCCCGAATTTGCTAAGTTCAATGGCGAAGATGGTAGAACCACTTGGGAACACATAGGCCAATTCTTAGCACAATGTGGTGAAGCTAGTAACACGGATGCTTTTAAATTGCGCTTATTTTCATTATCTTTATCCGATACTGGTTTTACATGGTTTACTTCATTGCCTGCTAATTCTATTCATACTTGGGCTCAGTTAGAACAAAAGTTTCATGATTATTTTTACACTGGTGAAACTGAGCTTAGATTATCTAATTTGACATCGGTTAGGCAAAAGTATAATGAATCTATCACTGATTACATCAAGAGATTTAGAGATACTAGAAACCGATGTTTTGCTTTGAATATAACTGAAAGAGATTTAGCCGATCTTGCTTATAATGGTTTGCTTGCTTCTTTAAAAGAAAAGTTAGATGGCCAACAATTTATTGATGTTAGTCAACTCATGCAAAAGGCTGTGGCTCAAGAAAGCCGGGTCAAAGAGGTTAAGAGATTTGTTAGGTCCAATGACAAAAAGCCTAATGTTAGTATTGTTGATTGTCTTAGTGATTATTCGGATGATGATGATCATGATCATGATATCTATGTAGTCGAATGGTCGTGGACTAATAAGAATAAGCCTTTTGTTTGCTCTAACTTAATGCCGACTCCTCGCAAAGATCGGCAAAGTGAAATTAAGTTTAGTTTTGATGTGGCCAAGTGTAACAAAATCTTTGATTATCTCTTGCAAGAAAAACAAATTAAGTTACCTAAAGGCCATGTTATTCCATCTCAAGAGGAGTTAAAATGTCGTGCATATTGTAAGTGGCATGATTCGCATTCTCATAATACTAATGATTGTAATGTGTTTCGACGATAGGTTCAATCGGCCATAGAGGAAGGACGATTGAAATTTACTGAAGGTTCTAGGATGAAGCTAGATCATGATCCTTTCCCGGTAAATACTATTGAGTTTGAGAACAAGAAGGTTTTGATTCGGCCGGAGCAAGCCGAATCAACAAAAGGGAAGGAGGTAGTAATTGGAGAGCCTCGGCCTAATATGATTGTGCCAAAGAGTTCAGAAGTTGGGGTTTGGAAGGAGAACAAGAGTAAAGCTTCAAGCTCCAAGACACAAAAGAAGCCAAAGGTGATATTTGATATGCTTTTGAACAAGTATGAAAAAAGGGCCGAGCAATATTCCAGCAAAGGGAAAAGACCAAGATCTCCACTTAGAGAGAGATTTGGTCCATCATCAAGATCTTTGGAGCCACCTTTCCCATATAGCCCTCAAGTGATGCCATGGGGTCCTTGTCCAATGCCGCCACCAAGTTATCTTTTTCCATACTTTATGCCCTGGGGGGCACCACCACCTATGTATGGGAGTATGCCGCCAATGCAATTTAATGAAGGGTGGGTTGAGCCGAGAAAGTCAGTGCATGAGCGGTTGTCTTCAAACAAAAGCCGTTTTCAATCAAGGAATCGGTTTGGAGAGAAGCGCATTAAGGTAGAGACAAAAGATTCGGAGGCCATTACTATCAAGGTGGGATCTCATGAGGTGCCAATACCTACTGGAGATGAAGCCAAGGTGGTCAAGGACAAGGAAACCAAAGATGGAGTCAAGACGGCGCAAGGAGGAAGTTCAACCGGAGTTACTGGCCGGTCTGACCGTTGCTACCAGGCCGGTCTGACCGCACAGCAGGGCCGGTCTGACCGGCGTCAGACTGCGGTCCGACCGGCGCACAGGGACGGTGCCTTACAGCCGGTCTGTCCGAAGGCACTCGGCCGGTCTGACTGGCGCACATGGCCGGTCTAATCGGTTCTATCCAAAAAGTTCAAGGGCTTCGTCTTCGTCGGGTAAAATCAACAAAGGACATTATATTGCTCCTGGAACAAAGCCGAATTCAAGGTGGATTCTTGCGAATTTAACGGCTTCACAAAAGAGGAGGTTGCAACGTCTTCGGGCTCAGGAATTGAGAGAGAAGAAAGCCGAAGAGTGGTGAGATAGAAGATTTAATAGATTGCGACCACCACCAAGTAAAGAGTGGAGACCCAAGTCACCAAAGGAAGTTGAGGAGCCGGTGATTGATCAAGAAGAGGATGAGGATGATATGAGTGAATCGCTGATTTTGAGCAATGATTTGCCACCAAGGGAAAACATGGACATTAATATGGTATTTACTTTGCCTATGGAATTTCGTGCCGTTGATGAGGCCGGAATTGCTCAGCTTTCATTGGGACCTAGAGATGCGGTTTTTGAAAAACCCGATGAGTTAAACCGTCACATGAGACCTCTTTATCTTAAGGGACATATTGATGGGAAGCCGATTTCTAGGATGTTGGTAGATGGAGGTGCCGCCGTTAATTTGATGCCATACTCATTGTTCAAAAAGTTGGGGTGTGGAGATGAAGAATTGAAAAAAACCAATATGACTATCAATGGCTTCAATGGTGAACCAACCGAGGCGAGGGGCATTTTTTCGGTGGAGCTTATCGTGGGAAACAAGACGTTGCCAACTGCTTTCTTCATTGTCGATGTGCAAGGTAATTATAGTGTTATTTTGGGTCGTTGTTGGATTCATGCAAATTGCTGTGTTCCTTCTACCTTGCACCAATGCTTGATTCAATGGGATGGTGATGAAGTTGAGATTGTCCAAGCGGATACATCGGCCGAGGTTGCAATGGCCGATGCTTTGGTTGAGTGGCAACATGGGAACATTCAATGTTTATCGGGGTTAGATCTTTCTAGCTATGATTTCATTAGTGTTTCTAAGGATGGCTTTGTACCTATTTCTGTAAAGCCGGCTAATATAGCTCGGCTAAATAATGTAATTATGCATTATGAGTAAAGAGGCTAATTTGGAGTGGTTACAAAAGAGGGTACAAGAATATCGGTCTATAAAGAACGATATTGGTGAAACTATAGAAGACTTTGATGAAGTAGAAAAGTTAGGTCAAGGCTTTACATCGGCCGATCCATTGGAAGAAGTAGACATAGGTAATGGCATTATTCCAAGGCCGACTTTTGTAAAGAAAGATATGAAAGCCGATTATAAGGTTAAAGTAATCGAGCTACTTAGAGAGTATGTTGATTGCTTTGCATGGGAATACCACGAGATGCCGGGACTTAGCCGTGATCTTGTTGAGCATCGGCTTCCTATAAAATCAGGGTTTAGGCCACATAAACAACCGCTTCGTCGCTTCAATTTCAATATTTATGATCGTGTCAAGGAAGAGATAGACCGATTATTGAAGGCGGGGTTTATTCGGCCATGTAGATATGCGGAGTGGGTGTCCAACATTGTTCCGGTTGAGAAGAAGGGGAGTGGTAAGATTAGATTGTGTATTGACTTTAGAGATTTAAATAAAGCTACTCCTAAAGATGAATATCCTATGCCTATAGCCGACATGTTAATTAATGATGCCTCGGGACATAGAGTTATTAGTTTCTTAGATGGCAATGCCGGCTACAATCAAATCTTTATGGCCGAAGAGGACATGTACAAAACGGCCTTTAGATGTCCGGGTTTTGTTGGTTTGTTTGAGTGGGTTGTTATGACTTTTGGTTTAAAGAATGCCGGTGCAACATATCAGAGGGCTATGAATTTAATCTTTCATGATTTACTAGGTATTATCTTAGAAATTTATATCGATGATATTGTTGTCAAATCGGATGGCATGGATGGTCACTTAGCCAATTTGAGGTTAGCTTTTGAGAGGATGCGCCGGTATGGTCTGAAGATGAATCCACTCAAGTGTGCTTTTGGTGTGTCGGCGGGGAAGTTCTTAGGATTCATGGTGCATGAGAAAGGTGTTGAGATTGATCCTAAGAAGATAGAAAAGATTAGAGAATTTCAAGCGCCGGCATGTAAGAGGGATGTTCAAAAGTTTCTAGGTAAGGTAAATTATTTGAGGAGATTCATATCCAACCTAGCCGGTAAAATCGATGCTTTTGTTCCTATTCTTCGCTTGAAGAAAGAAGCCGATTTTACTTGGGGGACAAAGCAACAAGAGGCGTTCGAGAGTATCAAGGAATATTTATCTTCTCCACCCGTAGTAAGAGCGCCTAGAGATGGAGTTCCATTTCGGCTTTACATTGCCGCCGAAGACAACGTCATTGGTGCCGTGTTGACCCAAGAGGAGGATGGCAAGGAGTATATTATTACATATTTGAGTCGTCGCCTTTTGGATGCTGAAACAAGGTATGTGTTTATAGAAAAGCTTTGCCTATGTTTATATTATGCTTGTACCAAATTGCGTCATTATTTGTTATCTAGTACTTGCATAGTTACATGTCAAACCGATGTTATTAAACATCTGTTGCAAAGGCCAATTCTAAGTGGGAGAATTGGCAAGTGGGCGTATAATTTGATTGAGTATGATTTGGCTTATAAACCATTGAAGTCTATGAGAGGCCAAATCGTAATTGATTTTATAGTAGATCATCATGTAAATGTTGCTTATGATAATGAGGTCTATTTGCTTAGTCTCACACCTTGGAAACTTTATTTTGATGGTTCTTCTTGCAAAGAAGGGCAAGGGATAGGTGTAGTTTTATTTTCGCCCAATGGTTCTTGTTTTGAAACATCGGTTTGTTTAGAATATCCATGTACAAATAATCAAGCCGAGTATGATGCCTTGTTATTCGGTTTACAAGTATTAGAGTCTATAGGTGCTACTCATGTAGAAGCATTTGGTGATTCGGAGTTAATAGTGCAACAAGTTGCCGGGGTTTATAAATGCTTTGATGGGTCACTAAATAGATATCTTGATCAATGTTTGGATATTATTGCCAATTTCGATGATTTTGTCATTAGGCATATTGCTAGAGGAGAGAATTCTAGAGCAAACAATTTGGCTCAGCAAGCATCTGGCTATCATGTAAAGAGAGGTATATTCTTGATATTAGAAAAGCCGGTGCTTAAGTTTAAAAGTTTGGGCGAAATTGGCAAAAGTTCTGACCAGGGGTGGTCTGACCGGCAGGATATGGCCGGTCTGACCGAAGACCAAGGCCGGTCTGACCGGTGCAGTGTGGCCGGTCTGACCGGAAGTCAGGATCGGTCTGACCAGTGAGGTGCGGCCGGTCTGACTGACGTGCAGCAGGAAACTGGGGGGCACGGTACATCTCAAGATTCAAAGGCTGAGTTAATTGAAAATTCGGACATATGTGCCCAGGATGTAGAGGAAGATTGGAGAATCCCTTTAATAAATTATTTGAAGGATTCCAGCCTTAGGATTGATAGGAAAATTCGGCGGCAAGCTTTTAAGTACATTTTATTGGATGGAGAGTTGTATCGCCGAAATATAGATGGAGTACTTTTAAAGTGCTTAGATAATGATCAATCTAAAGTTGCAATGGGAGAAGTTCATGAGGGGATTTGTGGAACTCGTCAATCGGCCCATAAGATGAATTGGTTGCTTAGGAGAGCGGGTTTTTATTGGCCGAAGATGATTGATGATTGTTTCAAGTACTATAGAGGATGTGAGGCTTGTCAACGGTTCGGCAATGTTCAATTGGCGCCTGCTGCCGTGTTGAATCCTATCATAAAACCGTGGCCGTTCCGAGGTTGGGCTTTAGATTTCATAGGTCAAATTCATCCTTCGTCATCCAAGGGACATCGGTTTGTGCTAGTTGCAACGGATTATTTTACCAAGTGGGCCGAAGCCGTACCGTTAAAGAATATTACTCACATGGAGGTAATTATTTTTATTTTAAAGCATATTGTTCACAGATTTGGAATTCCTCAAACTTTAACTATGGATCAGAGAGATTCTTTTATGTCTAAGGAGGTAAGAAGTTTTGTTGAATCTTATAGAATTAAATTGTTGAGTTCTTCTCCTTACTACGCTCAGGCTAATAGTCAAGCCGAGTTGAGTAATAAGACTTTATTGAAGTTAGTTAAGAAAAAGATTGAGGAATATTCGAAAAGATGGCATGAGGTACTCTCAGAAGCTTTATGGGCTCATAGGATATCTAAACATGGTGCTACCAAGGTTAGTCCTTTTGAGTTGGTCTATGGACAAGAAGCCGTTTTACCGGTAGAGATAAATCTTGGCTCTCTTAGATATATCAAGCAAGATGATTTATCGGTTGAGGAGTATCGGACATTGATGGGAGATAATCTTGATGATGTGACCGATAAACATTTATATGCTTTAGGTGAGATAGAAAAGGAGAAAAAAAAAGTAGCCAAAGCCTATAATAAGAGAGTGATAGCGAAATCGTTTCAAATAGGAGACTTGGTTTGGAAGACGATTTTACCTTTAGGTACTAGATTTAAAGAGTTCGGTAAGTGGTCGCCTAGTTGGGAAGGTCCTTATCGGATATGTGGGATCGTTCAAGGGAATGCATTTTTTCTTGAAACATTACAAGGAGAACGATTTCAGAGAGCGCTTAATGGAAAGTACTTAAAGAAATATTTTCCAAGTGTTTGGCAAAGTGCTTGAGGAATAATATGGCCGATAATTGGATTATCGCCCTAAGATCACGTGCTTATGTTTTTAGATTCACGAAGTTCATCAAAAAGGCAGGGGGGCATGTGTTTACACTCAAATTTGGCACCTAAGGATAAATTAGGAAATAATTGCCAAATTAAGGGAAGTGCCGGTTTCCTTCGCAGAGGCCGGTCAGACCGCCATGTATAGGCCGGTTTGACCGGACAGTAGGGCCGGTCTGACCGGCGGCATGTGGCCGGTCAGACCGGCAGAGTCCGAGTTAGACTCGATTTCCACCGGGTCTCGGGATTATTGAGTTAAGAAACTATGTTCCGAGTTCTTTTGGGATTCTATCCCGAAATTGTCATGGAGGAGGGCTTGTAGGAGGAAAGACCAACCCCTTTATAAGAGCCAAGGCCGGTTCAATTGAACAACCAACAATCTACATACAAATTTTCAATTGAATCGCATTTTCTTTATGACACATTTACTTTTTGCATAGCTTTAGCCTTAGTTCGTCCATCTTTGTCGATTTGCGCTGTAAATCGTCCGCTGTCGCTACGAGAGTGCGATATCTCTTTGTAGGTTTGTCCCGTAAACCTTCCGTTTACCCACGAGACGGGTAGTTATCCTCGTATCAATCTAAATCGGCCTAGAGGCTGATTTTGATCTCTAAATCGGCTTCGCTAGCCGGTTTAGTCGTTTTCTATAAAACCCATCTTTATTTGGCTTTTTGCTAGATCAAGGTGGTTGGCGACTCCATACACCGCAAGACGTTTAGGTGTCAGTTATGTTAGCGGCTTTTGACCAAAAAAAAGTTGCCAACAGTGTTCTGTGCTCTATCTTTTTAACTTTACTCTTTTGTTTTATGCACGCATAATTTTTAAGTTTTTTTTAAACTATAATATTTAATTAATCATACGTTAATTTATCGTTTTGTTTTGTGCGTTCTAAGGGTTTGTTTCCAACTAATGTAACGAACACAGCCTATAACGAGCCAAAGCGAGCCAACCTGTCTCGCTCGTTATCCACCCTCGATCGTCTTTATATATCCATCTCCGGATGCTAGCTAGCGTTAAGTCTACATCACTTCCAACTTAATAATTTAGATAGAGATCTGATCAAAGAGAACAATGGCCGAGCTCACCCTGGGGCTGGCGAAGTCGGCGGTGGAGACGACGGTGAGGAAGGTGCAGTCAGCGATCGAGGAGGAGAAGGAGCTGAGGGAGAGGGTGCAGTACGACCTGGTGTTCATCACGGACAAGTTCCAGACGATGCAGTCCTTCCTCAAGGACCTCAACTCCGTCGACCGGGAGCAGCTGAAGAGCAACGTGGTGCGCACCTGGGTGTCGCAGGTGCGCGAGCTGGCCTACGACGTCGAGGACTCCATCGAGTTCGTCGTCCACCTCGACGGGCAACAAGTCCTACTGGTGGCGCCGCTTCCTCTTCTCCTGCTGCTGGTGCTGCCCATGCGTAGTGCCGGCCCTGCCCCTCGACGAGGCGGTGGCCGATGTGAAGCAGCTCAGGGTCAGAGTGGCGGACGTGAGCCTGAGGAACATGCGGTATCGGTACAACCTCATCGCGGACTACCCCCGCAAGCCGGCGGTCGACGCGCCGCCGCCGCAGCCTGCAGCGGCGGCCACCAGGGAGTCCTCGAGGAAGCAGCGACGTTGCCCAGGTGATCTCACCCGGTTGGTCGCCAAGGAAGGCGGCGAGCTTAGAGTGATCTCGCTGTGGGGGACAGGGGGCGACCTTGGGACTACCTCCATCATCAGAAAGGCCTACGACAACACTGGAATACGCGAAAGCTTTCGATGCCGTGTTTGGGTTAATCTGGTGCATCCTTTCAATCTTGACAGCCTTCTCCAAAGCTTGCAGATCCAGTTCAACGACACGAGCTCAGGGCAAGAGCAAGGACGAGGACGACAAACCAGCACGGTTCAGGGCAAATTCCTTGTCGAAGAATTCACGAGGCAAGTGGACGAACAGAGGTACCTCGTCGTCCTGGAAGGCCTGTCCAGCATACTAGAGTGGGACGCCATTAGAGACTATCTGCCGGATAAGAGCAAGGGGATCATCGTCTCCACGGAGATGTACGTGATTGCAAGCTTGTGCACAAGGCAGCAGTTCCAAATATGGGAGCTCAAGCAATTGGTTGATCACTCCATTCACGTCCTATTCAAAGAGGAAAGTAATTAAGCCCTGCAGCGTTCACGATTGCCTTTACGAAAAAAAAATTACTCAGCAAGAGATTTTTCTTGGTTAATTTATTTCACGTCCAAATATATTTGCGAGTAGTGACTATGCACATAATATATTATCTATCTATCTATCTATTATCTATCTATCTATTATATTACTAAAACAGCTTTAAAAGAAAACACCACGTTCACTGTTGAGACTAAAACTTTTCACATTAATCGAAGAAAAAGAGAAAAATCTAAACTGTTAAATCATGATGAGCTTATATTATAACGGTTGAGATCGATAGGATACCTATAAGTAAAGAAAAATATATAGGGAAATTAATCCTACACAGGCTTGGTAAAAAAATTGCTCCTGTAGAAAAAACAGAAATCATGTTGGAATCATATCCAGACACCCAATCGGACAAGGTATCACTACTACTACATGTTTATTTTCTAGAGTACATGTTTTTCTTAATAATATATATAATACACTGTATGGTTGATCAAGCCATCAAAGTTGGTACGTACATGGCAGCCTGCTACTGTCCAGACAACAAAGAATACATACCGTTAGACCGTGGTATATCTACACTTTAATAGTCAAGATTTAATGACAGTATGTAAAAAAATTTAAGTCAATTTTCTTTATATTTTTTTAACGAACTGGCAGTTAAATAGTGTGAAGTTTCATTGAATATGGTTTAAAAAAATTATAAGACTATAACCCTTAATGATTAGTCAGAAAAAAAACAAACCACCACCACACATTGGCGTCGCTGTCCCACACAATCGAGAAAAGTTTGCTTTACAATTTGAAAATAGGAAAAGTCTGAATTACGCCCCTAAACTATAGCGACAGTATAAATTACCCTCCTAAACCACAAAATCAAACATCCTTAACTCTTAACTTTTCATACCGGACAAATTATCCCCCACTTGCTCTAGAGTGGTTTTGGTCCTACGTGGCGCACATGTGGCAGTCCAATCAACATAAAAAAGAATTAAAAAAGAAGGTGGAGCTCACATGTCAATTTTGATATATGGATTTAAGAGACCATTTAGAATTTAACATGAGATTAACTAAAATTCGAAATAAAAAAATAAAGTACAAGATTTACTAAAATTTGAAATAAAAAATAAAATACAAAAATAAAAAATAAAAAAGAGAGTTATGTCAGGGTTAAGGATAAGGCATATCTTATATCCTTTGGGTTGTGAAGTATACGGATACGGTATACCCTTATGAATACGGGAAGGTTATCTCTAGACTACGGAAAGCGGTCAAAGCGCATGGAAACTATCTTCCCAAATAAAAGGTATTAAGAGTCCTATTCGGAGGAGATAAGGGCTCTATGATCTCGTATGCGGGATAGTATCTTCGAGTTCTACCTGGAGTCTGAGATAATCTGCAGTATAAATACAGGACCCCTTGAGGGGGGCAGGGCATTGAATCTTAGCGCAAGGCACCCGCCATAGCAGAAGCAATCCGGAGGACTCGAAGCCAACACACCGGTGGATCTCATCGACCCGTTCTCGATAGGGGTCTAGTCGATACCTCGGCGTTCTATTGTTCTTTATTGTAATCTCTGTGGTTTTCTTTATAATCTCATATAAACTGAATTAGGGCTATTACCTTACGAGGGGTCTGAACTAGTATAATCTCTGTTTTCTGTGTGCACTGGAGCTAAGCATATCTCCCAGGCTGCCGTGGTGACTGTGAAACCCGCTTTGGACCTGAGAGCGGGAGGAATTTTGCAGCAAAATGCCTTTAGCATGCCCAATGGGATCTAATCGTCAAGTTCATGTCATCATGTCAAAGAACAATGAAATTTCTGAAGAGAACATCATCCCAGTCACTATCGAGCAGCTGAACGAAGGGCAGAAGGCCGATATAGCGAAATTGATCGAACAGTTTTAGGCGATGTACCTTCAAACCTACTCCAAGACTCGTCAAGGCACCATCATCCAGAAATCCAAAGTGGAATTGCCAAGCCCTGGAGACAGGGCTAGTACATCTGTAGTAGGCAAGGATCAAGCAATCAAGTCAGAAGACGACGCACGGTGTGCTACGCCAACATTGCAAGATCGCATCGACTCGACGGTGCATTCAGCATTAATCAACCAATCCAGGGTCTTGGTTAACACCCTAGCGAACACCATTAAGTCGGTGGTCAACGATTCAATCGCCCAATATAAGCCTCAAGGTCTGATTTTCTTACCCGACAACAAGTTTTCACCTTACAGGACTATGAGGACCGATTTGAGCACGGCTCAACAGTCGATGGCATCAATCCCGCCGCCATCAGCTCAACCGACGGCAGCAATACCGTTGGTGCTAACCAAACAGCCAGGGGATAGTCCTCACCAAGTCACGTAAGAGCAGTTGGCACAATGGATGAAGGGCAAGCAACCATCTCCGTCAATGCAACAGCCACCGACCGAACAGGTGCAACAAATTCTCCAAAATCCACCATCGTCCACGCAGGCTCAACTCCCACTACCAAGTATCCCTTTGCCGGTTGCAGCACGATGTACCTCAGGGTTACCAGCAGCATTCATCAGGACAGTACGCGGTGCCCAATTTGAACTATCACTCTCAGCCGTACTCACCTCGTCAGCATCGACCAGAAGGGTATCAGTCACAACCACAGCTCTATCAACAGGAGCCTGTCTATCAGCACATAGGTGCTGGACAGCAGAATCAATGGGCTGATATGATAGCCGAAGTCATGCGGGATCAATTTGGCTTAAAACCAAAAGAAAGTGCTACTGTGTATCGGCATCCCTATCCAGAAGAATTCGATAAAGTATTGCTCCCAAGCTGATACCGGATTCCAGACTTCTCAATGTTCTCAGGCCAAGACAATGTATCCACATATGAGCACATCAACCTATTTTTAGCCCAATGTGGCGAAGCTTCAGCTATCGAGGCGTTGAAAGTGTGATTTTCCCTTTGTCATTGTCAGGATCAGCGTTCACATGGTTTTCATCAATACCGTGTAATTCCGTAAGAGGGTGGGTGGATTTAGAGAAGCAATTTCATAGATACTTCTACAATGGAGTTCAAGAGATGAAGCTGTCCGATCTCACTGCAATCAAACAGAAGGTTGATGAATCAGTCCCAGACTATATCCAGTGTTTTCGAGACATCAGAAATAGGTGTTATAGCCTTAACTTGACCGATTCTTAGCTAGCTGATCCAGCATTCCAAGGGTTGCTTGGACCGATACGTGAACGATTTTCATCACAGGACTTCGAGAGCTTAGCTCAGTTAGCGCAAAAGATATCAGCCCATGAGCAATGGTTTCAGGAGGCAAGGAAGTTCATGAAGAAAGTAAATAACATTTACTAGTACGCCTCCGATTCATACGATGATGAAGATGCAGAAATTGATTTGGCCGAGTAGGCCCGAATGAAGAAAGCAACAATATGTCAATGGGTCAAGAAAGCCGACAAGGATGAGAAGTTCGATTTCGACATCAACAAGGCCGACAGAATTTTTGATCTGCTATTGTAAGAAAAACAAATCCAACTACCAGTGGGTCATGTGTTGCCATCGGCCGAAGAGATAAAAAAAGAGGTACTGTAAGTGGCATAACACCTTCTCTCACGATAAAACGAGTGCAAAATCTTCAAACAGCAAATTCAATCGGCCATAGAGCAAGGCAGGATTAAGTTTGATAAAGCTAAGAAGCTGATGAAGATTGAGGGACACCCATTCCCACTGAACATGGTGAGTGCAGATAGGCCCGATAGCGGCGGCCATTGGGCCAAGAAAAGGTATCATCGGACCTCTGAGGGCTTGATTAGCAAGTACCAGCGACGACACCTGGAGTGAGTACGAGAGTATCCAGAGGATAATCGATTTTTTGACTCCCATTGGGAGTGTGAGTTTTTTAGATTTTGTTGAAACAATGGGATGAGGTTGTCGTCAATCAGAGAGTGCCCTGCTTGTAATGAGGTATCTCATAATGATAACTATTACCAAGGTGGCTCAAGCAGGCATGGGTATCGGCCAGTTGGGCAGAGAAAATCTGTACACGATAGGTTGGGGCCGATACGTCAAGATGGTCCTAAGAATAATGACGACGAAGATTACAGCGATCAAGTTCAGAACCCTCAATGGTGCCCAAACGATATATTCAGCAAAACTCAAAAACGAAGGGTCCAAAGATTAAGGCACAAGGAAAAGATGCAGGAACGGCAGGAGGAGGTTGCTCATCGGCCGGTAAAGACCAGGAAGGAATGGCAGGCTAAGTCCGTGATTGTACAGGCTGATGAAGCACGGCAAGGGACGACCAGATTTTCTGCATCAGTGAAAGGGAAAAGTGTTGCATCGGCTTATGTTAATATTGTGTTCTTACTACCTGCAGACTACGGTACACAAGTAGCCAACGAAGCGGTGGCCGATGAGGAGACAGTTCAATCTTCGGCAAAACTACTGCCATCGCCAAAACAGGTCATGTTTGACAAACTAGAAGACACCAATTATAGACACCTTCGGCCACTATATGTTAAAGGATACGTTAACGGGCGGCCGATGACAAAGATGTTGATTGATGGAGGAGCTGCAGTAAATTTAATGCCATATACAACCTTCAGGAAGCTTAGCAAAGTGCATGAGGATTTGATTAAGACAAATATGGTATTGAAAGATTTTGGCGGCAATACTTCAGAGGCAAAGGGGGTGCTGAATATGGAACTGATAGTTGGTATCAAGACAATTCCAACAACCTTCTTTGTGTTTAATGGAAAGGGTTCTTATAGTCTCTTGTTGGAGCGAGATTGGATTCATACGAATTGTTGTGTTCCCTCAACGATGCATCAATGTCTCATCCAGTGGCAAGGAGACCAAGTGGAGATCGTGCAGGCCGATAGATCAGTGCATGTGGCCAATGCCGATTTAGCGGTCTAGGAGATGGAGGGAATCGATTGCCTATCCGGGAGAGTTTGGGAGGCCGATTTCCTTAAAGTAACAGACTGCGACGTCAAGACAATCGACGATGGGGGCCAGCAGTTACTTTAGCAAGACCATCACATCAGTGGATCAGGAAGAACAACCCAGTCCCTACACAGATGACGCAGTTGATGAACTTGATGGGAAGCTGGGGCAAAGATTTGTATTGGCCGATGAGCTCGAGAAAGTTGATATAGGAATAGGTGACAAGCCTAGGCCGACGTATGTAAGTGCTAAATTGCCAAATGAATTCAAGAAAGAGTTGATAAATCTTTTGAAAGAATATATGGATTGCTTTGCATGGGAATATCATGAGATGCCAGGGCTTAGCCGATCGATTGTTGAGCATCGGCTACCAATTAAACCAGGGTATCGGCCTTTCAGGCAGGCTCCAAGGAGGTTTAAGGCTGACATGCATGAGGCCATCAAGGCTGAAATCACGAGATTATATGATGCTAATTTCATAAGGCCTTGCTGATACGCTGAGTGGGTTTCTAGTATAGTACCAGTATTGAAGAAAAATGGGAAGCTTAGAGTTTGTATCGACTTCAGAGATTTGAACAAAGCTACGCCACAAGATGAATACTCAATGCCGATTGCAGATTTGTTGGTTGATGCGGCTTCCGGACATAAGATCATCAGTTTCATGGATGGCAATGCAGAGTATAATCAAATTTTTATGGCTGAAAAAGATGTTCACAAGATGGCTTTTAGGTGTCCTGTTGCAATCGGCTTGTATGAATGGACAGTGATGACTTTTGGGTTGAAGAACGCTGATGCTACCTATCAAAGGGCCATGAACTATATATTTCATGACCTCATCGGCTCATTAATTGAGGTTTATATAGATGATGTGGTTGTGAAGTCAAAACAAGGCAATGATCGCTTGGCCGATTTACGAAAAGTACTAGAAAGAGCAATAAAATATGGTTTAAAGATGAATCCCAATAAATGTGCTTTTGGTGTATCAGCTGGTCAGTTTTTAGGCTTCTTGGTCCATGAGAGAGGAATTGAGATTACCCAGAAGAACATCGATGCTATAAAGAAGATTCAACCTCCGGACAACAAGACCAAGTTGCAATCATTGATTCAGAAGATCAATTTCGTTCGACGCTTCATATCGAACCTGTCAGACCGGATAGAGCCGTTTGCCCCGTTATTGAAGTTGAAGGATGGTTAAGAGTTCGTATGGGGTGACAAGCAGCAGAAGGCATTGGATAATATTAAGGATTATCTAAGTTCTCCACCAGTATTAATTTCTCCACAGAAGGGCATTCCGTTTAGGTTATATTTATCGGTCGATGAGAGGTCTATCGGCTCTGTTCTAGTCCAAGAGATCGATGGTAAAGAAAGGGCTATCTTCTATCTTAGTAGACAATTGTTGGGTGCTGAAACGAGGTACACGCCTATGGAGAAGTTGTGTTTATGTCCATATTTTTCATGCACCAAGTTAAGGTATTATTTACTTTTCAACGAATGTATTGTGGTAAGCAAGGCCGATGGTCAAGTATATGCTATTGGCTCTAGTGTTGAAAGGAAGGATTGTGAAGTGGATCTTTGTGTTGACAGAGTTTGACCTTAGATATGAATCGGCTAAAGCGATCAAGGGGCAAGACCTGGCCGATTTCATTGTGCAGCATAGAGATGACTCAGTTAATTATGCTGAGGTTGTGCCATGGACATTATACTTCGATGGATCAGTTTGTAGGTATGGATGCGGTATCGACCTGGTAATTGTATCATCACGGGGGATAAGTTTTGAGTTTGCTTTTACTATTAAACCTTATTATACTAACAATCCATCCGAATATGAAGTTGTTCTTAAAGGTTTGAAGCTATTAAAAGAAGTTGAGGCCAATTCCGTGGATCATTGGTGACTCGCAGTTGGTTATCAACCAGTTGTCTGGGAGTTATGAGTGTAGAAGTGATGTTTTAAGGACTTATAATGAGGAGTGCAAGGAGTTGATGACAGCTTTTAAGATTGTGACAATGAGGCATATTCCCAGGAAACACAATTTTGAGGCCAATGATTTAGCTCAAGGGGCATCGGGTTACAAGCCGATGTTAAAGGATGTCGAAGTTGAGATTGCGGCAGTTGATGCCGATGATTGGAGGTTTAACATTATTGGTTATTTGAGAAAATCCTTCTCAATCGGCATAAAGGAAATTTAAGTATAAAGCCTTATAGTACATCTTGCTTGATGATGATCTGTATTATCGAATAGTTGATGGGATTTTGCTCAAATGCTTAAGTATAGAAGAGGCTAAAGTTGTTATGAGTGAAGTACATGAAGGGATTTGTGGAACACATCAATCGGCCCATATGATGCGGTGGCTGTTGAAGAGAGTTGGATATTTTTGGCCGACGATGCTAGCGGATTGTTTCAAATACTACAAAGGATGTCAAGATTGTCAGCAAATTGGAGCGATTCAAATAGCGCCAGCATCGGCTATGAATCCAATCATCAAGCCATGGCCATTTCGTGGATAGGGTATCGATATGATCAGCCAGATTAATCCCCCATCAAACAAAGGACACAAATATATCTTGGTGGCTACAGACTATTTCACCAAGTGGGTTGAAGCTGTTCCATTAAAAAAGTTTGATTCTAAAGATGCCATCGAGTTTGTTATGGAACATATCATATATCGGTTTGGACTTCCTCAAACATTGACTACCGATCAAGGATCAGTTTTCGTGTCCGATGAGTTCGTTCACTTTACCAATAGCATGGGAATTAGATTGTTGAATTCATCTCCATATTATGCACAAGCCAATGGATAGGCCAAAGCTTCCAACAAGATTTTGATCAAATTGATTAAAAGAAAGATTGATGAACAACCTAGATGATGGCATACAACGCTGGCCGATTCACTTTGGGCATATCGGATGGCTTGTCATGGTGCAACTCGAGTGCCGCCTTATCAGTTGGTTTATAGACATGAAGCTATACTGCCATGGATAACTAACATCGGCTCAAGACAGATAACATTGCAAGATGACTTGACGGTCGATGAGTATTACAATTTAATGGTTGATGCATTGGACGACCTGGCACAAGTACGTTTGAGAGCCTTGGAAAAAATTAGACGTGATAAGGATTGGGTTGCTTGGCATTATAATAAAAAGGTTGTTGCTAAATCATTTCAGGAAGGAGATCTTGTTTGGAAATGTTGACACCAGAATTTGGTAAGCCCCAAAGTCACATCGGCCCAGTTTGTGTATCGGGTTGGAGTATGTATCGGCCTCAGAATCTATATCGGCTTTGGAGGTCTACAAGTGATTGATGGGAATTATTAACATCTATAGCAGTTGGATTCTTGTTAGATTCAGTTTAGGAAGAACTTATCTAGAAGAAACCGAGTTCAAGGAGGATGTGGCTTGTCTCTATTAATTAGGATAAGTTTGTTAGTTTCTATTTTATCTTTCGGAAAGTGTGTTTAGTGTCCAATAAGGACTTTATTTGTTTCCTTTTATCTTTAGGGAAGTTTGAGTCGTATTATGATAGGATTTTTGTTAGCCTATGGGTATAAATATGTAAGCCCGAGGTTCATGTAATTTTTTATCATCACATGATCAAGCAACTTCGGCGCTTCGCCACCTTTTTCCTTTTCGTCTTCTTCGGCGAGTTCATGTCCTTCCCATGAGGGGTAAGTCTCGTTATGGCTGCCTGCGCTGTCGGGGCTAGGGCTTCCGTGTTCTGATCTTGGCAACATAAGCACCTACTATCATATATCTTAGTCAATCTGGTTTAGCGCCTCGATTTAGTCTTACCAGCCGAGATTCGCTTTAGGGTTTACGTCTGTATCGTCTAAATCGCCTTGCTAGATTAGATTGGCTAAGGTATCCACCACCCTGAAAATCAGTCAATGGCTTGATTGTCTAGATCTTGTGTTTCTTTTCATACCTAGTGCTGCATCAGTTCAGTTTGACCTACTAAGTCGTGATTAGAACAATAATCTCTAGCCTGCCTGTTAATTGCCAATAAGGGTTTCATCGGGATTTCAGCCGATGAGTTATCTGGACGTTGCATCGGCTTATAAGGATTGCATATATAAGATGGTTTTAGCCGATGACAATAAAGGTTTAATTTACTATCTAATATTTTTGATTTTATGCCATCGGACCTCCGGTCGATGCGCGCTTTAATCTTCAGAGCAATGCTTATTTTGTCATATAATTGGTTTATGCTACATTACATTGCTATATCATCATGATATTGTCAGCCGATCGCATCTACATTGATGTTTACTCAGTACACAGCCGGTGGCTCAAAACCCTAATTACATCGGCTGGCATTGGCATCGGCTGGAACTGTGCCATTGGCTTCTTAGCCGATCAGCTGCTTTTTGGCCTATCGGCCCTATTGGCCGATAGACCTTTTGTTTCTGCTGATTGTATATCTTGTTAGTAGCAGGATCAAACTGACTGGCACACCCGCGCTTCATCAATTTTAGGACCTGCACTGGAGCTAAGCAGATCTTCCAAGCCTTCGTATGTGACACGCGAGATCCACGTCGGGGGTACGGATTTGGCGTCAACAGGAAATTGATATTGCCGATTGGATCCAGAGATAATAAGTTCGACAAGTGGTCACCTACTTAGGAAGGTCCTTTCCGAGTTCATCGATGTGTGCCCAAAAATGCCTATTTCCTTGAAGGATTAGATGGATAAGTTTTTGGCAAAGCATTCAACGGCAAGTATTTGAAGAAATACCATCTGAGTGTTTGGATCAATTCATAATCGGTTACTGTTAGCTGATTGATGATACAGCCGATGTCTGATACATCATCTACAGATGGCCGATATACAATATCGTCCTTAGTCCAAGTCTAAATTTAGCAACATGAACCCTCATATTACAAAATTTGGGGGACATATATATATATACATTTCGAATATGGATTCTAGTTTTTCACCAACTCGAAGGCCGCTCTACAGAGTGTGACATCACAATTAAGCTTATAATTACAAAAATGAGTAAAGACGGATTTGATCAATTTCATTGACGGTGTGAGTGTCATCGGCTGCTGACCCTGGAATAGGCTTCAAAGTTTTGCTGAGGGCAGCTAGGTGCTTGGCCGATGCCTTTAGTCTCGCTGTTTGGTCTTCAATCGCCTTTGGGGATTCGGTGATCTTTTGTTCTACTTCCTTGATCTCCACTCTGGTTGCCCTTAATTTCATAAGCAGATCCACTTCTTGGCGTCTGAGATCATCATGCTTCTGCTTGAGATTGATCGGTTCAGCAGTCAGCTCATCCAGCTTGGTTTTGTCCGCATTTACTTGTGTCTTGCTGGTTTTCATAGCCGATTCTAAGTCTTGACGCTCAAGTCTGTCGACCATTCTTTGTTTAGCTTTCTGAAACATGAATTGATGTTGCTCTAAAAACATGGCCGGTGTTAGGATCTCCACAAGTTCTTCGGGCAGCTGGTCTTGGATATCTTGTATCCTACTTCTAATTGGCCGCAATCTTGAACAAGTGATTCCACTGAAACATCTAGCCGATTGATGATATCCGTTAATTGGGTTTTCAATTCTTCAGAGATTGGTGACTTGGCCTTGCTGGAGGTTTCTTTGTCTTCATCGTCCAAGAACTGGCCGATGTCAAAGGAGAACATATCGGCCAGATTCTGCAATAGTCAGCAATAAGATGGTGTTATCACAATAAGATGGAAGATAGATGAGAAACTTAAAAATGTGTGAAATACCTGAATAATTGAATCTGCTACAGTGGTATCGGGCTCCTCATGATAGCTTCCTGTTTTAGAAGGAGAAGGTGGCTGACGGGGTGAAGCCGATGGAGCTCTTGGCTAAAACACACAAGTATAGAAATCAGATTGTTATCATTGGTAAGGAAATTGAAGGTACTAAGATCATTACTTGCAGATGGACTTGGAGATTGTGATGGTGAAGGAGAAAGGGTTCTCAATCTAGCCTTGGATTGTTTGCGTTTTGAAAGTGTAGACTTTTTGGTTCTTGGAGAATAGGCCGATTGAGTTTTTACTTTGGTCAGGACAGATGTAGCAATCCATAAAAGTCAAGTCAGTAAAATTGCACTAGGACGATGGATTCAACGAACAAGGAAGATGAAGGTTTTGTGTTTACCTTGCGGATTGCATGTCTGGTTCTTCTCAGAGATAGCAGAGCAGTATCGGTTTGTTCATTGGCCGGGGTGTCCTTGGTTGCTTCTGCAAAATCGGCTGATGGCTCTTCAGTGATTTTGGTCGATGGATCTTGATCAGCTTCTTCATCAATTGTTGCATCGGCTGCATCGATTTCTTCCTCCATAACTTGCTCATCTAGAAATTCTTCTAGATAGGGATCTAGCTCCTCAAGATCAGCCTGTTGATCAGTACTCTGTTTTTTGCTGGATTTCTGTGTTTTGCTCTTGGAAGACACTTTGCATTTGCCAACTTCTTTGACTATCAGTTCTTTTGATGATCCTTGAAGTAGGGAAGTAACCTTAGGGGCAATAAGGCCGATGATTGATTCCATAATGAATGTACCTGATGGGGCCATGACAAGTGTGTATGCTATCCTTTCACCACTTTTGCTGATAGAAGGAGCTGGGGCATCAGGAACTTGCAAAGATAGAGGATGTATTATGAGATAGTAAAGAGATAGAAGAATGTAAAAGAGTAATAATTAGAGGATTGATGGTGCTTACTTGGGGGCTGATGCGTTCAAGGATATTGGTGAGGTAGTATCGGGCCGATAAATGAAAAATATGTGTCTCTCATTCCTGCCACCAGGCTTGAAAGCTGATATGATAGAAGATATCTAGCCTTAATCTGTCACAGGTTCCAAGACTTGGATCATCAATCTCCAGTATTTTGCTCATGAGGAGGGCCGATGTAACTGTGCCTCTAGTCTCTATCAGTCGGTGGAAGAAGAGATTGATAGGAAGTTGTCCTAGTCCACATTGTCTAGCAGCCATCATGGGATTGTATAATTCATATGACAGGGTGGTACTTCTGTCTTGAGATATGCCGACTAGAAGGATGCAGGGAGAAATGGCTATCATGAAATTTTCCCTGGCATCTATATCATCATTCAGTGCATCAATGTTTAAGTTAATTGGGAGCTCGAAGTCAAAATCCATGTTATATACATATAGAGTTCTTTCGGCCATTGGAGGACCATTGTAGAACTTAGTAAATCAGTTTGCAAATTCACCGGCCGATTGATCAGCTCCTGGGTATATTGATGTTGCTTCTCCAAGGAACATACATCTTCTTGATGCAGGATCTTCGTTGTCATGGTAGTCTGATGGGAAGGTTGATGAACTCAAGGGAGGCCTTTGAGCCATGGAGTTGGTATAAATGGTTAGCCATAGTTGACCAAACCACCAAGGACCTCCATAGGAAACTGGCCGATTCAGCATGATATCTTGGGAAGCTGAATGCAGGAGACGGTATGTAGCTCCTAGAAGGTATCGGCCCAGAGAAAATTTTTTCTTGTCAACCAGAGCTTGGGTCAAGTGTTGACAGTTGGTGATAGGGCCGCAGGTTGATTCACAGAAAACATCTCTTTCCAGCCATAGCGTTAAGAAGGCGACATGTTCTCTTTCTGAGATAGGCCCTTTCTCCATATGCTCTGAAATATATCCTGACCATCTCCCAACTTTCTTGGTTTTTAGCTTGTGACTGCTTTGCGTGATCAGGTGGAAAGGATTGATGAGGCTGACAATGTCCAAGCCTGTCAGCATCTTCACGTCCAAGAGAGTTGGTGTCATTGGCCTTTGTCTGAACATGAAGGCATTAAGGGTGCCCAACCAAAAATATGCCGCGACCGATACCAATGGGTCATTTTTCTTCATATCAGCCAGGGATAGAGCTAAACATTGTGAGATTCCTACTTCTTCCTAGTGAGTTTGTTTGGCCGATACCATTCTCTTGTACCAGGTCTGATAGCCATTGAGTTTTGATGGCCATGACCGAAAAGTGGATTTTCAAATGGATAAGTTGGGCTTGGCTTCTTTGAAAGGTAGCCTGTTGGTTTCAGCGTTGATTAGCCAGGTAGGGTCTGGGTTGCCCATGGGACCCAAAAGGAATCGGTTGGATTTGTCCTTGGTGGGAATTAGGATTTGATCCTTGAAGACCTAAAGCGCATGAAAAGCATAGCAGGGAATAAGGAGAGAAAGAAATAAGAACCCTAGTTTGAGAGTTGTTGGCGAGAAGTGAAACATGAACAATAGAGGGGTGGATTGATAGAGCTTACCTCAGGAACTTCTTGCAGATACGCCATTTGGGTCGACGATAGTTGGAAGGTGCAGAGAACAGGGGAGCGTCGATGTGGTGGTTGTTGCCGAGGAGGTCGCTGGAGTAGGGAGAAAAAAAGACTTTGGAAAGGTGTGTGTGAAGGTTAACAGTGTAAAGTTCCAAGTATGAAACCGACGAAGTAAATAGACTTGGCGGTTATTGGAACAAACCCTAGCGGAATATTGATGGATTCTTGGAGCTAATTCCGCCACATTATATAATGCAACGGAATTGGGGGGCATGTGTTGAGACCAGATTTTGGTAATCTACTCGGAGAAGAAGAAGAAAACCGATGCGGAATTAAGGCTAAAATTCGAGTCGGATTGATGTTGTTCCTCCCGTATCGGCTGGAGCCGTATCAGACTGGCAGTGTATCGGCTGAAGGCTGTATCAGCCGATATAGGTTTAATAGCGATCGACCGATACGGGCAGGGGGCCGATGAAGGCGAAGTTGGGCTCGGATTGGGCCTAGATCAAGAATCATTAGAGGTTGCCGAATAGGGGTAAGGCCCGATTTAAGGCAGTTGTATCTATTAATTAGGAAGTTAGGGTCGATTTCGATCTAATCTATGGTAAGAAGTCCATCAGGTGGACTTGTTTGTTTAGTTGTAGTTAGAATCGTGTCCTACGTGGACAAGGTTGTGATCTTCGTGCATATATATCCCGATAGCTTGTAACAAATAGATATCGACAATCAATCACACAGAATCTTTCTCAAATTACTTTCGGCGCATCGCCACCCTCGTAAGAGGTTACTTCCGATGAGTTCTTGCTTCTTCGAGCAGAGGTAAGTGCTGGTCCCCGACGATTCACATCATCGGGGCTAACGTGTCGCTTTAGACACGTTAGCCCTGTCGATGTGATCGTCGATTATCATGTCTTGATTAATCCATTGTTAGTAGATTGGTTTAATGTTGCCAGCAAAGAACTCGTTTTAGGGTTTCAAGTTGACAATCGCTAAACCATCCGGCTTTGATAGATTAGTTACGGCATCTACCATCCCCAAAAGTGAATGATGATTTGATTTTCTTTGCTTTGGTTTTCTTTTCACACTTTGCGTCGCGATCGACCCTAGTCATGTCTTGAATCCTAAAGCAAAACCTATTCTCAATCATAATTAAGGATAGCACCGGGGTTTCAGTCGGTCTTACCTAGTATATGTGATTGCGACATGTCTTCACATATACTCTCCACTTATGTGAATAGATTGGTTTATTCAAATATACCAGACATAGATTGATCTTAGATTGGTTTATGATTGATATATTTGTATATACCAATTTGTTCATATAAGTTTGTGTTAGAGTATTAGCTAGCACATAATCTATTTCATCTTCTATCTTATCGGCCGATGCCACTAGGTTAATCGGAATAATTATATAGAACTTATAAATTGATGGCCGATGAGACACAATAGAAAGTTTAAATTACTGTACATCTATTACAGCTAAATAGGCCGATATAGTTTTGCCCTATCGGCTGGTCCTGTACGATACGCTATCGACCGATCGACCGATGGCTGTCGTTTTACTAACATAGTCTATATATTTTTTTCTTGTTGATTGTAGATCAAATTAGGTTTGATTGTTAGAGTCCCAATGACGTTTAGAGAATAGGCAACTAGCAAGCCGAAATAGCATGGACGTGACGGTTGACGGGACTTCTAGAAAGTAAAAAAGAACCCAATGATAATCAGGTTTGATTTTTTAAAATTTCAATGATAATAAAAAGTGAGGACAGTGGGTGAACTGTAAAGGAATACGGTAGCGGCGTTTGACGATACATTTAAAACTATAAAAAGGACCTGATAAGATAAAAAACTCTAAAAACTATAAGGTCCAATTTTTAAAGATCCTAAGAAAAATAATAGATTTTATGGCACATCGGGAAAGAAAAAAATGTCTCAAGGAGAATGAATATATGGAAGCCGTGATACATCGGAAAAGCAAATAATGGGGGTGACAAAAAAAAGTAAAGGGTGACAAATGATGTAACTTTTAAAAACTTTAAAATTGAAAACATTTAATTTTTTAAAATACTAAGATAAGAAGAAGAATATTTAAAATATTTTAAAGAAAATCATGTGTAAAAAATTAGATAATTTTATTTGAATGCTAGCCGCGTAATTGTGTGGGCCAACTAGCTTGTTTCACATATTCTAACCTTTTTCCAGTTGTTGTTGTTGTGATATATTTTTCCGATTGCATGCATGTTTTGCACTTGCACGTAGCTAGCGTTCACAAAAAAACGTGAGCCCGTGATAATAACCTCTAAACTCACTTATAATTAATTAACATGATTTTACCACAGCAGATTCTAGTGCCTTATACTAGTAAGGCTGGATATGGAGGCAGTTTGGCTCAGCTTGGCAGCTCGTTATTCTAGCGAGCTAGAAGCCTGGCTCGACTCACTTGCCAGCTCGAGCTGGCCCGTTAAGCCCCGAGCAAACACATTCAAACAAATGCATGTTCTAGTTTACAAATATTTGCATTCAATCTAAGTACCAAACCAACATACAAATTAGTAAATACATCATTAGTTCCATACTTCCATACAATTGACTAAAACATAGCAAGATCAATCTAAATGTTTAGATCTATGACCGAGCGGAGCAGCGTGAGGTAACGAGTGGACAGAGAGAATGGGTTGAGTTGAGACTCGAGAAAGCCGCATACACTAGATTCTAGTTTCAGAGTTAGAAATAGGCTCATAAGCAGCTCACGAGCTTGCTTAAGCTGGCTCGTTATACCTGAAGGTCTAAAACCTTATCTCAATTTGTACTAAATCCAAATGAGTCCAACCGAACTAAGCTAGCCATGAATTTTTCATCCACCCGTACTTATACTTCCTCCAATATTATAGTGACGATTTGTTTTGAGGAATTTCTCTATATGCTCTTGAAATCTCAACCAATCCCTTCTATGTCTTTAAATTTTGCTCACTCTATTACAAATATACCCTTCAATTTTGGTTTTTGATCCCTTCCATATCCTTCTCAACAGTATATTGTTTCCCCTATAAAAAGGTCTATTTCGCCTTTAGGTATGAAAAAACATAGATATTTGTGCGGTGTATATTGTTGGAGTGTTATGAGTTTGTTGTGTGAGGAATTATTCATGACATAGTTTATTTTTAGATAATGACAAAAAAAATAATATTTATTTTTATTTATTAAAAACAATTTATGTATCATATCTTTATGATGGTAGTACAACATATTTGACTCCTTTTTTATATATCATCTAATAATGCTATACAAGACTAAGACTAACGGTTTCGTTTACCATTTTTTTAAAAAAATACCACGCATACTTTTTAGATATATTTTAAACTTTCTACATATAATATTCTCATACATAAAACTCTTATAAATATTATAGTTACACAATAAATCACTATATTTTCAATTATATATTCCACACATTTCAACTTTCTTTGTATGTAAAACTGATTTCTTTTTTGCATGAAGAGTCAGCTAACGGAAATATTATTGGAAAGATTATGGAAGGGATAAAAACTAAAATTCAGAGGTATAAAAGAAAGTAAGCAATACTCATAGGTGTAAAAGGGATTGACTAAAATTTCATGAGTATAAAAGGATTGTTCTCTATTTTTATATGGGTACGTCTAAATCATGCTAACGTTCTGGTTACTTAATAAAGTACTACTCTCCTCGTCCTAAAGCATAAAGTAATTATATTTTAAGACGAAAAAAGTAGATGTGGTATGATGAATGTGCACATCAGGAATGTTCCAATTTACTTACTTCCTCCTTTTCAAATTAGTTTTCGTTTTAGCTTTGTTCTAAACACTCCTAACTTTGACCAATACTTTTTAGAAATTTACTCCCTCCGTCCAACAATATAAGCATTTGAATTTTATCCAAGAATTCAAGGCTGTGTTCTTTCCCCTCTTTTCCCATCTCACCTCTCTTATTTTTCACGCTCATATTTTTCAAACTGTTAAACGGTGTGTTTTTTTTAAAAAAATTATACGAAAATTGCTTTAAAAATCATATTAATCTATTTTTCAAAAAAATAGCTAATACTTAATTAATCATGCGCTAATGGGTTGTTCTATTTTTTGGGTTAGAGGGATTAGTTCCCAACCGTATGAAACTAACACAGTCTAAGCATTCCTGTACTACTACTGGTCACATTAGTCATCTTTCATTCAAATTTATTCTCATCTTAACTCCAACCATCTCTCATTAAACGAGGGACACTAAAGTCTTTTGTTCCTCAACCTTAACCATTGCTAAACAACCTATAAATACTTATATTGTTGGACAGAGGATTATATAGTTTAGTATCACAAGATTGTTGTTTTTAGATTTATCGTGAGAAATATTTTTATAATATATGATTCACACGTTGTTAAACAATATAAATTTCTAAAAATGGATTGTCAAAGTTAGGAATGTGTGATAGAAGACAAATTAAAACTAAAACGACATGTAATTAGAACGAGGGACTAGTAAATTATTGCCCCTTCAAGTCATAAATAGTTGATGCATTTAGGGTAAAATTCGATAAACCTTTCCTTTATTCAATACAAATCGATACATATATACCTTCTTTTATATAAACTGCATTGCATTTTGAGAATATATTATTATATACTAAAAGTTCATTAAACACTGTTTATAGATGCTCCCGCATCGCCACATAGCACCCTATAAACACTCTCATACCATCACGTGGCATCGTAATAAAATAAAGAAATCTGACCAACAATTTTCATTTAAATTAATGGACCTATTATTTTAGATGGTTAGATCTTCTTTAAAAAAAACATCCCTCCGTCCCTGCCTTTGTGTGGAGTGGCACGTACGACATACAACGTACTTATGCTATCCTCCGTTCCTTTGCTTTTTTTTATCCCCAAAATAACAAAAATTAAAATTAATTTTTTTGGAAAAAACCCACAAATAGACTTTGACTTACTATATTTAGCCAGCTCTCCCTCTGTCCCTTTTATATCGATTATATATTAAAAGTCTATTAAACATTCTATAAACATTCTTAATCTGTCACATGGATATTTTATAAACCCTCGGCGATCCATTATTTTAGTATATTAGATCAATTAATAATTATAGATAACTCAAACTGGTGGGCCAAATAGATCTATTAAAAAACAAAATCTTCTCCCATTCGTAGTACACTAGTACCGAACGTACGCACACGTACGTTTACTCCCTCCCTTGGACCTCTCCTCTCATTGGCTCTTTCCCTTTTTCTATTATACATGGTAGTTAAGATTTTCTTTTTAACTTAATTTCTTCACTTCTAGAGGCTAAACGGGTCGGGCGCGTCTGACAACTTTGGGCTGTATATCCCATGCATATATACAGGGATGATTAATGATTTGATGCTTTTATAAACAATGTATTTTTGCATATAATTTAAAAGAACAATAATCAATAGTTAGATAGCTAAATGATCATAGTTATATCTAATTTTTAATTTATTAGACTTGTTGTTTTTATAATTAGATATATAAATAAATTAATACTTATATTACCCATATTTTACTATATAAAAAATTTAAATACATAATTTGAATAGACATATCTTCTTTGCATGGCAACCAAATAACACCTGATTTTTAATTTGTTTGAAATGTTCTTTAATTTAGTTTTATTTATAACTAAATAAGAAAATCAAGATCTATATTACTCATATTTTTCTATAAAATTTGAAATACATAATTTGAACATTGACCAACAACCAAACAACAATGAAAACACTAAAAAAACTGAAAATATGTATTATGTCATCCTAAATTATTGTACATAATAAAATTAGAAAAATACGGAGTCACTATGTGTCATATTTTAGAGTGCTAAAGTCACCATATGTCACATTTCAAAAATTAGAAAAAAACTTAGAAATTAAAAGGAAACACAAAGCATCTTATTATCGGTTTCCACTTAAAACTGTTTTCAGCCATTAAATCTACATTTAGAAAATCATAACCTGTGATATGTCACGCCTCAAAAATAAGAAAACAAATATAGAAATCTAAGAAAAAAAGAAAAAAAGCATTTGATCATCAACTAAATCATTTAGAAAAAGCGAGTGCCCTCCATCCCCTCCCCCAACCTGCGCAAAGCACTACCCACCCTTTCCTTTTCCCTCTGTGGCTTGAGCCTATGCTCTTCATTCCTCTCCCCTCACTATTTTTTTAGCTATCAAACTGAAAGAAACAATCAATAATTATAATTATAAGTTGTGCATCTGATTTCTAATCTAATTGTTGGAGTCAAACATGTAATGTAAGATTCATGTGCCTATATTATACTATATAAGAAATATAAGATTTGGGCATAGTTGACCCATGCACTTCGCATGTAATCCAAATAGCAACAAAATATTATAAAAAGTTGTCAACATATATTACATCATTATACACCAGTATACAAACATACATGGCTAAACTCTACTAATTGTATGCAAACAAAAATTATAAATCCAAGTATGAAACATTAACTTTTATTGATGGAAAACACCCTTGTCCTTTTACATGTCATCCAAATGATAAAAAATGATAAAATAATTCAACAACACAGGTTGCACTATCATATATTATTTTGCAAACGTGCAAAACTAAATTAGATATACAATGACTAAGAAACAAATAGCTCGCATATAAATAGAATAGTCCAAGCCATTGAATAAAGAATTCGGAAGAACACACACCATTGATCTTATATGTCAACTGAATTACAATTAAAAAAATATGAAATAATTCAACAACACATGTTACACTATCATATATTGTTTTCCAAACATGCATAGCTAAATTAAGAAAAAAAACTAAGTCATATATAAATAGTCTAAACCACTACATAAAAATCCGGTGCCTTCATATTTTTTTTGAAATTAGTATGCTCAAATAATCTGAGCAAGACAAATGTCTTTTGTGAAAGTGCTCTAAACTATATTATATTACCATCTGATCAACTTTAGATAGTATTTAATGCACTTTTAGTATATATATCATGGATAGATATTCAAGCATGCATTCATAATATACCACACTTCAAAAACAATAAGGCATGCAAAATTATATTTAACCATTGCATTATTTTTAAGTGCTTAGATGTTAATGAATTTTTCTCTATCCTATGCCATGGCATTGTGAATTTCTCCAAAAATTGTTGCACATATGAGTTACACTAAGGTAACAGTATATAGTTGGTTTAAAATTTATATTTTTTACTATTAGATTTCAATTTTAAGATTCATGTTGATTAGTTTTTTTTTAAAAAAAATAGCACCATAGATCACACATATCTAAGGGAAGCGAGACCTAGGATATGTATATCTCCTCTGTGTTTGTTGATTCATACATAAGTATGTAATAAATCGCATTAATATAAACCAAATAAAAGGAGGTCTAGCTTAATGGTACAAATAAAATACATTTGTTAGCGATAATAGTTTTTTAAAATTTATTAGAAATGTCCGCTAATATTCAATTTCAAAACAAAAACACCTTATTTTAGTTTACACTTAATTTGTTAGATATATTTTTTTTAAAAAACTAAGTTTGACTTCTTCTTTTATATAATAAAGATTATTGATAATTACTTATAGGGATTAATCGAATATTGTATGGTATAAAGCTCACTAATAGGTTAGAAAAATTATAGGCAATGCTGACAAAAAATTATACGGAGAAATTGTTTTTGAAGTGCGACAGGTGTTCTATCCTTATAACTATAAGTATCTCAAACATCTTAAGATGCATGTCCGTGCAAATACGTGGGTTATCTTTCTAGTTTATTTAATATGCTTAGAGTTATAAAAGTGTGAAGAGATTCATACTTCGATGCAAATCATGTACTATGTTCATATTGAAATATGCAGTCAGCCTATAAAGAAAACCTCTCCTTAATGGCTTCTTACTTGCAGGGGTTTCAGCACGAGCATCCCTTTTACTCCAAAATGGTTGAGGCCCAATACGAGCTCGATGAACTTAACTTTTACGACGGACGCATGAGGGAGGTCGTCCTTGTATTTTCCGGTCTTCTTGAGAAACATAAAGTAGTCTCTGTGTGTGGGGTTTCTGGTGTCGGCAAATCAGGTTTCATTAAAAGGTCCTACTACTGGAAAATCAATGAAGCTGCAGAATATTACAAGAAAATAGAGAAAGCCGCAGTTAAACAAAATATCCATGAAGCCGAAGATTACTATTGGAAAATCCGGGAAGCTGTGGATTTCGATAGGTACGGCTGGGTGGATGTGTCCCATCCGTTCAGTCTGCAGGATTTCTCTCGGAGTCTACTCTTGGATCTATGCCCTGAGCTCCGTCAAACTGAGGAAAATGAAGACTTCTACATGTCGGGAGTCAAAGATCCAATCAAAGAGTGCCATGGGTTTCTCCGTGATCAGAGGTGTCTCATTGTTATTGATGGCCTGCGGTCCACGGAAGAATGGGACTTGATAAAGGCCAACTTGGCTAATGGACCTTTTGCGAGCTCTATCATTGTCTTTACAAATGAAGCTGGTGTAGCCGAATATTGTACCATGCCATCCAAAGCAAAATTGAGCCTTAGAAGTCTAGAAGATGATGAATCCTTTGAGCTCTTCAAAAAGGTGTGTTTCCTACTCCCTCTATCTCAGTATGTAGCTACCTAAAGTGTTTTGGAAGGAATTAAGGATTAGAGTGAAAGGTCTAAAAATTTCCCTCATTAATAAAATGGTAGGGTGATGGGAATCAAAAATAGTAAGGACATGGTGCAGGTTTGAGGGCTAATAGCTAGCATAGAAAGTAATGGGGTAAAATTCACCTTTTACGTGTTCGAGATAGCTATAATTGAAACAAAATTTAAATCTAAAGGTAACTATATTTCAAAAATGAGGAAGTGAAAATAATCGTTCTTTTTACCATTTTTTTTCTCATGGTAACTCCAGTATTGTTATGTTGACTTGTGTCACGACCCGAGACCATGACGGGATAACCACCGCCGGGAAGATAGCCAGACGGCGTCGGCTCTTGGAGAAGAGATGTAGATTCAAACTAGGGAGAAGAACATTACTAGGAATGATATTCATTGCTTAATGATATTAGACACAATCTCATCTTTATATAGATGAATAACTTACCCCTAAGTAAGGACTCGATCTAATCTATCTTTTAACTTTAACCGACATCTTATTCCTAACAGTGCTACAGTATCTAGGCACTATTCATACGCTAAATTTGGGCTCGTGGGCCTCGGCCTCTCGACCCAATGCCCAGACACCCAGCTCGGCCTCAAGTTGCAACAAGGTGTTGCTGACCTTGACACTCTATAAATAAAACTTAACATTGACTCTAGCCTTTTACATCTCCGCTTATAACTTTATTGCAAACTAATAAATTTAAGATGATGAAGGGTATCGATATCATCCTGTCAACAGCACTCACTGATGGGCTCCATCCGGATGCTGTTACAGGAAGGATAAAAGTTCTCCACGTCCTAAGTTTGTAAGCCCAGCAAGCTTGACGACCATAATAATCCACAGTCCACAGAGGTGTAGCAACTTAGTTTTGACGTCACTGAATGAATCCTACGTGACCTTCCACCTAAAAAACCAGGACAGTTTGGAGGTCCCCGTTGTCTTCAGCAATAGTCTACCTGGCCAGCCAAACAGCCAAGACATGGGCTGTGGCACTGAAGCCCACTCCACCAAATCGGCCCAAGTAAATGAGAGAAAACCTTACCCTCCTCTTTCTTACCCGGAATAAGTCCACTTTGACTTCCTTAAAAGTGACCCGAATCTAATCCATGACCCTAAACCGTAAAACCAGATATCATGACCCCCTAAACTGTTAAAACCGGTGCAATTTGACTCCCTCGGCAGTTTTGGAGAGCGATCTCGCTGACGTGGCATCTACATGACAGTGTTGACCTGGTCTGCCGTTGATGTGGCGCTTAGGTGGCATTAGAATTAAAAACATACATGTGGGACCCATTCGTCATTCACACAAAAGAAAAATTTGTAGGGCCCACTAACATGTGGGTCTATCCCTTCTTCCTCCGTCCTTTCTCCTCGTCTTCAGTGAGTGTGGGCCAGCAGCGACGGCAGAGTGGCGACGGCGGGCGGGAAGGCAGCAGCACCGACGGTTGACAGCTTAGAGTGGCTGCTGGTGTTCGACACTTTGAGTACATGGCGGCAGCGTCGGGGGAGACGAGCCAGAGCTCGAGGGAGCCATCGGCGCGCGCGATCGACCTGGGACCTACCCGTTGGCCCGCCTGCCGTGGCCTTCTGCCCACGGACGACGGCGCCACCCCACGCTTGCGGGAGCTCCATTAGGACGGCGACGGCGACAAAGAGCAGACGCCTGCCACTACACCAGAACCCTACATCTGTGACGGCATAGCAATGACGGGCCTACGGATTGGTCACAGATGACCGTCACCTTTGACGGGTCCTTATGTTTGCCGTCATCGGTGAGACATCCGGCTGCGGCCCGTCACAGGTATGACCTCACCTGTGACGGCTTGGAACGGTAAGCCGTCACTGAAATACCAGTGACGGCTTCTAACTACCTGGCCGTCACAGGTATCACCTCACCTGTGATGGCCAGAGAGTTAAAACCCGTCAAAAGTAATTGGCCGACATCTTTGACGGGCTATATTTATTTAACCCGTTTGAGGTGAGTTGGATCTCTATAAATACCATCTAACTGCCAACTGCTTTCCATCCCGACCAGTGCACTGCTCACAATTCGGTTGGGAGGGTAAGGGGGGCGAATTTGTGCTGAAATTAAAGGTAAAAAATACATTATTCTCCCTTCATTCCCAATTGATCATCATATAGTTTTTTTCCTATGTCGTTGATTGCAGATGAATCGTAGTTGGATGTACCATGTTCATCGTTCGTCTAAAGAGTATAGGGAGGGGGTCACTGAATTCGTCACATTTGCGGACAATGACAGAAAAAGCAGGATGACCATGCACATATTGTGTCCATGTAACGACTGTAAGAATGAACAGATATTCCATGATAGTTCAGATGTGCATTCTCATTTGATAAGGAGAGGTTTCATGGAAAAATATACATGTTGGAGCAAGCATGGAGAGCAAGAGGCACCTGATGTCGCAGTTGAAGAAGGCCCGGATCAGGATGTAGTGAACGCCGCTGCAACTCGAGAAGGCATGTTTGTACCTTCTCCGTTAGGCGGAGAGACCATAGATTTGGATACTCAAAGTTTGTCTGAAATGTTGCATGACGTTGAAGACGCAGATCACAACGACAGAGATTTTGAAAAGTTTAGTAAGTTGGTGAAAGAATGTCATATGCCTTTGTATGATGGATGTAAGTCGAAGCACAGCAAATTGTCATGCGTGTTGGAACTCATGAAGCTTAAGGCAAGTAATGGTTGGTCCGACAAGAGTTTTACAGAACTTCTTGAGCTGTTAAAGGACCTGTTGCCAGAGGGGAACAAATTACCGCATACGACATATGAAGCAAAGCAAGTCTTATGTCCGTTGGGTCTGGAGATGAGAAGAATTCATGCTTGTCGAAACGACTGCATTTTGTATTACAAGCAATACGCTGACTTGGATGTTTGCCCTGTCTGGGGGGCTTCTAGATACAAACGAACAATAAGTGAAGGTGAAGAAAGTAAGTCAAAGAGGGGAGGCCCCGCAAAGGTGGTGTGGTATCTCCCAATTGCGGAACGCATGAAAAGAATTTTTGCGAATCCAGAACAAGCTAAGCTAGTGCGTTGGCATGCCGAAGAACGGAAAGTCGATAGTAAGCTTAGGCACCCGGCAGATTCAGTACAGTGGCGGACAATCGATAGGATTTACCGCGAATTCTCAAATGACCCAAGAAACATGCGTTTTGCCATGTGTACGGACGGCATTAATCCATTTGGTGATTTGATCAGTCGTCATAGTACATGGCCAGTTCTTCTTGTGAACTATAACCTTCCTCCCTGGTTGTGCTTCAAAAGAAAGTACATTATGCTTGCCATGCTAATTCAAGGACCGAGACAACCTGGCAATGATATCGATGTGTTCCTTGAACCGATAATCGATGACTTTGAGAGGCTGTGGAATGAGGGCACATGAACATGGGATGCATATACACGAGAGTATTTCAACCTCCGTGCGATGTTGTTTTGTACCATCAACGATTATCCGGCCCTTGGCAACCTTTCTGGCCAAACTGTCAAAGGGAGATGGGCATGTTCGAAGTGTATGGAGGAAACAAGGAGCAAATGGTTGAAGCATTCACGCAAGATGGTCTACATGGGTCACAGGAGATTTCTCCCAAGGTATCACCCTTATAGGAATATGACAAAGAATTTCAATGGACACAGAGATACAGCTAGCCCCCCGACAGAGCTAACAGGGACAGAGGTGCACAACTTAGTTATGGGAATAACCAACGAGTTTGGAAAAATGAGAAAAGATGGAAAGACAAAAGAGAAAAGCATGTGGGAGAAGAAGTCAATATTTTGGAGACTACCATACTGGAAGGATCTTGAGGTTCGTCACTGCATAGATTTGATGCATATTGAGAAGAATGTTGTTAACGACGAAATTTGGTAAATCATGCATTGGATTCAGAGTTAAAGCCGAAGCCGATTGGAGGAGATAAGCGATTACAGAAACAGAGTATGAATCGGCTGCAAGCCAAATCGGCTACGGTGTGCATCGGCTGAAACAGAATCGGACAAGGATAGCCGATGTAGCCGATTCCGATGAGGAGATGGCAGGATCATTGTCGGATTCGGTTGATGTGCTTCATGAGGATTGCCACGTGCGGATTGAGTCCGAAGAAGGCAATTGTATCTATTAATTAGAATATTTGTTAGTTTCCTTTTATCTTTAGGAAAGTTTCTTTCTTGTCCTACAAGGACTAGTATCTCCCCATGGGTATAAATATGTACACCCGGGGTTATTGTAATCTATCAACTCTCGATCAATACAATTTGGCGCATCGCCACCTTTTACTCTGTTACGGTTTCTTTATCAACCGGCGGAACTTGGCACCTGACGCAGGGCTGCATCGGCTGTCGATCTCCGGCGAAGGGGTAAGTCCAATGTTCCGTCGGTTCAAGCAATTGTATCATCTACGTCGGCGTCATTCAAGGCTGCATCAGTACATTCGACCTCTTGGATTGCTCTGGTTTGGATGAAATATTTGCCTGGCTATTTATCATATGTCTTCTGTTAATCTAGTATTAGCATCTCGATTTAGCTTTATCGGCTGCTTCTCGTTTTAGGGTTTCTGCTGGTATCGATTAAATCGTCTTGCTAGATTAGATTAGCTTAGGCATCTACCACCCTGAAAATCAGTCAAGGGCTTGATTATCTAGATACCGTGTTTCTTTACATACTTAGTGCTGCATCAGTTGAGTTTGACCTACTAAGTCGTGCTTAGAACCATGAATCTCTAGCCTGCTTTTTGATTGCCGATAAGGGTTTCATCGGGGTTTCAGCCGATGAGTTATCTGGACGTTGCATCGGCTTATAAGGATTGCATATAAGTTGAATTTAGCCGATGACAACAAAGGTTTCACTGTTTAATCTAATCTTGTGGATTTTTTGGCATTGGATCTATGTTAGATTCCCTTCATCGGCTATGCTATGAATATATATAATCTCTCTCTTGAGGTGTCTTTAGACATAAGTGATTTATACTGTCTCGGCGCCCTGTCCGATCTATCCCAATCACTTGGTTTAAATATATTTTGAGATTTAGATTATGTATCATTGATATCTACAGCCGATCGAGTATGTCTAACTTTCGTTTCACTTTATCAAGTCATTGCCGATCTAATGCATATTATCATCAGCCGATTGTCTCTTCATCAAGTGTCAGAATCTACATTGAACACATAGCCGATAGCTCAAAACCCTATCGCTATCGGCTGTCATCAGGATCGGCTGGAATTACTACATCGGCTATGTTGGCCGATCGGTTCTCTGATCTGCTATTTGTATATCTTGTCAGTTGCAGGATCAAACTGACTGGCACGCCCGCATCTCATCAAGATTTGGACCTGCACTGGAGCTAAGCAGATCTCCCAGGCCAGTGTGTGTTTTTTGCATCAACAAATGTATGCGAGAGTTTAATGGGATTACTGCTTAACCCTGGTAGTACAAAGGATGGTCTCAACGCTCGGCGAGATCTGGAAGACATGGGTGTTCGTTCAGAGCTACATCCCATAACCACGGAGTCGGGCAGTGTGTACCTTACTCCAGCCTGCTACACTCTCTCGAAAGATGAGAAGATGGATTTGCTAACATGTCTGAGTGGTATAAAGGTTCCATCTGGGTACTCATCAAGAATTAGTAAGTTCGTTTCAGTGGAAGACCTTAAATTGATAGGGATGAAGTCGCATGATTGCCACGTCCTTATCACACAGCTGTTGCCTGTTGCAATAAGGAATATTTTGCCTCCTAAGGTGCGACACACGATAATGCGATTGTGCTCCTTCTTCCATGCAATTGGCCAGAAGATCATTGATCCCGAGGGACTAGATGAACTACAGGCAGAAATTGTCAGAACGATATGTCATCTTGAGATGTACTTTCCTCCTACTTTCTTTGATATAATGGAACATCTTCCCGTGCACCTTGTTAGACAAACAAAGTGCTGTGGTCCTGCTTTCATGACGCAGATGTATCCTTGCGAAAGGTACATGGGGATACTGAAGGGTTTCGTACGGAACCGATCCCACCCCGAGGGGAGCATCATTGAGAGTTACACCACCGAAGAGGTCATCGAGTTTTGTGTTGACTATATGTCAGAAACCTCTTCAGTTGGATTACCACGATCTCATCACAAAGGAAGGCTTGATGGTGTGGGCACTGTTGGAAGGAAAATTGTAAGGATGGATCGTAAGGTGTATGATAAAGCTCATTTCACGGTACTCCAGCATATGACCGAGGTAGTGCCGTACTTTGATGAACACCTACGATTTCTCCGACAGGACAACCCAGGGCGATCAGAGAGTTGGGTCAGAAAAAAACACATGTCTTCTTTCAACGAGTGGTTCAAGAACCGAATTGCCAACATGCCGAACTTGTCAAGTGAAACACTGCAGTGGTTGTCACAGGGTCCTGAATGGAGTGGTACCACCTGGCAAGGATATGACATAAATGGGTACACCTTTCACACGATCAAGCAAGACAACAAATGCACAGTTCAGAACAGTGGGTTACGCATTGAGGCCGCTACCGACGGTGGTCGGCGTGATCAGTACTATGGCAGAGTTGAGCAAATATTGGAGCTGGATTACTTGAAGTTCAAAGTGCCATTGTTTCGTTGTCGATGGGTCGATCTTCGTAATGTAAAAGTTGATAATGAAGGTTTCACCATTGTCAATCTGGCTAACAACGCGTACAAGGATGAACCGTTCGTTCTCGCCAAACAAGTTGTTCAAGTATTCTACATAATTGACCCGTGTAACAAGAAACTACATGTAGTTCGTGAAGGGAAAAGGAGAATAGTTGGATTGGACAACATTTCAGACGAAGATGATTACAACCAGCACGTGCACGGCATAGGTCAGGAAATACATTTCAGACGGCATGATTACCTCTATGTTGTCCACCGCAGCTAGTGGTGTGACCGGGAGATGAGGGGCCGGCACATCTGTGGACGCATAGCTACTCTTGTGTTGTGACGGACTCGCGTCGTGTTGTGCAGGAGGAGTTGGATGGACAACTTGTGTTGCGGCTCGACGTATATTCATGTCGGTGAGGACCTTCTGAACCCTTTCTTGGCGTCCATGTCTGCTTGGAGTTCTTAAATGACCTCCAACTTATGCTCGGCCTTCAAACGAGCATCCCTCTCTTCCTTGGAGACTTTCCGTTTCCTGTATTGGGAGCTGTACTGGGGCAGGCCATGCTTCCAGGGCACATCGACTCCAATTCCCCGAGTCCGGCCAGGATGTTCTTTGGTTCTGAGCGCCTTCGTGAGGATGTCATCTTCGCGTCTCTTCGGCGCGGACTCGACCTCGCTCTGCGAAGCTTGTTCGGCAACCAACCCTAACTATAAAAAACAGGATTCGTTGTTACAAAACATTTGCTTAATATGAACGAAAATTAATGAGGTTAATTAGCGAACTCACCAGCTCCTGATAGACGTTGGTGTCACTTTGATTCTCAAATGTGATGGAGCCGTCAGGGTTGACCTTACCCTTAGCCCTCGCCCAGTTGCGAGCTCTTCGTTCAGGGATGTCGGCGAATGGGGCAGGGACATTCGCTGCTGCAGCGGCTGCATCCTCTTGGGCCCATATTTGCTCATTGCCGATGTACCCAGCCGTGCCCAGTCGATGCGGGTTCTCATTCCGCTGTTGCAGTAGGCGATGTGCCTCACTTGACTGCCTAAAATCACCCGCGCCCCCGCCGTTCTGCCATCCCCACCGTCCGCCATCCGCCCTCCTCCTCCACCCTCCCCCATCCTTTCCCTCTTCTCTTTGCTCTCTCCTGGCTCGCTGTAGGTAGGGGTAGGGATAGAGATAGAAAAATATAATTTGTACAGAGATAACAGAGAAAAAACAAAACAAGATTATTAGAATATTAATTGTCTCCTAATTAGTATTTGGTATATCTGGAATGCAATAAATTTAGATTTTTTGGCATAATATACAGATATAGCTATTATAAACAATAATACAAAATATATAGTTAGTTAAAAGATATTACTAAAATATAGAAGAGTGTGATATGAAAGGATGTAATATGAATGATCTGTTGGAGTGAAAAGGAAATGAAGGAGAAATCTTTTTTGGATGTCCATATGAGAATATGGAGGATCAAATTTGGATGAGCTCCTGGGGATGCTCTTAGGGGATGATTTTAACACTATATCCAGTTTGAAACCTATAGTAATGATGTGTGGTTTAGATCCAAGTGGTTCATAAGTAAGTTTAATTAGGTGGGTGAGGATTATCTTATAAAGCTTTATGCTCCAACTACCGCATCTATGGGTTAACCCATGAGAAATTTTTCGGTACAATATACTAGCAGTATATACTGCAAGTATAAATGAGGGCACATTTGGAATTTAGCACCAAACTAAAAAGGGTATTTTAGTAATTTGTGATTCATCTTCAATCCAATTGTCAAATCGATCCTGGATGCCTAATCGATCCAGACTGGAGAGACGACCCATGGCATAGGCGAAACGGCAAATATCAGCGGCAATGTGTAGGCAACGACGGCACGCCGGAGATACCAGGGACAGCGGGAGGCGTGGCCGCGGTGCGCGTGTTGGCCAACAGGTGGACGACGTGCTACTGCTGGTAGTGAGCAGGACGCATAGCCATGACCATGCATGGCGAAGAAGTTCGCAGTTGAAACCATTACAGCTACAATCTACTTCTTGCTCAATGCGATTTGATAGCCAGGCCGGAAGGGAAGTGATTGCAAGACTTGTTTTTTATCAGTTGCAGTGACTGCAAAGAATTAACACGAGTTAATCTGTGACAATTTAGATGGCTACACGAGATCCAGTTAGATTGATGGTTGGGCAGAACAGTAATTTATAGCTGCTACAAAATTATTCTTTAATCCACCGTGTTTGGTAATCAGAATGCTTGCTAGGATTTTCCTACCGTAAGGAACAATAACAAAGGGAGAAATAGTGGCCGAGGAAGGAGATTAGTTGTTGTAGTAAATGGCCAATTTCGACGGGATCGTTTTTGTTAAAGTGCATCTGCTTGGATAGTTCGAAATTTCTTGAACTTAACATCTTTGTTATTCCAAGCAGCGGCATGTATGCCAGCCGCGGAATTGCATGGGGCCGCCTCGCCGTGCCCTGCTCTAGCAAACAACGATGGGAACAGGGAATGGATCGACTCAGAGAAATATGAAAGATAAACGTCCAATATTGTACATAGAAAATTAGAATTTGTGCCCCTATGTAACGCCCGTTTTGTCGCGGCGTTAGCGGGAAAACTAACCTGCTAAAAACCCTAATTGCGAAAATTTGCTCTTCGGTTGAGTCTTGTCGTGTGCCAAGGTCTCGTGTCTCCCCTCCCACTTCAATCCCGGAGAAAACCGCGAAATCGGATTTTCGAATCCGAGCCCTAATCTTCCCAAAATCAAACCCTCAGAAAAAGTCTAATTTACCTCCCTTTCCCTCCTGGGCCGCTGCCGGCCCAGTCCTCCCTCCCCTCGGGCCGATTTCCCCCTCGGCCTGCCTTCCCCCGCGCCCTTCCTCCTCCCTGGGCCGCGCTTTCCGGCCCGGTCCGCGCCTGCCCGGCCGCCTCCTCCCTCCCGCTGGGCCGCGCCAGGCCGCTCGGCCCGGTCGCCACCCGAGCCGGTCCAGCCCTCTCTACCTCTCTCTTCTCTCTCTCTCTTTCCCGTTTCTTCTCTCTCCCGAGGCTCTCTCCCGCCGGCGCCGTTCCGTCCGCGACCGCCGCTGGCCCCGCCTCGGCCCCGCCGCTGCGCTGCGCGCGCATGCCGCCAAGGCGCCGAGCGCGCGCCCCCTCCCCTCTCCGCTTTTCTCCTACCCGAATCGGCAAGGGGGCAAGGCCTCTTTCTTTCCCCCTCTTTTTCTTTTTCCCCGGCGACCGACCGCCGCCGACGTCACCCGGCCGCCGCTTGTCCGCTTGCGCCGGCCCCCTCCCGCGCGCTCCACCGCCTCTCCCGGCCCAAAATCGGCATTTCCCCCCTCCCCCGAAACCGACCTAAACCCCCTCTAAAAAACCCCCCTCGCCCCCGGCCGCCATTGCCGCCTCCCGAGCTCGCCCCCTTCCCGCTGCCGCCGCCACGCTCGTCGCCGCCGCCGAGAGCTCCCGAAGGAGCTTCGGGCGCCTTCTCCGTCGCCCTCGGCCCGGAGCCGAGCCGCACCGCGCCCGCGCCGCCGTCCCCCTCCTCGGCAAGCCGCTTCGCCGCGGTAAACCCCCCTCCTTTTCCTTTCTTTCTCGGCGTAGCGCGTGGGATAGCGCCGTAGACTTCCTCCCGGAGCGCCGCCAAGGTCACCGCCCCTCTCCTCCGTTCCACCCCCGCGCCGCTGCTGCCGCCGCTGCCCCGCGCCGTCGCCAGCCGCCGTCGGCCCTTCCGGCGTGAATCCGAGCCGGTGGTCTTCTTCCTCTTCCCCATCTCTTCACACCGGTGCACTCCCCTCCGCCGGGCTCGTGCCGCGCCGCCGAGTCCCCCGCCGTCGCCGCTGGCGATCCCGGCCGTCCCCTTCCCCCTTTCCGCCCGGCCGGCCTCCGTGGTCGCCACGTAGGCGCCACGCGAGCGCCAGCCGGCGCCCTCCCCTTTCCGCCTCCATGCACTGGGTTCACGCGCACCGCGCCGCTGACGGGTAGGCCCTGCCCTAGCACCCGCGTGGTGGTCGCGGTCCACCGGATCGGCCACCCGCGTAGGCCGCGGCCTGCACCGGCCCATCGGCCCCCTTTCCCCTCACTCGGCCCAGTCGGCCCGTGCCCGCATCGGCCGCTCAGCCTCGCTCCCGCATCGGCCACCTGGCCTCACTTCCCCTTGGGCCATCGGCCCGAGTCCCTTGGTCCGGTCCGTCGGCCTCGTTGACCGGACCAGGCCGCGCCACCAGGCCGCGCGCCGCTCGGCCTCCGGCCCATCGGCCGCTAGGCCCATCGGCCAACCCCCGCGCACCGATCGGCCGTGGGCCAACTCCTTTGGGCCATCGGCCGGCCCATCGGCCCCCCTTGGCCCAACGGCCTCCCTTGCTCGGCCTAGGCCGATTCCCTTCGGGCCGCCGGCCCAATTAATTCGGCCGCGCCCGTTCTATTCTTTTGGGCTGCCCTTAGCCGCCCAAAATAAAGTCCAATTTCAGTCCCTCCTTCATTTCTTTTTCCAGGGAATTATTAAGTAATTATTAATTCCTTTTCTCATTCCAGAAAATCCTTTAATCTTCGGAAATTCATATCTTTTCACCCGTTCGTCCGATTGACTCCGTTCCACCTCCCGTAAATCCGTAAAATCGAGATCTACCTAATGGCACGCTTAGTGGTCTTTAATAGGGCTTCTTTTATCGTTTTGTTGAGTCGTCTCGTTTCGCGTGTAGTCTCGGAGCCCGAAGACCCGCAGTGCGCGGATTTCGAGGAAGAAGCTCAAGATCTCGAGCAAGGCAGGTCACCTTTGATCAATTGAACCTATAATTTAAATTAAGTATTTTAATTTCGCAAACTATGCATTACTTAGGTTACACTTGGCACTTGGCCTCGGTTTGCAATACAACCGGCAGGCCCTACCCATTTGCTGCATTCACCTCCCTTGACATTTGAGTACCCCCACACCCTTGTCATCCCTCAGGTGATGCCTCGGTATCCGTACCTCGCGTACGAATATCGAGACTCCCCTCAAACTTTAAAATTGATCACCTGGGTAAAACTTGAGTTTACAAAATGCTTGGAAAACCCGACACTTGGGTCGGTGTCTTGAAAATTAAAGTGAGTTTCTAAAACTCGCGGTTTGGGAGACGTACTGGAGGTACGGTCTGCCCGTTCTCGCCCTAAGGACCGATTCCTTGGGAATTACATCCAAGCATATGTCAAGTACGACCACATGGGTGATATGGGACGCCCCTGGCTGAGTAATTAGCTAGGCCAGGGAAATCTTGATGCCAAGGGACAAGTGGATTCGCCGGGGTGGTGTCGGGGAGGACCCCTGGGCTTCCTGGCACAGTATGGTCTGGGACCTAACCTGGTGTTGGTCCGTGGGACCCCTCCCGTTGGCATAAGATGACCCTGAGTCGGCTTTCGAAATGCCTTGTCGTGAAAGCCTCAAGGTCGCCAGACGTGACCGAGGGTCGCGGGCTGGGTGATTCGGGGTTAGTAACGTCATGTGGGTAAAGTGTACCCCCTCTGCAGAGGTTAACAACTGTTCGAACAGCCGTGCCCACGGTCATGGGCGGATGTGAGGTGATTCCTTAGCGTAGTTTTATTTGAACACCTTGTGAACTGCTGTTGGTGTGAGGTTTTCCGTTCTGTGCTTGGTTTAAGGCTGTTGAAGCAGCCGGAGTCGGTGACGATTGGCAGGGAGCCTCTCGTACCGATGTGTTGACTGGTGGCTGTTGAAGCAGCCGGAGTCGGTGACGATGGGCAGGGAGTCTCTCGTACCGGCGTGTGTGAGTTGTGGCTGTTGGAGCAGCCGGGGTCGGTGAACGATTGGCAGGGAGCCTCTCGTGCCGACGAGAATCAATTGATACAATCTCACTGCTCCGGCCGGACGAGACGCACTTTCTCATCCGTGCCGTTGAGAAGCACCCACTCAGATGTTTCTAAAGTCTTAAACTAAAACCAATTGTGAAAAATAACTGGCTTTCCCTTGAAGCTCGCATTAAACACTTAATTCCCCTGACTTGCTGAGTACTCCTGTACTCACCCTTGCTCTATATAATTAAACCCCCCCCAGTTCTCGAAGATGAAGAGGTGGACCCAGCTGATGAAGAGTTCTTCCAGGAGCAAGCAGACTTCGAGCAGTAGTAGGGTTTCGGCCTTCCCCAAGGCTTTGCTTGTGGCTTAGGGCTAGTCTCCGCTTTCCGCTTCCGCCTTTTTGTAATGCTGTTGTGAACTCGGGTTCTGTCCGCAGTTCCAACCTTGGTTGTAATCCTACTCTTAAATAAAGAGACCGCTGTTGTTGTGATATTCAGTCTTCCTGTTGTACCAGCGCTATTTCCTGGGACTGGTACAGGCATACAGGTCAATCTGGACCGCTCTATCCTGGTCTCCGCCCGGGGCCAGTTTGGGGCGTTCATAAACTGGGAGTTCATACATTGTACAGTTTGGTCCCAGTCCCTTGTATTTCTCTTGCTGACCAATGATCTAGCTACAGCAACTATTACTTTGGTAAGTCCACCGCACTTTAATATAAGTTGCTTTACTTCTGCGTTGATTATTGGATTCTTCCCCTGTACCACCTATATATATTGTAAAAAGGAAATGAAAAGAGTTAACCTTTGTCTAGCAAATTTTGGAATGTGTAAAGGTATAATACGCAGGAAACCATGTACTTGCATCTACTTCTGAGGATACTCGATGATATACTAAATCTAAGATACTCCAACACAGACTACATGAAAAACAAACGCTATAGGTAGCTGTAACATACCTAAACTTCACAACTTATCAAAATCAAACTTTATTTCTTTGACTTTCAAAACCTTTTGCTAGGGAAAATTTTCAAAGCAAACTGCACATGCAAATACCCAACTCCTCAACGGTTATATATTTTCCGGTACTTGACCACAAAATGCATTCACTACTACAAAAAACCCTTTTGGTGCCGGTTGCCAACCCCACATAGGTGTCGGATTTGCAACCGGCACCTAGCTTCCGGCACCTATGACTATCGTCAATGGTGCCGGTTCAAGAACCGGCACCTTTGAGGTGTATGGATCGAAAAAAAAAATGGCTTGGCTCGGCTCAATTCGAGCCGATGCCTCAAAGCCAAAAAAAATAAAAAAATCTACAAACATCAAATTTTCATTCACATCAAACATTCACAGATTCATACATTCACATCATAAACATTCACAGATTTTCATTGACATCAAACATCAAATTTTCATTCACATCACACATTTGCAGATACATTGATGCATTCCGGCGACGAGATCAGCGAGAGAGAGGATGGCGAGGGAGAGGGGAGAGGAGTAGGAAGGACGATGGGGGGACTCACCTTTGATGTCGCCGAAGCTGCCCCGCGCGGCCGCCAGAACCCTAGGCGCCCCTCGGCCTCACCGCCTCCCCTCCCACCACCTCCCCTCCCCCAGATCTGGCGGAGGGGAGAGTTCGCCGAAGCCGCCGGGCCGGCATCGCTGGGCCGCCGTCGCCTCCCCTCCCACCGGGCCACTGACGCGGGACTGATGGAGAGCACGAGAGAGAGACCGCCGGGCCGCCGCCGCCTCCCCTCCCGCCGGATCTGGCGGAGGGGAGGGCATCGCCGCCGCCTTCCCTCCCAACGCCGGAGAGTGAGAGAGAGCAAGCGAGAAAGAGAGGGACCGAGAGAGAGAGCAAGCGCGAGAGAGAGACGAAGGATCTGGAGACTGGATCGGTGGTGGCGCGGCGTCCTTATCTTCTCGTGGTGGGCCCCGCCGGTTCGGCTCATCCGCTCGGCTCGGTCAATAGGTGTCGGTTTTTAAATAAAACCGACACCTATAATATATTATAGGTACCGGTTTTTTAATAAAACCGGTACCTATAATATATTATAGGTACCGGTTCTTTTTAAAAACCGGTACTAATAGTATTGGTGCCGGTTTTTTAAAAAAACCGACACCTATAGTAGTTTAAAGGTGCCGGTTTTCTATTTTTAGCTCGTGGGAGATGAAAAAAGGTCAATAGGTGCCGGTTTTAAATAAACAGGCACCTATAAGCCGGTCCCTATGAGGGTTTTTGTAGTAGTGATTAAATATATATATGTTGTTATCTTAACTAGTAGGGGAAGCCCGCACATTTGCGTGGCTAGATTTAATTTATTTTTACATATTACTTCTATTTCTTTTATTCCTGAAACTCTAATAACATGCGTTTCTTTACTTCTCTTAATTATTGACCATTTCAACATAACTCTATTATCCCCTTTCTTTCTCCTCAAGGCCAGTCCGCTCCAAGCGTACAACCATGGTTGCACATGAGCTTGTAAACTGTCGCCTTTCACCTCCAGCACTCCTACCCTTGCGTTTGCTCGCTGCCATGCTCAAGATATCTTGCCGCCGCTTTAGCCCTTGAGTTTGCTCGCCACTCCAAACATCGCTATCCTTGAGCTCACCCACTACTGTCGTGCCTTAGAGCTCGTCGTCGGCTGTTGTGCTCTTGAGCTCGCTTTGTGGTTGTGTCGTCGCCCTCGGTCTCTTCTAACACCAACTCTTGTTGCCCTCGATCTTGCCACCGAAGCTCGTCCATAGCCGCTGGACCATTGAGCTCATTCGCAATTGCTGCCTTACACTACTACAGAAAACATATTTCCAAACGGTCAAAAGTGGTTTTTGCATGCAGACAAGCCAACTACCTCGCTCCAGGTATCTGTAAAGATTACAATTTTCACTGTGAGCATCCCAACCGCATACGAAGATTGATTTTCATAGGCGGCCCTCCTGAGGAGACTGCCTGCAAAAAACCGATTTTCGCAAGCGGCCAAGTTAGGACGCTCGATTGCGATGATTTTTTTTCCAAAAAATAAAACAAAATGAAAACCAATCCAGAAACCCTAGTCACTATTGTCATGAAGCCGCCACCGTCACAGCCCGCCGTCGTCGGGCGCCACCTCTCTACCGCGCGGCATGTGGTTGTCGATCCGCCTCAGCTCCTCCTCCTCCACCTCTGGATCCGCCTCCTCTCCGCCATGCTGCACAAAGCCTTGTCTCCCATCAGCACGTGAGGGTGGATCCACCGGTCCCGAGCCCGTCGCCGGTGGATCCACCCTTCCCGAGCCTTCCTACAACGGATCCATTGGTCCTGAGCCCACAGGTGGCAGATCCGCTGGTCCTAGGTCTGCTGTCGACGGATCCACCCTTCCTGATCCTGCCACCGGTGGATCCACCGGTCCCGAGCGTACACGCCGCTGCCGTACAAATCCTTGTGCCACCCGAAGCCTGAGGCTGCTGCTCCTGTCACCGCTCGAGGCCACCGCCGCTCCCCAAGCACACTATGTCGCCACCCGAAGCCCGCCGTCACCGCCAGGAGAGGCGAGGTGGCCAACCGGGCGAGTAGGAGTGGGAGGAGGGGGGAAGTGGGAGAGAGGAGTGGGAAGGAGAGAATAAGGTGGGGTTATGGGAGTTGAGCAGAGAAAAAAAGAAGAATGGATGAGTGCGACTGGTGCGGGCGGAGGAGAGAAACCCCGCACGTGAAAATCGATTTTACACGCGGGCCTTGACCGAACATCTCCACTGAATTTTCACAAACGGATCTTTTTTAGCCCGCTTGTAAAAATAAAGCAGGTGTCCGCAAAAATCATTTTGTTGTAGTTTTACCTGGTCTCACTTGATGTTATCACTGTTACTATGTTACTATGCTGTCAAGCTCATCCACGGCCACCGCGCTATCAATCTCGCTTGACATTTTGGAGCTTGTCTCACTATTGGAGAACTGATCTTTCATCATGGTACTAAAAATCACAAATATCTTGGCTAGATTAAAAACTGGTTCTAAAAGTCCAAGTCCCTAGAAACATTTTTAGTCTCGGTTACCAACCGGGACTAAAAATACATCTTTAGTACTGGTTGGTAACACCAACCGAAACTAATGCTGGAGGATCTTTAGTATCGGTTGGTAATACCAAACGGTACTAAAAATTCATTTTTAGTACCGGTTAATATTATTAATCGACAGTAAAGATGTCTCTAGGATTAGTTCAAAAAGAAAACATCTCTATATAAGTAAGATATATATAGTAGGTAGGATAATAACGCGTGTGAGGGCTAAGTTGAGAGATCTTGAGTTTAAATCTCACATTCTATATATTTTTTTGATTTGGTATGCATCTTTAGTACCGGTTATTTCAATTGGTACTAAGATCGAAATCTTTAGTCTCAATTTGCTGGTCACGGTTGCTATAACTTGGATTAATGAAGGTTTAGAACCGGTAATAAAGATCATTTCCGTAAGCCCATGCTCTAATCCTACGATACACCATAAAACAAAATCCCCAACCATCTCTAGGAGAAAGAAACTGCATTGTGGGTCACGTAGTATTGCCAACGAAAAAGCGGTAGCCAAGCTTCGTCGACCGATCGTTCGCCTACGAAGTATAGTTTTGCTGACCGACCATGTATCAGAAAACAGGTATATTACTGATTGATGGTCTATCTATGAAACAGAAAATCCCGACCGACTATTATTTGTCAGAAACTTTTATGGACGGACAATTTGTTGTAACACTTATATTTTTTTCCGACCGACGTTTGATGGTAGTTTAGTGTCGTGGTGTAGTGCCATTAGTATTGTATGTACGTATGCACACACGCATCTATTTGATCCCAACCGACCATTACATTAACTATTTATGGAGTAAATTATCTTATTAGTTTACATGGTAATATAATATCCCCTACTTATAATGCGTCGTCCGATCTATATCTTACCTCAAGCATATGTTCTCACTCCATATATATCTTTTACTCTTTTAACTCTACCCAAAGTTCAAAGTTCTTGACACTACTACAAAAACGATTTTTCTGGACGAGGTCTCCGATAGATTCCAGACGGGTCATAAGTGGCCGCGCCTGAAAAGAACGATGCGGCATTTTTCCGTGCGGGCGGCTTAAGTGGACCGCATGGAAAGATCCATTTTTCCGTGCGGTCCCTTAAATGGGCCGCACGAGATAATGCCGCACTATCCCATGCGGCCCACTTAAGGGACCTCACGGAAAAATGGATCTTTCCGTGCGGTCCACTTAAGCCGCCCGCACGGAAAGATGCCGCTTGTCAGTGAGACTTTATTCTCTACTTATTTTCCTTCTCCTCTTATTTATAATGCTATAATTTATTCTGTGGGCTAGATAAAATAAAGTGGACTTTTCTGAAGATAGATAAAAATACCTAGTTTCCATTTTCCTTGGTTGCACACAAAAATTCCTTATATTTTATTCTCAGCAAAATAAAGAAAATCGGCCTGGCTGAAATTAGATTGAATTTTTAGGGGGTCAAAACTAATAAAATAAATTCTGGAAAAATTATATTAATTCATGATAAATAAGATAGTATTTGAATAAATCATGTTCCATATACACTTTCATATAATTTAATGCATTTTTGGATGAGGTACAAGTTTTGCCGATTAGGGTTTAGGATTAAATTGGAATATAAAAATAATTTTATGGGTAGTAAATAATTTCAAATGGAAAAATTGTCAACAACAAAGTTGTATAACTTATCAAGATCTATAACTTTTAGTTTGGTCATTTTTCTATATAACATTTTTTGAACAGTTTGAATTTGAATTTGAAATAATGATAACTTCAAACAACATTTTCAAATACTAAATGATTTCAATTGAAAAAGTCATCAAAAACAAAATTGTATAACTCATCAAGATCTAAAACTTTTATTTTTGTCATTTCTTTATCCGATAAAGTGTTAGTAATATTATTTATAAATTTTATATATATGTGTTATAGTTTATAAAACCAGATAAGAGATACGTCAATTTTGTGAACAATGTTACTATCACTTTGTCGGATGAAGAAATGATCAAAATAAAAGTTTTAGATCTTGATGAGTTATTCAACTTTGTTGTTGATAACTTTTTTAGTTGAAATCATTTAGTCTTTGAACATTTTGTTTGAAGTTGTCATATTTTCAAATTCAAATTCAAACTGTTTAAAAAATGTTATATAGAAAAATGACCAAAATAAAAGTTATAGATCTTGATTAGTTATACAACTTTGTTGTTGATGACTTTTTCAGTTGAAGTCGTTCACTAACAAAAAATTCTATTTGAATTTCTCAAACTTTGAATTTCAAATTTCAAATTGTTCAAATAGAGTCAGATGAAGAAATGACCAAAATAAAAATTTTGCACCTCGATGAGTTCTACAACTTTGGTTTTGGTGACTTTTGTATTTAAAATCATTTATTAACCCCAATTGTTATTCGAAGTTGTCAAATCTTGAAAATTCAAAATTTGAATTGTATTTACATTAATTAATAAAATTAATATGTGCATTGATATTTTGTTAGTTGTATAGTTTTACATGGAGTAATTAATGAATGGAATAGTATTTACAATAAGTAATATATTATTTAATAAAATAGTATGTACACATATTCATGAAATTAGTATGTGCATTGATACTTTTTATAAATATAAGGGCGGTGTTTTTCCGTGTTGGCGGCTCACGGAAAAGCTATCTTTCCGTGCGGGCGCTTAAACCGCCCGCACGCGATGATCATCACCGCCTATATAGGTGCGCGCGGGCTCCGAAATTTTCTAACACCCGACGAAATCCAGATCCCGCCTCCACCGTTGCTCTCTCCTGCGCCGGTGGCTGACGCCTCCGCCTCCACCTCTGCCTCCCTGCCGCCGGCCTCCTCCGCCTCCGGCCTCCACCGCCGCCTCCTCGCCACCGGCCTCTTCCGCCTTCGGCCTCCACCGTCACCTCCACCACCGCCACCGCCGCCCACGACAACGCATCGCCGCCTCCATCGACGGCCGCCTCCACCGACTGCCACCTCCACCACCACCACCTCCACCGCCACTGCCACCGCCTCCACCGCCTCCACCGCTTCCACCGACCGCCACCTACCGCCACCGACGAGGACGACACCACAATCGCAAATTATTTTTTTTATAATTTGTGATGTGAATTTATTTGTAAATTTAATTGTACAAAAAAATTAGTTGAAAGTATATATGTGAAATTGTGATGATGTGAAATTAATTTTGTGTTATTTGTGATGTGAAATTAATTTTGTGTTATTTGGGAAGTATATACGACGGGATCCACGCCGCCGCCGCCGCCGGGATAGCTAGGGTTTTTTTTTGAATTTTTTTTCGAATTTTTGTTTTTCCGTGCGGTCGACTTAACGCGACCGCACGGGAAGATCGATTATCCCATGCGGTCGGGTTAAGCGGCCCGCACGGGATAATGGATCTTCCCGTGCGGGCCGCTTAAGCCGACTGCACGGGATAATCGATCTTCCCGTGCGGTTGGGTCGCCCGCACGCGAAAATGGTCTTTTTCCAGACCTTCTCGCGCGTGCGGGCAGGCCTTCCGCACAGAAAGATGCCTTTCGGCCGGCACGGAAAAACCGTTTCTGTAGTAGTGTGATCAGCTGCAATGTCGTGACATGTCCTATTCTTTATTCTATGTACACACATATATGTACATTAGATCATATTAAGAATATTTTTAAGGCCCTTAAGGATATACGATACTTTGTATATAGTATAATTTTTACATTATAACATTTATAATGTATAAGAACTCGTCATACCATGCAAACAGCCTACCACCTCCTCGTGGAATGCATATACACGAGGAGAATATGGAGCATGCATCAACCTGGATAGCTCATGAGGAACTTAGACCGGATCGAGAGGTGGTCTGCATCTACGTCTAGTACATGCCTGGTGAACATTGCTAACACCCACCACAGGTCTACCAAAGAAGGAGTCTGCTCGCTCATCCTCCTCTCGGCTTGGGAGGTGTGGAAGGAAAGGAACCAAAAGTCTTCCAGCATAAAGAGCTCTCCACAACAGCGCTAGTGACGAAAACCAAGGAGGAAGCCAAGACATGATTGGAGCTCATCCCTTGGTTTTACTTTCTTTTTAAGTTTTCGTTTATACATATACAAAATATTTACTCCTGCTTTATTCAATAAAATTGGCATGCCTAGTGCCAGTTCATTGAAAAAAATAAGGACTTGTGTTGTGTTTTGGATGGACTCTTCTTCAAATATTACTTATTTTAAAATTTCAAATTCAGATATTTCTAAACTATATTTCTACTTGAACTCTCTTTTTTCTTTTTCTCCAATTAATGTGGGAATTTCGAACTTCTTAAGCGAATGTGGTGTCTCCTTTCAAGTCAGTTGTAACATTCCTTAATTTTGTTTAGTTTTAGTTATTTGTAAATTGTATTTCCTTATGGACTCTATTTTCTCTTATTCCCCTTCAATGATATTTTATATGTATTATTGTTATAATGTTTTTAAATCTTACTTTTGGATATTTAAGATGTATTTTATATAAACCCTTCTTGGTATGTCTTCTTTACTTTTTACTTTTTATTATTTTTATTCCTAATTTTCATATTTTTACGTTTATTTGGTATTAGTATTGTAATTTAATTTTAGAATTTATTTTTTTTTCAAATTTTAATTAATCTTGTGTTGTATTTTAGATGGAATGTTATTTCAATATCCTTTTTTTTACTTCGAATTTCAATTATTTCTAAATTGTATTCCGACTTGAACTACTCTTCTTTTTTTTGACTATTGAGAAAATTTCTAGCTTCTGGATCGAGTTTTATTATATTTTTATTTTGAATTTTAATGATTTTTTATGTTTATTTGGAATTCGTATTGAAATCCAATTTTGGGTTTTATTTTATTTTTAATTTTTAATTTAATTAATCTTGTGTTGTGTTGTAGATGGAGTCTTCTTCCAATATTCCTTATTTTTAATTTCGAATTTCAATAATATCTAAAATGTATTCCTATTTGAACTCTTATTTTTCTTTTTCTTTGATTAATATTATAATTTTTAACTTCTAAAGCGAACTTGGTTCCTTCTTTTAAGTTTGTTTTAATTATATAATAGATAGATAGATACTTATCCTAGTCATAAGTTACAAATATTGACTTTTTCACATATTTAACTTATATTTCTCAACGGACTGAATAAAACTATATGGTATAATTCAACTAGCTAAACATGCATTTACGATTTACCTAAAAATATAGACATGCATGTACGATATGGTCATATTGTATATGTTGAACTGAACAGACAGCATTTATTCGTCCATGATCTATCTTAAAATGATAAATATGTAGATCAAATGAGCTAAATATATGTAGTTATATTTCTCTCTATGAGTAGTTTGAGAAATTTTTGTTTGGACTAAATGTGCCGTACTGTTTTCCCTTCATTCTTTCGATCAGAGGGCCAAGATAAATCTGTACCCTTACTCTTTCATCGTTCCTGCATAATTAATACCATGTACATTCTCTTTTACTCAACATGTTTTTTTTTCATTTCCTTTGGTATTCGAGCTTCGACTTGGTCACCATTATTGTTTGTAAATTTACATTGAAATATAGTAATAACAAAGCTATAACAGTGTGATAGAATTTCTTAATTAAAAAAATCTAATTAATGATAATGTTTTTACATTACAAATCTAAATAATTTTATAAAGATTGATGACATGGATATATACATATATATAAGAACATTAAGTAAAATAGAATGGAGGTATTATGCAATCAACGTATAAGCCCTCCTCTATTAGGATTCTGGATGTTAATAATGGGTAGCAGACTTTCTTTGTCAATAATATTTCTTAATAGTGTTATAACGTAACCGAAACATAAGAACTAAGCCTACCATAGATGAATGGTAGTGGAAGTCCAAGGTTCGCCACAAAACCACAACTATATATGAACATCTTTACCAATTGTTCGCCACAGCTTAATCATCACAATGATTTTACATATATAATATAAGCCGTGGAGTACTTGATATTCTTTGGCCACTATCACATCTATCATATACTAAAATATTTTATTGCATAGCTATTGTTAACGGTTTACACATTTTCCGGTACTTAACCACAAATTTCATGAATATACTATTTGGGGGAGAACTTGTGTTACACGTGCATGGACTAGCTAATATTTTCAAAAGATTTAGTTGGAAGTTTTTTCAGGGCCAAGTTATTGTTTCATAAAATTCCATGAATGAACATAAATAAAGGTAATAACTAGGTCAACACTTTCTCAAAACCAACTTAAAAATTATGTTTTGAGAGTCGATAGATCAACATATATGAATAGACGACTCCCCCCACGTCGTCCCCCCGTGAGGGCAGCTTGTGAGCGGAAACCCTAGTTGCCGTCGCGCCCCTTCCCCCCTGCCCTCCACCTCACCGTCGCCAGAAACCACGCGGCAAGCCATGATGATTGCGGTGGGGCTGTTTCCCCGGTGGCGAGCCATCCCTCGCGCGGGAGAGACGGTGCGGTGCAGCGGCAAGCCTCGAGGCGGAGCAAGGCGGCAGCACACGGCAAGGCAGATCAGAGGAGGAATCAATGCTATAACTTGTGTTGGTCGAGTGCAATGGGTGGATAAGGATCGGTCGGCTCAGTAGGTTTTTATGGGTTAAAAAACCGACACCTAGAATATATTATAGGTATTGATTCTTTTTAAAAAATCAGTATCTATAATATTAGTGTCGGTTTTTCCTATAAAACCGATACCAATAGTGTTCAAAGGTGTCAGTTCTATTTTTTTTCATCTGCGAAAGTGAGAAAAGATCCATAGGTATCGGTTTTAAATGAACTGACACTTATGAACCGATCGATATCTATTAGGGGTTTTATAGTAGTGCTCCCAACTCGTGTTTTTTGTATTTTTTTTCTGTTATATCAATATGACATTAACTTCGCATTGTTTGATGTGATTTGTATCAAAAATAAAATGAATAGATTGTACACTAAAAGAATTCTGATCAGTAAACACACCTGTTTGAAGAGATCAAGGGCTTGGTCAGCTTCTAAACAGTTGAGCTTTAATACCGCGTTGGATGGCACTGCGCAATATCTGGCCACATTTGCTTCATTTGTAGTGACAACGATAGAGCTTAAAAAATGTCCATTTGCCATGTTATCTTTTATCAAGTCCCATTCTTCGGTGGAGTGCAGGCCGTCAATAACAACTAGGCACCTGTGATCATGGAGAACCTTGCGGCATTCGTCGACTGGATCTCTTAGTCCCGATATGCCCAAGTTGTCTGCATTTTCATCGGTTTGACGATGGAATTCAGGACAGAGAATTGATAGTAAACTGCGAGAGAAATCCCTCAGGTCGAACAGACGGGTCACGTTCACCCAGCCAAACCTCTCAAAATCTTGAAGAATTTCATTTATTTTCCAGACTTTCCAGTATCTGACGAAATCCAACTTGCCAACACCTCAAATCCCCCATAAGGAGACCATTTGGTGGTCAGATTTAAACAATAGTCTGGAGAGTAGATTGGATAATTTAATTATATCCCTTATCTTTCTAACACGCATAACCTCGCCATGGTCCGCGCCCTTTTTGGAGCCATCGACTTCCTCCTCAAATATTAATGCCTGCAGATATCAAGTCATCAATTAAGATCTCCTTTGGATGGGTCCCAATCTTAGTTCACCTATATGCATATGCTAGGAACTTAATTTGAGAAGATAAAAGAACCGGATGTAAAGAGTTTGGGCAAAGACTCGCAAATATGTATCACAGGGACAATGGAGCTTCAAAACTTGTTTCAGCGCCCCTTTTCTCTTCCTTCCTCTAAAGAAGGTGGAGGACGAGAATGATTCCCCCCGGACGGCCGATGCCTGAGAAGAGATCATCCCCCACTCACTAGACTAACTCTCGGGACTCACAACTATTTCCATCCTCATCCCACTCCACCTCCACCCAATCCCACCAACGGCCAAGGTGAGGTGCTAGCGCACTCCTACTTTCTCTCATTAGTGCAGATTCTCTCATCTGTGACGGGCTGTAACATAACTGGATTTTGCGGGCCGTCACAAAGAATACATCTCAAACGGGCCTAAAAAGAGGCCGATTGAGATATGGTCGGAGAGACATGTTAAATGTACATAGAACTGAAGCACGTCACGGATGACACATATCTGTGACGGGCCCCAACTTAAGGCCCGATTGAGATAACCTTAAATATCTCATCGGACTGTAATTGTAGCCCGTCACAGATGACAATCATCTATGACGGGCCCCATCTTGATGCCCGTTTGAGATATCTACAAAGCCCGTCACAGATAACACTCCTCTGTGATGGGCTTTTTTTTAGGCCCGATAAAGATACCTTATATACTCGATAGTTAGTGCACACTATAAATAGCCGCAACCGCCAGAGTATCTGTATCCCACTGTTCACAAATCTGGTGTGAGGTTGGAGGGGGCGAAATTTTATTTTTTTCCCAAAGAAAACAGTAAATTCATAAAGGTAAGTGACAAAAAATAATCATTAATTTAGAAAATTCATCAATTCTCATGAATTTAGCAGTATTTATCTTATAAGATGTTTCTCTGATTCTTTTTTCATTTCTGTAGCGATGGATCGAAGTTGAATGTATGCGAAATCTGTGAAACGTCATAGTCAAGAGTATAGAAATGGGGTATTAAATTTTATATTGATTTCAATGAAACTTATTCTCCGGTTATGAGTGGTATAACTTTCCGATATTTAATATCATTGGCAGTACAAAATCGTCTATCTATGTAGTTGCTGGCTATCTATCTGATCCCCACAACACCAGATCACAAACAGGATTCATATTTTTACAAGGTGAAACCGCTATTTCATGGAAGTCTTCTAAACAGACTCTGGTAGCTACTTACACCAATCATTCTGAAATAATTGCATTATATGAAGCATCATGTGAATGTGTGTAGCTTTGCAGAATGATTGACCATATATTAATATCTCGTGGTACTGGTTCATTAGAATCACCAACCATTATCTATGATGATAATGCTGCTTGTGTTGTTCAGATGAAAACTGATTATATTAAGAGCAACATCACTAAGCATATTGCTCCTAAACTGTTTTATCCTCATGAGCTTCGGCAACATGGAGAGATAAACATCTTGCAAACTAAGTCATATGATAATCTTGCTGATTTATTCACAAAATCTCTACCATACTCCACATTCTTTAAATATGTGAAGGAATTGGTATGAGACGACTTAAACATTTGCTGGATTCAAGGGGAGTATCTCTCTCTAAGAAATAACCTAATTTTGTCATATTATACTCTTTTTATTTGTATGAGTTTTACCTTTAGGTTTTCTCATTCAAAGTTTTTAATGAGATAATATCAACATAAGTTATATGTTTTATCATTTCGTTTTTCCTCACGGAGGTTTTTTCTAAATGATAAATATAGATATTATACTATTTTTGGACCATACTATGAGGTTTACTCATAAAAGTCTAAAAATAGATAATAATATGTCAGAGTTCTTCTCCTTATTTTTTTCACTAGGTTTTTGAGAAGTTTACCTGATGTATCTAATATACTAATTATATTTATTTCTAAGAATATCTTTATAGATATCTAGAATAATAAAAGAGCAATAATCAAAAGTTGAATTCGATCAAGGGGGAGTGTTGAGAAACCGAAAAGTGATCTCATCCATCACTCGCACTCTTTGGCAAGGGACACGATGGTTCCCAAACCATCACACTCCTTTACTCGTATTCTTTGAGAAAGGACGTGTCTATTGGTTGTCACCCCTTTTGCAACTATAAATATTGTATCCTATTGATCAATAAAGAATGGCTCTCTCAAGAGCTCTCTCAATTGCCTCTCAATTGCTCTCTCGCTCTCATTCGCTCCCTGAATTATTTGAAACAAATACTTTTAAAATGTGCTTGGACAAATTCACATTCTCATGATGTCTAGTAGTAAACACCATAATTCTTAAGTGCCATGCATGTAGCAAATTTTGCCATTTGTTAATGTTTCAACAGTTGAAGCTCTCTATATTTCTTGTGTGAGAGCGGAATGTGTCAAATCATGATTTGACAATGTTTCACCATTCCAGTAGTTTGATACCTTTTTTAATCTAGTGGTGAAGTATTTTTCTACATGCATTGAAACAACGTTCTAATTTATAGTCATGTCCGGTACGGTGGACGAGGACAGTGTAGTTTATAACTTTAGATAAAAATGTTATTGGTTGTGTCATGGTACATCACCATACTCCGTATATATTAAATGTAAACTTTAACACTAAGTATATCTGAAGTTCTTCCGTTCTATCCGTGTTTTATGCGGAAGATAATCAAGTCAAGGAGAAGGGAAGATTACTACAGTCAGTCAATCAACGTACACAGGCGTACCATTTTTGTTGTCCTTTTGTTTACTCTCGTCATGTCGTTCCTAACTTTTTACCAATCTTACCTCCCCCCCTCCTCTTTCTTTTTCTTTGCTCAAGGAATGTTATACTCCCTATGCCTTATAAAAACAAATTTAATATAAAATCTGATAGATTTTAATATTATAAATTTTAATAAATACCTGTTCAGATTTATAGTAATAGGATATATATATCACATATACTATACTAGTACTTTTAGTCTAGGTTTCTTTTTGTTATTTATGCTGAAGAGTTGTGTGTTTTTTGAATGCAATGCAATTACGGTCTCTCTACGCGCAGAGAAGATTGGAATTAGCAGATCACATCTTTTGAATGACCAAGCTCTCCAAGATTAATTAATGTGGTGTACGATTCTGTACAGAACACTGCAGTTTCTTTTTTTTTAAACATAACACTGCAGTTTCAATACTATACCAAACATTGATGCTCATGGCAGGGATTAAATGCAATAAGATAATTCTTTTCTGTTTTTGGTTGGATGCATGTGATATTGCCGACATCTTTCGTGTATACGCGAATATTTGCTTTTGACATAAAGATGTACTAAGGGTCTGCCTTTTTAGGGTATTGTCATGCATGTTTGCAGACCTAGGAGATAGTATTGTTTTGGGGGCAAGTACACAATTAAGCCCAGTAAGCAACATTATAATGCAAATATGGAGTATTAAAATATAGCACAGGGATATAAATAACTTAATTTTTCAAATAATTATACTTGTAAATTGTTCTTTACACTGAAATGACATAGTCAAAGCTTATTATTTGGCGGATCACAGCTAGACACATCTGGCTACTAGTAATCAGGGCTTTCACTTTCGTTTTTCACCAAAATTTCGGTGCCACTGAGATTTTTGGTAATTTCGGAACTTTTTTACATGAAATTGTTTGAAAATTTAACAAATTTGGCTGAATTTAGATAAATTTTGACCAAATTCACAAAAAATTGAGAAAAAAAATTTCGGGTGAGATATTTGGTTGCCGGAGGAGGGGGGGGGAAATTTCGAACCAAAATTGCAATCGCTCCTAGTAATTTAGTAAGTAAACTAGCTAGAACATTACCTTAAATTTACTTAATTAAATCCATGGAATAAACAGGACATCTGTAATATTCAAGGATGCATCATGCACTGGAATCATAACTAGTAAAACCATTTTCCTGTGCTTTGACATTACCACGGTACAATTAATCCTCGGATTAACCCATTACAAATAAAATGAAACAAATCATATTTATCATCTATATTTTAATTCGTAATTATTAATTAATAATTCTAAATTTTACTACTTTTGTGATGTGAACATTGTTCTTCTACAAATCCGCTATTTCTATTATTTTTAAATTCTCAATTTTGGTACATTTGTCGTGAGGATTAATTGAGTTCTTGTAGAATCCATTTTCTATTTTCCATTTATTTTATTCTGAATATTGATCAGTTATTTTCGTATTGTGTTTCGCGCATGGACATTTTTCTTTTAATCTATATACGCTGTTATAATTCGATACTACAGCTGATAGATGGTCGAATGCCTTTTTTTCCTTGATCAACGTGGTAATTTCTAGGGAATACGAATACTTATAATAATTAATGGAGGTGTCTGGTAATTTCTATGGAGTGCTTAATTTGTATAAGTATAGAGAGTATATGGAGCATAGAAAGAGTGAAAGACTAGAAAATTAAATCGTTGTAAGATTTGAAATTTATAGCTAGTACAAGAATTTACCGTGTAAGATGTAGCATTTATTATATAGTATAAAAAAGTATATGTTAAAAAATTAAGTGATTTTTGATTAAAAAAATATAACTTCATATATATATATATATATATATATATATGGATAGAGTCTAAAACAAAGTTCTTTTTTGTAAAGGCAATCGATAATGCTAGCTACATGCGGGCATTAATTACCTGATTAAAGAGGACGCAAACGGAGTGATTAACAGACAAGTTCTTGAGTTCCCATATCAGGTAGGGCTTCCCTGTGCACACGCTTGCGATCTCGAAGTTCTGCGTGGAGATGATGATCCGGCTCCCGTTAGCCATGTCCGGTAGGTGGGATCTAATGGCGTCCCACTCTACCATTGTGGACAGGTCTTGGAGAACGATGAGATAACTCTTCTCGTTCACTTGCCTCTTGAATTCGTCGACGAGCTAACCCAAGACCTTGTTTTTGCCACTGATCTACCACTGTTGTTCCTTGTTCTTGGCCAGAGTTGGCGTTGAATTGAGTCAACAAGCTGTGGAGAATGCTGTGGATGTTGAAAGGATGAACCAGCTTTACCCAGCCTCGGCATCCAAAGCTTCGGCATATTTCACTGTCGACGTAGGCCTTTCTAATGGTGGAGACAATCCCCAACTCACCGTCTGTCCCCCACAGCGTGATCACTCCAAGCTCGCTGCCTCCCTTGGTGATCAACGTGGTGAGATCACCTCGGCCTCGCTCCTTCCTCGCGATCTCTTTCGCCTCGACCAGCAAATCGAATGCGGATGCGCCAGTGGCCGCCGCCGGCTGCTGCTGCTCCGTGACGACGGCCGGCTTGCCGGAGTCGGCGATAAGGTTGTATCGCATGTTCCTCTGGCTCACGTCCTCCACCCTGGCCTTGAGCTGCTTTAGGTTCGCCACCGCCTCGTCGAGGGGCAGCGGCGCCGGCGCCAGGAAGGACGGCAGCTCCGGCGCCATGAAGGAGGGGAACAGGCGGTGCCACCATGCCGGCTTGCTGTCGAGGTGGACGAGGAACTCGATGCAATTCTCGACGTCGCAGGCCAGGTCGCGCACCTGGATCACCCAGGTCCTGACCACCACGTTCTTCACTTGTTCCCGGTCGACGCAACTGAGGAAGGACCGCATCATCTGGAACTCGTCGTTGATGAACACCAGGTCGTACTGCACCCTCTCCATCAGCTCAGCCTCCTCCTTCATCGCCGACACCACCTTGCTCACCGTCCCCTCGACTGCCGACTTGGCCAGCCCAACCGCGAGGTCAGCCATCTCTCTCTCTCCGATCCCCTGCTTGTTTCTTTGAGTAAATTAAGCTAGCTACCTAGCAGGGTGATGCCGCTTCAGCAGTTGCATGTGCATTGCTGAGCATCCGGAGATGGAAACTAAATCCTCAAAATCCCTTTCTATCGTCTCATCTAGAAATTGCCAAAAAAAATTTGAAAATGAACATGAACATCATTAAAGCGTCAATCCAACAACAGAGCATCACAAACAAACGTCACAAACATCACTAACATAAAACAGAGCATCACAAACAACAATAGAGCAACAGTCTCATCGCCATAAAAACCTAATAGTTGCATCATCAGCAGACAAATCGACAACAATAGAGCAATCCGCCCTCCGCCGGTGTCCCAAGCGACCCTGCCGCCAGAGTCATCGCACTCGAGGTTGTCGTCGTGGTCGCAATGGACTCGAGGTCATCATGGTCGCTGTGGACTCGGGGTCATTGTCGTCGGACCCGAGCATCACTGGCGCCACACCCTATCGCACGCTTGACATCCTGAGCACCGCCGGCGCAGGATCCGCCTCTGTCCTCCCTAGCACAGCCGCTGGAGCCGCCGCTGCCATCCCACCCCTTTGCCGCTGATGCCATCGGTAGAGAGGGAGGAGGAGGCGCTGGATCCTTTCCCCGTCGCCCCTCCCTTGCTCCACTAACGTTGAGAATCGCCGCCACTCCTGAGGCCTGGTGATAGCGGATTCACCCTCCGGAGGCCTACCGGTGTCGGATCCGCTCCTCGCCGCCCCCTCTCCCGCGCCGTTGCCACCGAGAGCCGCTTCATTCCCCGCGCAGCCGCCCTCTCCCTCATCGTCATCGTTGTCATCGCCCGACTCGGCCCGCTCCGGCCAGCGGGATCCACCAGCGAGGAGGCCAGGGTTGCTAGATCTGGAGGCCCCAGCCTCCCTATTGGCCGATACGGCAGCGGTACCGAGTGGTGGTGGAGGTGACAGCAACCGGCCGCAGTGGAGAGAGAAGGGAGGCCGAAAGGAGGAGGGAGAAGGGTGGGAAAGAGGTGGAGAGAGGAGGGAGGCGGAGGGACCGAGGAAGGAGGGAGAGAGCCGATCGAGGATTTGGTGGGGTGGAGGATTTTAATAACATCAAAATTTATTTCGCTGGCGGTGCTCTTTACCTACCATTAGTGAAAACCCAATTTTCACTGGCGACGCTTAAGTGGGCCACCAGCAAAAAGGTGTACATCTTCGCTGGCGGCCCTCTCAATATGGCCGCCAACAAAGATCCATTTTCGCTGGCGGTCCATAGCCTCCCACCCCTCGAAGTATTTTCACTGGCGGTGATCGTGTATGGCCGTCAGAGAAACAAATAGGTTGACGCCATGAAATATCGATTTTGTAGTAGTATTAAATGCGAGCATGCAAAACGAGAATGCTATTAGCACATGATTAATTGAGTTTTAATTATTATAAACTTGAAAATTGATATATTTGATATTTCAAAGCAACTTTCATATAGAAAGTTTTTGCACGAAACGCGTTGTTTAGTAGTTTGAAAAGTGTGCTAAAGGAAACCGAGGTAAAATCTTGATCTTAATGAGAAATGAACACTTTAAATAGATGAAATACGGACGAAATCTAAATGGATGAAATCTAACATCCTACCTCTCCTACATCCCGCTCGCCTCGCTGTCCTCCTCCACCTCGCCCCTACCCTGACGGTGTCGTTGCTTCCCATCCTCTGCCTTCTCATGCTGTCGTCCCTCTGCTCGGCCATCCACGGACACTGCACCGGGGGGTGCTACAATTTGGTCTAGATGAACAGGAGAGCGGGAGGAGACTAAGGAAGAGGAAAGGGATAATTTGATCCAAAAAATTTTATAACTGTATCAAAGGAGTAAGTAGTGATATATCTTAAATATATGTAAGATTATAATTACATAGTTTAAATATCGCGAATTGTAATGGTATATTTTAAAATTAAAGAATTTATAATGGTATGGGTCTAACTATCCTATTTCAAATCACGACTAATATATTCTATGGATAAAATATTCAATAGAGTTATATTAAAATGTGCAACAATTAAGACAAGTACAGAATAAAAACAAAATAAATAAATAAATAGAAGTAAAACTTGAAGATAAATTAAATATAGCCGCACAAATGCGCGGACCACCCAGCTAGTTATAATTAACATATTGGACCCTATGGTTTTTGTTGACAAGGTGGTGGCTTTCACAAGTGCACACTCTGTTATGCATGTCTAGTTGATAAAAATATGATATTTATTGGGTGCATGGAAGTGGATTTTAATTTCTCGAGGGAATGTCCCTTCTTATATTTTTTGTCCAAATTCAATGCAAATAGTTATAAAAAATTTGAAAAACAATTAAAATGTAGAGTATAATGACATCTAGCACACCACCAAAATCAATTTCAAATTCGATATACACATTCAGAAAAAAAAAGACAAATTCGAGTATGAATAGTACCACTACTATTTATACCCGAATTTGTCTTTTTTATATCTCAATGTGTGAGTAAAGTTTGTATCTAAAATTTTGTGGAATGGTATATATATTGTATGAATGTTGTTAAATATTTTATAACTATTTGAATGGTTTTCAAATAAATGAGGTGATCGACAAACCCTCGAGGTTTAAAACAATTTCTCTTATGTGCATGCATTGTATTGGTTGGGGTGCTCCAAATAAGGAGATGATAATAATTTTTCCTTGTATTTGTGTTAGTAGTAGTTATTTTTTATTTTTTGTGATGGAGGGAGTAGTAGCCTAGGTAAGTAGGTAGTAGCTAGTGTTTGATTTGGCTTTTATCATACCCTTCACCAGTGACCTAGGTAAGTATATACTAGATAAAGATGAAGATTAAGTGTTTTACGTAAAATGAAGATAAAGATTAATAAAGATGAAGATTAAGTGTTTTACGTAAAATGAGATAATAATAACGAAACGAGCAAATGTTCCGTCATGAATTTAAATATGAAATTGAGATATCATTTAAACTCATGCATCGATAAGCTTTGTTTTGTTATTTATCGGTATTAGTTCCGGTATGGACGATATTTTAACCCAGTGCGGGCGGTATATATATGCCTTGGTAGTCTGTGATGGAGTTTGTCAATTGATAGCGGCCCTAGACGTCAAAATTGACGAGCTCCGCCACTGTCCGCGCCTCTGTTCTCCCTCAAACCGTTGTCAGTTTCCAGCTCGCAAAGCAACGTACAAACAGGGCATCTCTCATTCTTTCTTAATTACTTTGAATTTTATGTCTTGTGGACAAGCCATTTCCCGTAGTATCGAACTTCTAGTACCCCCCCCCATGCATAGGCTAGGCGTGCAAGTAAAGTTGACGAGTTGATGACTGGCTTTGCTTTCGCTTTCGTTTATTCAACTAGCTCACTACTACAGAAAGGGGCTTTCTGGACGAGGCCCCCAACCGTTTCCAGGCGGGCCATAAGTGGCCGCGCCTGGAAAAACCGGTCCCGAGGGGGCCGGCTGTTGAACCGCACGCGATAATAAGTTATCCCGTGCGGTCGGCTTAAGCCGACCACACGGGATAACTCATTATCGCGTGCGGCTTTCTTAAGCCGACCGCACGAGATAAGATTATCCCGTGCGGTCCGCTTAAGAACCCGCACGGGATAATGCTTATCCCATGCGGTCCTCTTAAGAACCCGCACGGGATAATGATTATCCCGTGCGGTTCGTTAGGTGAACCGCACGTGATGATGCACTATAAAACAGCTCCCACCCCCCGACAGTGCCATTTGAACTTGGTGTTTCTCTCTCCAAAAAAATGCAATTATAGGGGGGAAGGTTTTCAACTTGTATTCTTCAATTGGAATCAATACAAAAGGTACCATGTTTGATCTTCTCTTCCATTTGCTTCCACTTTTAAAAGTTTTTATTGGTTTAATGTGAAGATATTTGAATTTATTTTAACTCGGTTTCTCTCTCCAAAAATAGGCATTTTCTTTTGGTAGAGTTAAAATCTTCGATTGAAATCAATATAAAAGGTAATGTGTTCGATCATCTCCTTCATTTGCTTCCGTTTTTGTAAAATTTCATTGGTTGAATGCGAAGATATGTAAATTTGTGCGAATTGGTATTTTGTGCTATATATGTATGTAATTTGTAGGTCAAATATTTTATTTTTTTGATTGAACCATTTTTTGGTAGCTAATATTGTCTCCGTATTATTATTTGTTGTGAATGAGGTTTTAGTTAAAAAGTATGAATTAAGTTTAATTTGTTTATTTAGAAAACACCGGCAATATAATATTAATTAATGCTGTGAATTTTTTAGATGGATCGGACATGGATGTATGAGACACGGAGAACTCATCCGGTGTTCATGAGAGAAGCATCAACATTTATTGACAAGGCTAAGACACACGCTTTGAGAGAGAGTAGGAAGGATATTTTTTGTCCATGCGTGGATTGCAAGAATCAGAAGATGTGGAAAGATCCGGATGTAATCCTGGGACACATAATTCAGCGTGGATTTGTGGAGAAATATACAGTTTGGAGTTATCACGGGGAAGTCGCCCCTCCTGTAGAGATTGGTGATATTTGGTTCGATCAGGCAGAGGATTTTATAATTGATGACATGTCTCGTCAAATGACTGGTGATTTTGGCGGCACTGGTTTTGACGCCGCAGAGGTTGATATTGATCTTGATCTTGAGGATATGTTGCGGCACGCTGAACCAGAGGTCCTAACAGAGAAAGCAAAAGATTTAAATAATTGGGAGGCGTTGCAGAAATCAACGAAAGATCTTTTGTACGATCAATCAAAGGGATGTGACATGCAGTATACAGTGTTGCGTTCGGTGCTAGAACTTCTTAGATTGAAGGCCAGACACGGCTGGTCTGATACTAGTTTTAATGAATTGATGGGTCTCCTTAGAGCTATACTTCCTAAGCCTAACTTGTTGCCAGCTAACACCTACCAAGCCAAGAAACTGATATGTCCATTATCACTTGGTGTGGAAAAGATCCATGCATGTATTAATCACTGTGTACTTTATCGCAATGAATACG